>OY743219.1:12715489-13160489 GCA_963555745.1 Cardamine flexuosa | reverse complement strand
CTCCTCTTTGAAAACCTGAAATACCTTCAAAGACTTGTTTTGACATAAGGTGGTAAGTCTCCGAATTTTTTAGAACCATCCCACAAATCAGCTCCTAGAATCTTCTCTTTTGCTCGTAAATTTGCAGCTCTGGTTTCTTCAGTAAAACCTGCATCACATTTTAACCCAGGAATGATTCAGTCGCGGCTGATTTATTATAAAGTCACGGCTGATTTATGATTTTTTTTTCTTAGAGCACATGTCTTCGTTTTTCCGACTGATACGTAAATGGTATTTGCGAGATCCATGTCCTTATTACACTGATCGGATAGCGTTTGTCGATCAATGGTTCGTCAGTATGTGGGTGAGAGGGATTATGCTCAGTTTGATATCAATCCGAAGAAATGGAAATTCACTGAGTCGTATTTGAATTTAACAAAAGGTTTGTTACCCAAGGACCAGCAGACAAACAAGAAGTGGTTAGAGGACGTTGATAACTTGTATCTTGTTCACCAATTTAATACCTGCCACTGGATAACGTTGGATGTAGATCTGGTTAATGAGAAGATTGATTGTTACGACAGTATCATGGGAGTAGGAACACCCGAGCAAGACAAGGGCTTACTTGAGAAATGTAGAGTGTTCACACGAATGATACCCGCGCTGTTGAACGAAGTAATTCCTCCTGATGTCCGAAAGCCATCATGTAAACAATTTTCCTTTAGACGGAGGAAAGGCATCCCCCAAAATGATAACCCTGGAGATTGTGGTGTGTATTCGGCCAAGTATGCTGAGTGTTTAGCTCTTGGTGTATCGTTTGAAGGCCTAAGCGATAGGAACATCCAGGCAATGCAGTTAAAGATGGCAGCGGAGATTTTTGATGAGGTACCTGACCTCTATGCTCAATTTACCTAAAGAGGTCATGCTGTTTGTTCTTCTTATTGTTTCTTGTTTTAACAACGTTGTGTAAAAATATTACTCTAGCTTATGGCTGATTTATGTAACATATTATTCTACATAATGACTGATTTATGTTAAATATGGTTTTCTCATATTTCACTGATTGTTTAAGGTATTGTTATGGTATATTGTTTAGAGAACGGCTGATTTATGGTTCTAAGATTATTTAGTGACGGCTGATTTATGGTTATAACATTATTCAGTGACGGCTGATTTATGGTTCTAAGATTATTCAGTGACGGCTGATTTATGGTTCTAACATTATTTAGTGATGGCTGATTTATGGTTCTAACCTTATTCAGTGACGGCTGATTTATGAAAATATCGTTCCACTAATAGTTGATTTATGTAAAATATTGTTTATGGAATCATATAAATGTTCAACGTTCAACTATGAGGGATCACATAAATAATTGTTACAATATTAAAGATTGATACATAAATAATTTTAAAAAAAAATGTTTAAGACTAGATATAACCCTTTTCTTGTCAAATACAAATATTGAAGAAGACAAAACTAGAAAAAACATGTAGAAGACAAAGACAAACCATTCATTACGGTTAATAAATATCATCAACACTAAATATTTAATCGCAATATTGAAAGACAAACATTCATTACGGTTAATAAATTATTGGTATATAGTTTAGAGAACGACTGATTTATGTTTCACCCATTATTCAGTGACAACTGATTTATGAAAATATCATTATTCAATGACGGCTGATTTATGAAAATATCATTATTCAGTGACGGCTGATTTATTAAAATATCATCACCAACACTCTCTATTAAAGGGAGACCCTATAAATCGAGGGTACTCAAAATAACCCTATTAAAGCGAGACCCACATAATAAAGCCGCACAATTTCTCTTCCCAACCAAGAACCCTAAATCCCCAAATTCGGAAATCAAATTGAGGATGAGCAATTTCTCTGGAGCGTCAAGCGGATCTTCAAGCACTCAAGAGGAGGAGTTGTGGGTGTACCTAAGGTGTGGTGTGGGGCTCAAATCGTTGGAAAGATATCAAAATTGGACCCTAATCCTTACCGTCACTACTTTTGTTGTGCTTATGCTGTATCAAATAAGGTTAAGCTCTGTTTTATATTCCTTTAAATGTCATTCTTGTTAGTTCTTTAACGTAAATTATTTTGTACCTTATGGATGACAATCACGTTTTCAAATGGGTTGATGAGGCATTGTTGAATGAAGTCAAGAGACTTAATTCTGAAGCTAAGATACTTGAGCAAATGGTGAGGGAAAGTGAGATAGTGTTTGATGGCGTGGAGTACGAGAAGATGGTGTTTGATAAGGTGTTAATGAAGGTCGAGAAAGAGGTCTTTGAGAAAGTAGAATGTGTGTTGGCTGAATCCAAAACAAACGTGAAGAAAATAATGATTCTTGTTATCGTTGGATGTATGATCATTGTTGGGTTAGAGAAACTCATATGATGTATGATTTGAAATTATCTTGTTTAAGTGATGGATGATTTAAAATTATCTTGTTTAAGGTATGGCTGATTTATGAACAAGTGATGGCTGATTTAAGATACAAGTTATGGCTGATTTAAGATATAAGGTATGGCTGATTTATGAACAAGTGATGGCTGATTTAAGATACAAGTTATGGCTGATTTATGAACAAGTGATGGTTGATTTAAGATACAAGTTATGGCTGATTTAAGATACAAGTTATTTCTTATTTAAGATACAAGTTATGGATGAATTACCATGAAAATATGATTCAATATGATCATTTATGTCAATGTGATTGAATAAGAGCAACAAATATTAACGAGAAAAACATTCATTATTAGAAGATATAACCCTTGTCTTGCCAAATACAAACAATGTAGAAGACAAACTAGAAACAACATGTTGAAAACAAACAATTGTTATCCTTGATACTGATAACGAGAAAAACATTAATTATGATCAACAATAAATATTTCAATTGATTAAGAAAGAGTAAAATTCATTACAATTGATATATGATATAGAAACTACTGGTATATTGTTTAGGGAACGACTGATTTATAATTGAACATGTATTTCATGTTCATCTCTTCAAATCCAAAGATGATCCACATATCACTTGTATATGGTTTGTACCATCGCAAGTTTGGCACCACTCACACAGTCATGTTGCTCAAAACAAATTTATGCGGATCAGTAATGAATATATATGTATGGCTGACTTATTATATAGTGACGGTTGACTTAATATATAGTGGCGGCTGACTTATTATACAATGACAGCTGACTTAGTATATAATACGGCTGATTTATGAAATAAAATTTTACCTCCAACAATTTTTCAACACCACAAGTAAGTGTTGTCTTCATAGACAGAGCATCTTCTCGCGGTCATTAAACCATCACGTCATCATTGACCTAATCTCTTCTAATATTTTAACTATTGGAAAACTTCGTGTTTTAGAGAGTACCTTGTTCATCAATTCCGTTATATTTGTTGTAGTTAGATTATATCCATCACCCAGGAAATGAACGCGTGCCCACATTCGTACATCCGCTCTTTGGAGGAAGTCATGAAGTAGGGGATGAAGCGCTTCAATCTCATCAAAGACGGACTGAAATTCATCCATTCTATAATAATTTGCAGCTTTCTTGACCAAATGAAATAAATTTCTCCCTCTGAACCGTACTAGAATGTTTTTATACAAATGATACGTGCAAATACCACGAGCGGCTAATGGATAGACATTTCGAATTGCTTTCCCAATTGACTTATGCCTATCCGAGATTATAGCAAGACCATTATCGTCACGAACCACAAGTTTCAATTGCGTAAAAACAAATTGCCAAAAATCATCATTTTCAGTGTCACCAACACCAAATGCTAATGGGAAGATCTGAAAGTTATCATCTTGGCCTAATGCTGTAAGTAGCGTCCCTTTGTATTTTCTAGGGGTGGACAAACGGGAATTCGGGACGGGATTAAACGGGAATGGGAACGGGACTGGAATTTGGGAATTAAAAAACTAGTCCCATTTACGTCCCATATGAAAGATGGGACGGGATCGGGACGGGCCGGGACGGGAATGGAAATTCCCAAAAAATAAATATGACAAACAAATTAAAAATAAAGTTATAAAAAAACAATAAACTATTCCAAAATGTGTTTGTTTAATAACTAAAAAAACTGAAAAATTCAGAAACAACCTAATATAAATAAAAATAAAACTAAAATAAATTGCATAAATGTAACATACTAAACAAACTAAATAAGTAGCCTTCATCTTCTCTCGCATTATTACTTGTTTGATTGTTTACCCAATTATATACATACAAAATTAACAAGAATACTAATAGTAACTAGTTTAAAAAAAACATACCTTTAATTTTTAGGTTATAAAAGATCGAAATGTTTTAAATTATATTTTTCCATTTATTAGAAAAAATCATAAAATTAGAATTTTAATATTAATTAAAATATATAATAATAAGGAATTTTGTTTTTAACATTTTAAAAAGATTGGAATTTAAGATTCAATATTTCTGTTTTCCCATTATTATTATATTTATGATATACATATATATATATATATAATATTATTATGAATTATATATAAGTTTTTCCAAATGGGATTTCGGGAATTCCCATTCCCGTCCCGTCCCATCCCGTTCCCAAATGAGAATCAGAATCTAGTACCATATGGGAATATCCTTCTAAATGGGACGGGAATTTCCCTAACGGGACGGGAATGGGACGGGACGAGAATGGGCAGGACGGGAATTGTGCCCACCCCTAGTATTTTCCATGGAGAAATGTACCATCCACGACAACTACTTTGCGCATAAAATTAAAGCCATTGATGCTCGCACCAAACGCAAGAAATAAATACTTGAATCTCCCGTAATCATCTACTTCAAGACGAGTAAGTGTACCACGATTTACCCTTCTTATCATGTGTAGATAAGAAAGTATGTCTTCATACCCCTTCTCAAGAGTTCTCATATCGAGCTCCCTTGCAAATCTTTATGTTCTATGGGACTTCCAGTAATTCATCTGTAAATTTTAGTAAATAAATCAGCCACCATTTAATAGATAAATCATCCGCAACGTATAAATAAATCAGCCGCAACATTCTAAATAAATCAACCGTAACTAAATTAATAAATTAGCCGCAATAGTATTAATAAATCAACCGCAACAACATCAATAAATAAATAAAAAATCAGCCGCAATAGTATTAATAAATTAGCCGCATAATAAATTAATAAATCAGCCGCAACATTGTTGTAAATCAGCCACCACAACATCAATAAATCAGCCGCAACTACATCAATAAATCAGCTGCAATACCACAACAATTTGTATTACCTTGGTATTGCTTATTAATAGCTACTCCGACATGTCTAGGCCGAACTGATGGATCACTGTCACCAATACAATCTCGATTCGTCCCAAAATATCAGGCGTTGCTTGTCGGGATCGATTAGAACGCTCAGTTACAGAACATGTGTGTTCTAAATTGTATTGACGAATATAGAATTATGGGGATTGCCCTTCTGTAGAAGCATGAATTCTCCATCTACATCCGTTAACCCAACACGTAACAATGTAGGTATCTGGACGTGATATTGGTACATTAAAATCAAATCAATCTCTCACCGTTAGAAGTCTCAGAATTTTCTCCAACTCGTCTTTACTCTCGTATCGCTGTCCTACAACGATATTAAGCGCAGACAAAGCTAACTTTGTAAACTCATTGGTTCCTTTTGATTCTTTCATCGCAATGTTCTGAGGCCTTTTCTTCGGAGGCAAAGTTGGTGAATCTTCATCTTCTTGTAGAGGCTTCCCAAATAAGCTGAAGTTGTCATCATCAGATGATGCACCGTCCGGGTCGTCAAAAATATCAAATCTGCTGTCAAATTCGTCATCTTCGTCATCTTTAACTTCAACTTCAACTTTGTCTTCTTCTTCATCTTCTTCTTCATCATCAATTAAGTTTTCTTTTCCGTAGATTCCATCATTAATATTCATATCTTCGTAATCATGTACATCATTATTTCTATAATCTTCTTCGTTTGCTTCTATTGTCTCCTCTTTTGATACATGACTCCATGGCCGTCTCATCTTCTCCTTGATTTTATCCTTCTGAATAACTTCACTACCCTCTTTCTCTGTAACCTCTACGCAAATTCATAGGAGTTCTTTCTTTCTTAAGCTTAGAAAACCTTGCATTTGATGAGAATTAAAAACATAAACCGGTGGAGTATCTCGCGCCATTCTTTTCAATGTCTTGCTCGAGAACATGTAGCTCAGCTGAATTTTACAACTTTGCTCATCTAACCCATAGTCTTCAACAACCATCTTCAAAAGATCGATGAAGCTTGTCTCTTCTGTGATGTTTAGAACTCTACATCCTCTTTTGTCGGCAGTGAAATAATATCTAGCATTAAACATCCATTTTCCGCAAACTATAATAACATGATCCATTTATGAAGAATAGAGATAAATGGTGAAGAGGATAGATGGATCGAACAAATGTGAAGAAGACGAAGATGATGACGGCCAAACCTAATTTTGGAGCTGAGTCATCGGTGACATGGATAAATCTGCCACCAAAAAAACCAACAAATCAGCCATGATAAATCAGCCACTATGAAACAATAAGTATGCCGTCACTGAAATACTATACAAGTAATTATAATAGTTTCTAAAAGTCAGCCGAAACATCCAATAAGTCAGGTAAGAGTAAATAAGTCAGCCGCAACATCCACTAAGTCAGTCGTCAAATGTATACTATTACAGTAATTAATGTTTTGTTACTTAATCAGCTGTAGTTTATCTGACTTATCAGTAAATCGGCCATTTGATGGCTGATTTACAGTAAGAGTTAATAAGTATGCCGCATAAGTCAGCCGCTTGATAATAAGTCAGCCGCTTGATAATAAGTCAGCCAAACAAGTCAGCTGGACATTCGATAAATCGGCCACCTACCAATAAATCAGCCATCAAGTAGCAATAAGTCAGCCCAGAATTTCATAACTCAGCCAAAAATCTAATAAATCAGTCGTGTCATGTATAGATAAATCAGCCGATTTCTAATAAATCAGCCAACTGGACAATAAATCAGCCGAAATCTCATAAATCAGCCGTGTCGTGTATATATAAATCAGCCAATATCCCATAAGTCAGCGAAAATTTACTAAGTCGGCCGTAACTTCCGGCCGATTAAGACAAATAAATCAGCCGACACGCTTATAAGTCAGTCGTTCCCTCAAATCAGCCAATCTTGTGATAAGTCAGCCGTCATTAAGGAAAAAAAAATTAGCGGCTGACTTACATAATCCACGTAGACAGTTTCGATGCCACATAGGATTTTCCGCTGATGTGGAAATAAATAGTAACTAGATACTGACCCATTCGAGATCGAACGTGCAATGTTTTAAAATAATATTTTTTGTTTGTGTTTATTTATTAAATCTGAAATGTTAGCATTTACAAATGCATTGGGCATTTGGTTCGGTTTGGAGTTTTACTATAGTATTAAATTATTTTGCGGATGTATTTATACAATATAAAATAGTGGAACAATTTTTATCATATCGAACGGGCGAACGATAAAAATGTAAGATTTGCTCTTTGTATAAATTGATTAAATTTACAATGTTAGTATTTACTGTTTCTTTGATAATTTGATTCGCTTTCGAATTATAGAATAGTATAGTAGTGTAATTTGTTTGGAGATTGAGTTATACAATATTAGAATAGTGTAATGTGTTTAGGGTTCAAATCTATATATTCAATGATGATGAAACTAATTATAGTTTGTATAAGTATTAAATTAATGGATATGTTTTCAATAGTATTAAATCGCAATAATTAATAGGTGTTTGAGAATTCGGTAATGTTTTTTAGTTATACAGTTTGATTATATTTTTTAGTTATACATTTTGATTATAGTTTTTAGTTATACAGTTTGATTATAGTTTTTAGTTATACAATTTGATTTTATCATTAATTTGAATTTAGAAAAACCCATATTAGAATATTTATGAGATTTTATTGTTAAGGATCCGCGTGTTTTTGCGTATTTAAAGATTTTGACATATTTCATATTTCAGTAAATAATTTCCAAACTACATATTTTACGAAATAAAGATTATTTGTAAAGATCTATTTGTTTTTATATATTTAAGGATTTTCACATATTTTCGTATTTTAAGGAAATTAAAATAATCTCTTTTTTACATTTGCTCTTTTTCTAGGTTATAAAATACTTTTTTCTGGTGTTACAACTTCACATTTTTTTTCAAAAATACACTTTCTCCATATTCCATTTTAATATATATTTCCATATATTTAAAATGACTTCTCTATTTTTTTCTTTTTCTTTCTATATCTCTTTATTCAATTTTTCTCCTCTCTTCTTCTTCTTCTTCTTCTTCCTTTTTTATTTTTTTCTTTTTTCTCACAACAAAAACAAATAAATGAATTTTACTTTCTTTTCTAATTGCTTTTTTCCATATTTTTTTCTTTATTTTCATTCTCCATAATATTGATCAAGTGATAATTTTCATGATTTATAAAGTTTTAAACTTTTGAATTTTTGGGTTTATAGATTTCTGGGATTTTGGTAACTTCTGATACCATATATATGATAATAAAGTTTTTTACGTACTTGAATATTAAATGAAAAAAAGTTTGGTAAAATGTAGACTATATAAATATTTTGTATCTATAATATAATTGTTAAATTTTAGACATATTTAAAGATAGAAATAATTTAACAAAAATTATTATTTTTGTTTTTTGAATTTGATAATTAAGTATATTGATTTCTTGAATTTTACAGATTTTTTAGAATCTAAAAATACTTTTAAGAATTAATTTCGAGTTTTATAAATTAATTTATAATTTAAATATTAATTTTATTAAAAACTTTTAAAGTAAACATACATTTTCTGTAAATTGATTCAATTAAAATTTTATGTATTATAATAAAAAAAAATGATTTATTCATTTATTTTTTTGGATACCCACAAAGTGTAAATATTTTTATGAAAATTGATAAATAATTGGTATATGAATTTTATGGTCTTTTCCAAATATTTTATTTGAATTTTTAGTATCTATTATATTTTTGTTCCTTAATTTTTGGCGGAATATTTACATAAACTCTTTTATTATATAGTTTTTTTTATGATTTTTGTTCTCTCAATACTTAATTATTTTTTACCAAGAAAAAAATCACTTAATATTGTTAATTCCATAAATATATAAACTTTAACCTAAAATCAAAAATAATATAAAATAAAATTAAGAATAGATTTACTTTTATGATATTTAATCACCCATTTGAATATATGAAAATCTAGATTTATATATTTTATAAATATCTATCATTTAAATATTTAATTATTGTTTAGATTTTTATTTCCTCAACTATAAAATTTGGAAAATTTTCATTAAATATATAATTAATTTTAGGAAAATACTGATTATATTTAATCACCTATTTGAATTTAGGAAAATCTAGATTAGAAAATTTATTCTTAAGATGGTTATTTCCTTAACTACAAAATCTGTAAAAATCTCATTAAATACAAAATTAATTATAAAGAGTCTTGTGTTTTTAAAATCAGGTCAGATCTTCAATGGTTTTATCCATTTAGATTTTTTTTATAATATTTTCAATGAATTTTAGGTTATACAACTGAAATCAAATTTGATATACTTTTAAAACATATTTTCCTCTCTGATTTCAGAATTCATTTTAGAAAATGGATAAATGAGTAGCAATTGATGTAATAATAATCACATTTTTATGCTCTCTTCATCTTCTTCTTTCTCTTTTATCTTTTTTTTTCGACAACAAAAACAATAAGTAAATTTTACTTTCTTTTCTAATTATCTTTTTTTTATAATTTGTTTTTTCTTTTCTTTCTCCACAATATTGATCAAGTGATAATTTTTATGATTTATAGACTTTTAAATTTTTGAATTTTTGAGTTTATATACTGAGATTTTGATAATTTCTGATGTAAACAATAATATATATATATATACACAATATTTCTGATCTTTAAATTGCGATATGTTATTTATCTTATATATGATAATAAAGTTTTTTAAGTACCTGAATATTTAATAAAAAAATTTCGTAAAATGTAGACTATATAAATATTTTGTATATATAATATAAATGTTGAATTTTAGACTTATTTAAAGATAGAAATAATTTAACAAAAAAATATGATTATATTAAATTTTTGAATTTTACAGATTTTCAAAAGATTTAAAAGACTTTTAAGAATTAATTTCGAGTTTTATAAATTTATTTATAGTTTAAATATTAATTTTAATAAATAAAAATTTAAATAAAAAAAATTTTATGTAAAATTGATTCAATTTAAAATTTTATGTATTATAATAAAAAAAATCATTAATTCATGTATTTTCTTGGATACCCACAAAGTGTGGATATTTTTTATGGAAAATGATAAATAGTTGGTATATGTATTTTGTGGTATTTTCCAAATATTTTATTAGATTTTTAGTATCTATTATTGTTTCTTAATGTTTGGCGGAATATTTACATAAATCTTTTATTAAATAATTATCATTATGATTTTTGTTTTTAACACTCAATTGTTGTTGACCAAGAAAAAAAATCACTTCATATTGTTGATTCCGTAAATATAAAATTTTTTACCCAAAATCAAAAATAAAATAAAACAAAATTAAGAATAGACTTACTTTTGTGGTAATGAATTGACTTACAATTTGATTTTTATCACTTCTGAATTGTTAGATCATCTCAAGAAAATTCTAACTTAGCCTGAAAGAGATCAAATCATATAAAAATATAGCAAAATAAGGTTTATTATTTATTTTTTTGATAATTGATTTAGAGAAGAAGAATATAAACAAACATTTGCATTACAAATGAATTTCATGAAATCACCATAATTGTTTGATTACTTTCATCATAATAACCTTTATCAACCATCATAAACAAAAACAAAAAAAATATTAGTCATCGACATTTACATATAAAAATGATATAATAATATGCAACACAATGAACAATGCAATGACAAAAATATAAAAAACATAATAAGCTTGAAGAAAAAAATGTGGATGTGCCATTGAATAGAATGACATGATATATATAGTGAAAATGCAAAACAATTTAGGTCTTCTAAAAAAGAATATTTTGTTTAACTTACTCTAAAAGTTTGTTTTGCTAATTATTAATAATTGAATAAATTAAAAACGTGAACAGTAATTTTAAATTTAAATATTTAATATTTAATGTAATATATTAAGTGTTAATTGAATTTAGATTGTTTTTAATCTAATCATTAATAAGAATTTAGGAAAATTTGGATGCTATTTAATCACTCATTTGAATTTAGGAAAATTTGGATTTAAATATTTTATAAATATATATTGTTTAAATATTTATTTATTATTTATATTTTTATTTCCTTAACTATAAAATTGTGAAAATCTCATTAAATACAAAATTAATTTTAAGAAAATACCGATTATATTTAATCATCCATTGGAATTTATAAAAATCCGGATTAAAATATTTATTGTTTAGATGTTTATTACCTTAACTATAAAATCTATGAAAATCTCATTAAATACAAAATTAATTATAAAGATATGCGTGTTTTTTAAATCGTATAGGATCTTCTTTGGATTTATCCAATATATTCTTTGAATTGATTAAATGTGCTATAAGATATACAATTGATATATTTTTAAGACATATTTGTCCTCTCTGATTTCAGAATTTATTTTAGAAAGTTGAATATTGAGTGGCAATTTACGTAATAATAATTTAATTTTAGGCTTTATAGACATCTTTGCTCTCTGATTAATAGTATATATGGCATTTTTGTAATAACGTTTTTGTTATCAAATGCTTATAAGGACAGTTTAGGTATGGAAAATATATCAATAATAAAAGAAAAGGTTTTAACGTATTTTAATCATTTTACCTAACATTTGGTACATTTGAGTAAACCTGCCTAAGATATAAGACATTCTAATATTTCTTTTGTTGGTGATGAATGATGATCAAACGTGTATGTCATTGTAAGTGCACCAAAATATTAAATTGTGTTTGTGAAAGGTCATTCCCATAATAATACTCAGATTTTACAATTAAGTGAACAAAAGGCCTACTTTGAAATCATTTTAAAATATGTGGATACTTTCAAAAACACTATTCTTAAATGGGTTAGTTAATCAATTTATATCTAACATCACCCCCTATGGGGCTATGGTAACCACAAAATCTCCAATGGTGATAACCTTATCTATCCAACGAGCCATTTACATGCTCAGAAACTGCCATGTCAGACTCACATCTCCAATCTCCAACCTCACTTTCCTAACATCTCCCCTTCTCAAACACCATCACGACCCCATCAACTCCACACATTTCCAAACAGAATCTCAGAAGATCAAAGAAGAGAAAGAGAGAGACCAAAGAATCGGAAGACATGGCTTCAACCTCCGCGATGTCATTGGTCACACCACTTAGCCAGACTCGCTCATCGGCCTTCTTCAACCCATTGCCTCTGAAAGCATCCAAGACCATGGCTTTACCTGGAGGTGGCAGGACACCGAGGCTCCAAGTTAAGGCTTCTAAGGTCAAGTTTGACAAGGCTTTAACCGGAATCTCGGCAGCCGCTCTCACCGCTTCAATGGTGATCCCGGAGATAGCTGAAGCCGCTGGTCCAGGAATATCTCCTTCCCTTAAGAACTTCTTGCTCAGTATTGCTTCTGGTGGCGTTGTTCTCACCGTCATCATTGGTGTCGTCGTCGGTGTCTCCAACTTCGACCCTGTCAAGAGAACCTAAGACCCTATCTAATATATTATCTTTCTTACACCATTGTAATGTGTTCTCCTTTTGTGCATCGTTTTCAAATGAGCTTTGGTGTACTCTGCTCAAATTATAAAAAACCAAAAAAAAACTTGTTGCTTTATTTCTTTACTCTGCCTGAATCGGAAAAACAAATGGGATTTCAAGAATCAACATAAACCCATCAATTCAAAGAAACTCGAGTTTGCATATTTTGACTTAATTAACAAAGAGTTTATGAGATCTCTCGTCGTTATTACCTATGAAGACCTCACGAGCGAATGAAGCATGTACTTACTCTCAGATGTATAATTCACTTTATCAACTTTCACCACAGTCATCTTCACTCTTTGTTCATCTCCATACGATTCCTCTTTGATCTTCAGCTTCAACAGGTACTGATGAAACAGTCTGTCTCGAACAATCTGTGCGAATTCTTCCTCCTTCTCCAATTCGTATTTCAATTCGTAAAGCTTCTTAGCCGGACATCCCATAATTTCTTCGCCGGTTTCTTGAAACGCAGTAACCCAAGTCAACCCAGTGTGGTCTTGAATCTGTACTTGAAGAAGGTACCGGTAGTCGCATTCATCAGACTCTTGGTTGCACCTGTCACAAGCCCACCTGTTTGTTCCAGACCTTGTTACCTTCTTGTTGCATTGTTTATCTCCGATCATCAAAGGACAAGCTGTGTAACAGAAGCTATCTGTTTTAATGAATGATATGGTTGCTTTCACAGTGACCCAGTCAGGCTTATCAGATCTTCCAAGACCTTCTTCTTTGATCTGTGAAACATTTTTTCTTATCTCGTTCCTGGAACTTCCTCCAGGCATAGAGTCTCTGGATATGGAGACGGAAGCAGTATCTTTTCCACCGTGATCGAACCAGTTCCTCAGTTTATGAGCTTCAGGAAAATCTGGATTTATAAAGAGCTGTGTTGAAGATATTGTTCCCACTGATTTCCCACTGAAGTCGCTTACTTTTCCAGCTTTTATTGCTAAAACCGGGTGAAAGGCTGATTCAACCATCTCTTCGAGTTCCCGACCTTCTCGGTTACAGAATTCCCCCCATAGTGTTAGCTCCACGGCCTTACCCGATTCATCCTTCAGATTCAGGACTCTCCTATGGGTTTCCATTCCGTTCTTTCTCAAGATTGGTACCGAGGGGTTCACAGAAGTCACAACCCCAATGATATCGAGTATGGCATTGTTCTCAGCGTTCTCAATGTCACCTATAGGACGGAAGGAGAACTGCTGCCTCGGTATGGAGCCATCTTCATCAGGGCAAAGCTCCACAGTCGATGTTGACTCCAAGAAAATTTCCCATTCATTCTTTAAATGGTTGAAATTTTTCTGTGCGGGCTTCAAACTTCCCTTTGAGATCAAATATACCTTACCAACCTCAGTAACATCATAGAATCGGTCAACAACAGCATTGAAGCAGGTAACCCGAATCTCCCCTCCATCAGAGTCAAGCAGATCAAAGGAGAAAACTTTTCCATCTCCTCTTGCATTGTTATATCGTCTGAGATCTCCTTTAGCAGTTACTCTAGCCTTAATAGCCCACCGACCTTGGTATGGATTGAGAGCAGCAATAGGGATGACTCGAGCTGGAGCCTCGTTCTTCATTATGGGTCCATGATTTCTGTAGCTTGGAGGTGGTTGATATGAAGGTTGAACAGATGGCCTGAAGCTTGGAGTACTGTTGGCTGAACTTTGAAAGTTTACGCCTCTGGGAGGTGGTTTATTGACAAAATTCTGAACCGTCGGTTCACTAAAAGCAACCCTCTTAGCAGGTGGTATGTTCCCCGGAGCTGTATCTGATTCTGCAGACACTGTGGGGTTCCCAATGGTTTCACAATGTGGTATTATAGTCTCCATGTTCAGCACCACAATAAGCCTGCACACAGTATGAAAAGAAGCATTCGAAATTACAATCAAATAGAGCAAAACTCCTCCAAATATGTAACTATAATTTCAACAAACAAAATCGTCTACAACCAACAATTAAATAACCTATAAAGACAAGAGCACAAATCCTTGGCACCAGGAAACGTAGAAACAACTCACTACAACAATCCTCAAAAACAAGGGTGATGTATACTGGAAACGAAGCTAATCATTGCTTTTGCAAACTCCTAGTAAGAAATGTCTTACAAATACAAACCAAATATGGAACTAGGAATACTCGAAAACATTACAGAAGATGGAATCCAGAACATGTATACAGACTTCGTTCTCATACCAAACTAAAGATAAGATTACCAAATACAAACCATGAACTACAAAGATAACAACACAAAATCATTTATCAATACTAGCTAAGACAGGAAAAGTAACATTTTATCAATACTAGATGAGATACTGTCCAAAAAAAATCACATGGAATAACATTTTCCACCACCATACTATTGAGCCTAAAATCCATAAACTATTCTGCCAAACAACAAATCAGAGATCACTGGAAAACACCAATAACAGTAAGGAAACTATGGAGTTCAACACAATGGTGGCCTAGATCTAACCAGAGAGAAAACAAAATAGATAAAAATGGAAAGAGTGAGAAAATTACTTGCGGTCTTTAACGTCGCTGCAAATGTAATCGATAAGCTGAACGATGGATCCTTTCACAACAGTTCCTGATTTGATTCGATCATTGAGCTGAACCGCAACCATAGCTTGTTGAGCGACGGTACCATCGGAAATGAGGAAACGATACCTCTCTTGGTTTTTCTCCTGACTTCTTGATATCAATTTGATATCTAAAACTTGTAACAACGGCTTCAAATTGACGTCTCCGGCGTTTATCGCCGTGATTGCGTTCGGAGATAGGCTCACCGGCATGATTGGTTCTCTAGATCTTACGAAGTTAGCCAAAACCCTAGAAAATGAAAATCGAGAAGGAATTAGGAATAATGCTATGGAGAAGAGAGATGGAGAGGATGAATGAGATTTTACCTAGACGGTGGTGAGTGGTGAGAGATTCTCTGAATGCTTCGTTTGATTTCTCTGAATATTGTGGGAGAAGCTTGAAGATGATCGATGATGTTAATAAGAGTCGCAACAGTTTCTGGGTTTCCTCAATTTTGAATTTTAATTTGACGATTAGTTGCAAATTACTAATTTATCCTCGACTCTTGCTTTTCACCTTGTTTGTTAGACCGACTTAAACAAAATTAAGTAGCGAGGACGTATTTATGTACTGTATTTATTACTGAGTTTGAAAGAAAAGAGCTTGTACTTTGGAGTAAATATTGTTTAGAGCAACTTCCTCAGTGAATTTCTCACCTCAGTTTCTATAAATTATAATACTAATACTTTTCCTTTTATTTTATTAAATAATTAAAATTGAAATCATATGAAAGAACTAAACCAATTACAAAAAGACACATAGACATAAGGTATCTCACTAAAATAAAAATCGATTCTTTCTAAAGAATCGTCTCTTGTCTCTTTCTTTCTTTTTTATTTACACTGTTTATTTATTAGAAAAATTACATATTTTCAAAATTCAAAAGGGGATCTCTACTGTCTTAAACATCTTTCCAAGATATTTTGTTTGAATTTTTTATTCAAAATGTTCATTTTAGACAATGCCTCTTATTTATTTTGAATCTGAAAAACTCACATGAGATCTCCTTGATGGGGGTGCTCTTATATTTCTAAACTTTATATTATACTAGGTTATGGCCCGTTCAATGGACAAATTTTTAAAAATTTAAATAAATTATATTCAAATACATATAATAAATTAAAATTTTGTTGTTAATGAATATATATTGAAATAGTTTTAGAAAAATAAGAAATAAACATATATTTGTTAGGAAAGAGAGTTATATATATATATATATATATATATATTGTTAAAATATTTATATACATAAAAAAAAATTTCTATATCAGTAAATTAATTTAAATTCATATATTACACTTTCATTATTAACATACTAAAATTTAGATTTCATCCAATAGATTTTGATTTTATATTGTCGTTTACTTTTTTATAACCATATAAGATATGAAAAATGAATCAGGTAACCAGTGATTATGTTCTTGCTCATATCCAGGCGAAATATTCTTCTGTCAAGATCTTTATTGTCTACTTTCTTTTGGTTCAAAAATAGTATCGATTTCCAACCAAATATGTTTTTCCTCTTGAAGATTCACTTCATGAAGTATTTTGTCATTCTTTGTCTCATAATATTTTTCTACAACATCTTTTAACTCACTTCTTTCTCACCATTTCTCAGTTTTTTATTTCTGTTTCGTGTTCTATTTTTACAAAATGATGTCTGTTTTTTTTATGCTTCATTTTTTCTTCTTCTTTGGATTCTCATCTACCCTTATTTTTAATTTCTAGCATAAACTCCATCGCCTTCCTCTCGTCTTTGGATCCAAATCTCTCTTTTGGATCAAATTTTATCTTGTTATTGACCAAATATGTTTCCTTCTTGCACTTTTATGCTGAAATCTTTCATAATTCCTTGAAATAGTTTGAATAAAAAGATAGATAAGTTTACAAAGAAGTCTCAAGGAGATTATAAAGAGAAGAAGGCGAAAGAGAGGAGAAACGTGGTGAATTCATGAGAGACAAATCTCTGAACCATGAGCAATAAAGACCTCGAAACACAAATCAATAACGTTTAAGTTTAAAAAAGATAAGAGATGGAAGGTGCCCAAAATGTCTTTGTGGACCTGATGGACCAGACTAGAGATGGCAAAAATATATATGCCATAAATATCATTAAAAACCTCACTCAAAAATTTATTTGGGACAAAATTGAAATAAAAAAAAAAGAGTATTAGTAGATCATACGGTATGCTCTAACATTCACGAACGTGTATCATGACCAATGTGGACTTGATACAATCTCTATAATCGAGTGATTCTTTTGAGTTTTTACATGATGAACTGAAACTTTAAACTCTTGATGAAACTTCCTTATCTGATATCTGATAATTGTTTAAGGCATTAGGCTGGTGATTTTATGGACAGTTTTATATATAGACCATAAACTGAGAATAATTTGGAAGTGAAACACAAAAGGTATTTTCTTATAATATTTTCTGATAATAACAAGTCACCATAAAACTGTTTAATTGTTTTGGGCATAAGACATTACTTAAGACCACAAACTAATAAACTAATATCTGTTACATAATGTCTTTATGCCTAAAACAGTTAAAAATATTTACAGCCCAATCACTTGCAAAAGGAGATAAGGCCTTCCATATATAATGGTGAGAAGGAACAAACTGTTGACATTTGACAACAAAAGTAAACGAAATAAAACAACGAGACAGCACATAAAATACTTATATGCTATCCCCAACTCTTACTTTCTTTGCATTTTAACCCAAATTGAAAAAAAAATTCCCAAAAACAACCACAAATCTCTCTAGTCAACTAAAAGCTGGATATTTAAGTAGGCATGATTCTGTTGTGGCTTCCTCCTCTTGCTGAGTCTCCTTCAGACGAAGCTTCCATGGATTTGGAGAAGTTATTAGATAGATCAATATAGAGATGAGCGACCCTTCTCACGTTATTGTTCAATTCTCGAATCAAACCGACGTTTCGTCCGAGGTTGTCTGGAATCTTGGACTCATGGTTCTGGTTTATCTCGTTAATAAGTAACCTGTTGTGGTCCAATATGTTCTGTACTTGAACAAAGCTCTTTTGAAACGTTTGTAGAATCTTCCCGTCGATCTGAGCTCCATTGTCTCCTTCCATTTATCTATCTACAGATCAAAGAAGTCTATGAAAAATAATACAACATTTAAGGGTTATGACCTTCTTTTTTTTTTTTCCTCAGAAGAGTTATATTTTGATGATGTAAACTTGAATCATGTGATCTTCAAAGAGGGTGTATTTAATATTATCACTTTGTCGTTTGTTTATGATGTATGATTGTCATGTGCAGACAAAAAATACGCATTATTAGACTAATTCTACAAAGAGAAACTTTTCTTGGGTTTTGTAACGAATCTATAAATAGCTCTTACTTTTTATATATTGCTATTAACATTTTTATTGTGAAATTTATTAATAGATCTTGCTTTAAAGTTTGTTATTTAACATTTTGGATGAAAATTTCAGTTTAATTTTCAAAAAAAAATTTGTTTTTTTTTTGTTCTTTTTGTTTTAAAAAAAAAAACTTTTCTAAAACAATATGAGCACAAATGATGTTTTTGTTATTTTTCAAAATGAGTGAAAAAAATTCATCTACTATTTACTACATTGTTATCCACAAAACTATAATATCTTTTATATAAGAAATTTTGACTGATGAAAAAATGGTGGACCGTTTGGGAGTAAAGAAAAAGAGTAGCAAAAAGGCTCTGTCTGAATTTATTTTTGGGACCAAAAGAAGAATCTGATGACCCAAAATTAGCAGTCAATGTGCAGAGAGGATGAGACATTTGTGGGTTCTGCTGCTTGGTTCAGACAAACCTCATTACTATTCAAACCCCATCAAACCATGAAAATATAAGTACCTTTTTCATTTAACTAAACATAATTTCCTATATAAATATATATATTAGAATACATATATGCATTTCTATGGCTGATGGTAAACTTAAAAAACAAATTCTTGAAGGTTACTTTTTTTTTTCATACTACAAAGGTTATTATGTCTAAACTAAATGTTTAGCTCTGAATATGAAAATAATATAATATTATTCTACAATCAAATTTTAATAATATAACAGTAAAATTTTGGAGTTATTGTAAGAATAGCCAACTTTATTTTTTCAGCAAAAAGAGAAAAAAAACGAAGAAAAGCTAAAACAGATAAACGAATACTGATTCAGCTGAAAAAAACCAATAAACTAATATGATAAAATTCATAAAATCTTCATATAAGTATTTATTAGAAGAGAAAAGGTATATATACTCATTAAGCTCATCCTAAAGTTTAGGTTGATACACAATGGAGAAAATTAGAGAATGATTATTCTGTGAAAGATAAATAGAGGAAATTATACCTGGAACAAAGTCACCGATCGGACCGATGGAATCTCGTCGAAAAAAGATTCTTCTCTTTTCTTTCTGAAATTTATATTTTTATGGAACCTCAGATTTTCTTTCTCTTTCTCTCAAAGAGAGAATTGATGGAAAGAGGAAAGAGAATAATGGAGATTTGACAGTCACGCAAAAGAGGAACCTCACTGCCTTAACATGGAATATATATCCAACTTCTTCTACAGTTTATTTCAGATTCTCAAGACTTCGTACTTCTATTTATTTTATTATATTTTTATTTATTTTACACATTATTCAAATATACAACAAATACAGCCATTTTTATATAATTGTTGTTTCTAGCCGACTTCATTATCAATAGCAAGAAAACATAAATTCCAGATATTTTATAAGTACAGTTAAGCTTTTATTAATTAATATTCGATTTATTAATAATCTTGCTAAATTAATAATTTTTTCAGATCCTAAAATATTATTTTGACATAAATATCACTTTTATAAAGTAATAACCTCCATAAATGAATAAATCTTATTATATAATTTTGGGATACACTCAGCAGAAGCCGACACATATCAAAATTATAACTCACAAGATCTTGACACGTGTCACTAATCATTCAGATCGTGGTACGTGTCAAATTATATAAAATATATATATAAAATAGTTAACAAAAATAAAATCAATAATTGTTAATATATCAAAAATATTAAAACCATATATTTAGGAATAATTAAAACTAACACCTAAAAAAAGAAATACATTATAAAAGGAAAAAAAAAAGAAATACTAAATTGTTAATTTAACTAATCAATAATTAAGATTAAGAAATATATTTAAAACAGAAAAAGGAAAGTGAAATACAGTATTTCAAAATTTATCTTATCATAAAAAAATTTAAGAATTAACTAAAACCAACTCCATAAAAAACTACCGTAAAGAAAAAAATTAATCAATAACTAAAATTAAGAAAAATATTTAAAACAAATAAAAAGGGAATCACAATTTTTTAAATTTAACTAATCAATAATTAAGATTAAACATACATTTAAAACAAATACAAGAAAGTAAATAAAACCATAGCTAAAAGTGAAATGGAAATACACTATTTGAAAAATTATCTTATCATTAAGTAAAATTCATAAATAACTAAAACCAACCCCAACAAAAACTATAATAAAGTAAGTTAAAAGTTTAGATAATATATATATTTTTAAATATGTATATTTGATTAACTTTTTATCTCAATTATTTGTTAATTAGAAAATAACCCCAAAAAGTAGAGAATAATTAAATAATAAATAAGATGATTAAACTTCTATTTTTTCTAATATATATTTTATCTTATTATTTCAGTTAAACCTTTTTTAAATTTAGATATTTAGATTATAATATTATTTAGAATCCAATAACAATTTATTTGCTTTAACTTTAATTTAGTTTATTTGCAATGTTAGTTTTTCAAGTTTCATGTTTTTCTACTAAATTACTAATAATGTTGTATTTATTTTAAATTTTTTAAATATTAATTATATATGTATTTGTTTGATATAATGCATATTAGTTTGATATAAAAGTTTTGATTTCTATTAATTTATGTTGAGTATAAATGAAGTTAGAGTAAGATTTTAATATGAATAAAGATTGAGTTAAGTTGTATAGCAAAATCAAGTATTTAGGAAGAAAAACTTATTTAACAAAGAGTTAATAACCAAGAATTTTTAGATATTTTGGTTTATTTTGGTTATTTTATTTATTTTATACTAAAAGAATTGATGTCTTTAGGTTTATAATTGTAGGATAATTTTATTATATCAAGTCTAAATATTATTACGAAAATAAAACCATAACTAAAAAAGAAAAGGAAATGCACTATTTGAAAATTTATCTTATCATTAAGCAAAATTCAGAATTAACTAAAACCAACCCCAACAAAAACTATAATGAATTAAGTTAAAAGTTTAGATAATATATATTTCTTAAAATTATGTATATTTAATCAACTATTTATCTCAATTATTTGTTAATTAGAAAATAACCCAAAAAAATAGAGAATAAATAAACAATAAAAAAAGATGATCAAACTTTCTATTTTTCTAATATATCTTATTATTTCTATTAAACCTTTTTCAAATTTGGATATTTATATTATAATATTATTTAGAATCCAATAACAATTTATTTGCTTTAACCTAAATTTAGTTTATTTTCAATATTAGTTTTCCAATTTTCATGTTTTTCTACTAAATAACTAATAGTGTTTTATTTATTTTTAGTTGTTTTATAATATTAATTATATATGGATATTTGTTTGATATAATGCATATTAGTTTGGTATAAAAGTTTGGATTTCTATTAATTTATGTGAAGTATACATGAGGTTACAGTAAGATTTTAATATGATTGAAGATTGATTTAAGTTGTAAAGCAAAATCAAGTGTGTAGGAAGAAAAACTTATTTAACAAAGAGTTAATAACCAATAATTTTTAGATATTTTGGTTAGTTTTGGGTATTTTAGTTGTTTGATACTAAAATAATTGATGTTTTTGGATTTATAATTGTAGGATAATTGTATTATATCAAGTCTAAATATTATTAATATTTTGGGTATATAATTGTATTTTGAATATTTTGGGTATCCATTCGATTCGCAGGTCCGATCAGTTTAGGTTTGATCTTTCTGATATAGAAGTTTAAGATATATTTGGATTTTTTCGGGTTAGTACCCCTTTTCAGGTTGAATTTGATTTGGTTTTCAGGTTTCAGATATTTTGCCACGTTGTCTAACATGGTGGTCGAAAAAAAAAACAAAAAGTGAGAACCAAAAACTTTTGGACATTATATAGATTTTTAACATGTTTATAATAAAATTTTAGTATAGAAAGTTAATTAATTTATTCATAAAGAAACTAAAATTTAGTAAACAACTATTTTTCTAACAAAATATGATTTCTATCCTTTTTCCTAAAATAATTCAAGATTTATCATTAATGATAAATATTTAATTGAATAAAAATACATAATTGTTTTAAAATTTAAAACCCGCCCATCGGATTTTAAATCAGAATGACATGTGTCAGCTTCTGGTGAACTTCTGTTGAGATTGAAAATAATAATTGATAAGAATCTAAAAATAGAAAAGAATTAAGTCGTGATAACCAAACATCTTAAAGTATACAAGATCCAAGATAAGAACAAAATTGACATATGGTGATGTAAGGGTGGAGCTAGAAGATGTTTTCGGAAAACATCATGAGACAATAAATAGTGAAAGATTCCAGCAAAGTGAAGCTGAGAGAGGGAAAATATATTATGTTGGAAACTGATATACAACTTCAACATGAGGATATCAGATTGGACAATGAAGATCTTGCGAGAACAATATCTTACCTAGATATGAGTGAGAACATAGTAGCCGGTCACTGGATATTTTTCACATATCTTACTAAGTCTTGGGCGTTAAAGTTGGTTCATGTCTTTTGGGGTTTAGATTTAGAGGCTTATGATCCACTCGGTTTGGTTTGATTCCATCTGCATTTGAGTAAAGTTTAGATGCATGAAATAGAAAATAAAATTTTAAAATTGGTTAAATTTGAAGTAAATTTGGTTAAACTTCACAATTATAAGTTAGAACTTTCAGATCTTTTTTTGCATTTTGCGTATGTTGATTATTTTGATCTAAAATAACTAATATTTTTGGGTTTATAATTGTAGGGTATATAATTAAGTTATACCAAGTTTATATATTATTAATGGTTTTGGATATATAGTTGTATTCCGAATATTTTACATATCCATTCAGTTTCGGTTTAGTTTAGGTTCCGTTATTCATATAGAGAAGTTTATGATTCTTTCGGGTTTTTGTTGGGTCTGATTCAGTTTTTTTTTTTGTTTTTGATATTAATTAAATATATATCTCACATGGTGATTAAAAAATGACTAAATGGAACCAAAGTAATAGATGTGGTATATATTTTTAATATAAAATTATAAAATTATAATATAGAAAATAATTTATTCATGTCAAATATATTAATAACAAAACTGTTTTCTCTAACGAAATATGATTTCTACTATTTTCCTAATTTTTTAAAAAGATATATCATTGAGAACACATATTTACTTTAATAATTTTGCTTAAAATTAATTTATTTTCAAATTAAGAAATCCGCCCATCAAGCGGGTCCTAATCTAGATTTTTATAAAATTATATTGATCCCAATATTATTAATTTATAGATGTTTTACTGTATAATTATATAACTGGTTTTAGTTTAAATCTAAAAATTTATCAGTAAAAATGTTTTTAATTGGGAAGTGGTTCGGTTCGGTTTGATATAGTGAACTAATCAATAAACAGTTTTTAATTGGTTAGTGATTTGGTTCGGTTTGTTATAGTGAACTAATCAGGTTCAATAATAGCCCGAATTTCTGAACAGAACTAAAAATTTTACATTTTTTAACATAAAAAATAAAAAAAACTAAATCCTTACCAAAACATACCAAAATTGATTGAAATGTAGCAAAATTATTTTAATACTAATAATTAAGGATTTTGCCCCACATAAAAAAAAAACTAATATTGTTTCAGTTTAAAGTTTGGAATCAATAATTTAAACATGAGCCGGACGGAAGTTTTAATTTGATTGATTTCAGCACGAATATTCTTCAGTCAAAAACACTGAACTTCGGAACCCAACAAAAATTTCAAACTAGCCATCTCTAATTTCCAACTGACATAAGCTTTTTGTTTAATAGTAATATAATTGAGTTCTCGGAATTATCTATAATAAAATAAGGGGCAAACTAACTATTAATAAAAGCAAAATGTAGCTTTTGTTATCAGCCACACATGAAATATACGTGACAGATTTTCTAACCATATGCAACAAAGTTGTCTATACATTGTGATACTATATATATGATAAGAAACGTGTAATATATGTTTTTTAAGATAGTGCGACAAAATATGTCTCATTCCGGACTTTAGGTCATATAAACAAACATTATCTTTTTCGGTTTTGTCATTAACTACCATGTTTTCAAGCAAGTTCTCTCTAAAACCATTATTAACTAAGAATATTTAGCTATTCGAAAATGTATACAACCATCGACTAGAAAAATATCCGAAACAAATTTTAAAATCGAGTGACATTTTAATACAAAACTAATATTACATGCTATAGTTTTGGATCTGTAAAAGATTATGAGTTTTGATCCAACACTTCCTAATAATTAAAAAAAATGATTGTATAATTCACATGGTTTAAAAGAAAATAATAAATTATTAGATATGTAGGCGGGATAAACAATTTAAGATACTTCAAAATACATTACTTACAAAATTTAGTTAACTTTTAAAAAACTATGTTGAATCAAAAAATAAAGAATATATATATAAATTACTAAAATAATATCATATTGAGAAATTCCTTAGAATATCACACTTTTATGTTTTGTTGCCAAAAATACAACCATTAATTTGATGTTCCAAAAATACCACCAAAATTTTAGTTTCCAAAAATACCACAAACACAAATATTGATTTTATAAAATTCACAATTAAAATTTTTAAGTTTGTGTTAACTATATTAGATTTAAGCTATAATTCTTATGGGGTGGGAGTAGGGGTTTAGGGTTTTAACCCTAATCCCTAAACAATAAATTCTAAACCCTAAAAATATTTATACAGTTAAGAGGATTTGTGGTCATTTTGTGGTATAGATGGAAGTTTCTAAAGTTAGTGGTATTTATGGAAAAAAACATAATTTAGTGGTATTTAAGAGAATTGACTTTATATTTTGATTTAATAACTAATTTAAAATATGAAAAATTAGTATTAAATGAGTTTTTTTTGTCAAAAAAAAACCTTTAACACTATGTGTTAGGAAAAAAATAATCACACAGATGCGTTAGGAATTAGTTCCACATTAGCAATATTTCTGTTCTTTTAAATAAAAATAATAATATTTACGACTCTGTCACTATTGACAAAAAATCTGTGGTTCTATGTTGTGACAAATTGTTTGGTTTAGCATATATTTAGTTTTTTTTAAAAATAAAAATATTAATATTTATGACTCTGTCACTATTGACAAAAATTCTGTGACATAAATCTGCGGTATAAATTTACGACTTGTCACTATTGACAAAAAATCTGCGACATTCTACGTTATGACAGATTGTTTGGTTTGACATATTTTTAGTTTTGCTATAAATTTGTAAGTCTTACTGGTACTAGATTTTCTAATTCATCACAGTCATTCATAAAATGTAATTCTACCATGGTCCCTAAAAAATCTGCATGCTATGCAGCCACTATTTATTTTGTCAAGTAATTATGAATGTCAAACATGTGATAAAGGAAAGAAATCTTATTATATAAAGATGAATGATTCAAATTTAGTAACTCACATGATCGTGACACGTGTCAATTTAAATAATCAGATTTTGACATATATTTAATTAAATAAAAGTATTAGTTATCAATAAAAATGGAATATTAATTAATTCTAATTCTACATATCTATAAAAAATAAATTCAATTTTTCTATAGCAACAAAACATAAAAAAATGTTTTAATAAAAATGATAATACATATTTAAATTTTAAAGGAATTTTTTTTAAAGTTTATGGCAATTTAAAAAAGTCATACAATTATAAAAGTAAAACTAATAACTATTAAATAAAAACATTAATTATCAAAAAAAGAAAAGGAAAATTAAAGTTTCGATAATCTTAAAAAGGAACACAAATATAAAAAAAAAATTAATAACCATTAAATATAAACATTAATTATCAATAATAAACATATTTCAAAAACGTATTTAATATAAAAATAATATTTGATATATTTTCAATTTAAAAAGGAAAATTTTAAGGTTATTGGAAATTAAAATAAAATAAAAAAGCAATTAAAATTTTTTAAAAGAAATTTCCTAATCCATAAAGCTGAAACAAAAAAAAACTTTTTAAAAAGGAAAAATAAAAAACTAAAAGTAAAAATAAATTATAATTTCCCACCTCTATATAAACAGTTTGAGAGTTTCTCAAATTCAAAATAAAAAAAAACTTTTACACATCTAAACAGTTCAGAAACTATAGGTAAATTCTAATTTCATGAAGATTATTCTAATGCAAATAATGGTTTGATCATAACAATATATGTTACCATGATTCTAATTTAGTAATCTTATATATAACTTCTGTTTGTTTTTCTGATTATTTGTTTAATATTTTCAGGATTATCAAATTTCAAAAGGAAAACAATGAGTTTTAAAATTCTAAAAAACATGAGGGAGTATTTAACATTGGTTCAACTCAACAGAAAACGCTCATACCGTTGTATTGTCGTACCGTAGGTATAAAAAAGAATGAATTTACTCTTACTTGATAAAAATATTAGTTTTATTGTTAAATTAAAAAATGTGTACTACTAAATTAAAAAACATTATTATCTAACTATAACTCAAATTTAATTCGTGACATGTGTCAATTTAAACGATCAGATTTTGACATATATTTAATTAAATAAAAACATTAATTATCAATAAAAAGAAAATTAATTAATTTTATTTTTACATATCTATAAAAGTATAAATTTAACTTTTCTATAGTACCAAAACATAAAAAGCGTTTTAATAAAAAATAATAATACATATTTAAATTTTAAAGGAAAATTTAAGGTTTCTGACAATTTAAAAAAGTCATACAATTATAAAAGTAAAGTCATAAAATTATGAATTTACTCTTACTTGATGAAAATGTTAATTGTATTGTTAAAAAAAAATATGTATTACTAAATTTAAACAACATATTATCTAACTATAACCTAATTTTAATTCTTATATAGGACAATATTATTCAAGGTTTTGTACACCATTTCCTTCTTGAAAAGTTTGGAGATCAATTGTGTGAAAGAAGTTTATTGATTTTAACAAGTATTTAATTAAATAAAAGTATTAGTTATCAATAAAAATAAAAGTTAAAGTAATTCTAATTATCTCTATAAAAATCCACTTTTATATAGTAACAAAATTAAAACGTATTTCATAAAAATAAAATAATACTTTGACATATTTACATTTTAGAAAGAAAACTTTGAAGCTTTTGGAAAAAATTAAAAGAAATACAAATATAAAAGGAAAGATAATAACTTCATCAAAAATATGTTTAATTAACTAAAAATTATATTATGACATATCTACATTAAAAAGGAAAAGGAAATTCTAATTTTGTATATGTATAAAAAAAGAAACTCAAATTTATATAGTAACAAAAAAATAAAAATGTGTTCAGTAAAAATAAAATTATATTTTGATATAATTTAATTTTTTAAAAATTTAATTTATTTTAATATTTTAAAATTCGTACATCAGACGGATCCTAATCTAGTTACTAATAATAGTTGAAAATCAAAAAACTGATTTTGAGGTTTCAACAAGCTTACCAGAAACCTCTGTTACGTCTTATTAGATGTAGATGAGGTATGTTTTCTCTCAAGTGCATGTAGACTTTTTAAGTGAACAATTTATATAGTCTAATAATATATATATTACATGGACAATTTTGTTTTTGCCCCTTAAAATTTTTAATTACAAATGGAAATCTATGGGGTGGTTATTTTGAACATTAAAGAGTCTCAATTTGGAAGTAAAATTTTTTTAAAATTTTTTTTTGGTAGTTTTATCTTATATCCCACCTCTCGTATGGTATGAATTCTTCACAATTGTGTAGTACATATGTTTAAAGGTCGAATGCTACTATGGAGAGAGAAATTAAAAATAGACAACTGGGGGAGGTTCTACAAACACCAACACAAATAGCCCAAAAAATAGACATGCAAGTTTGCAACAAATTATCCTGATTCGCTTGGTGATCATCAATACAAAAGGGAGGAAAGTATGGTTCACCACAAAAGGAGTATTAGTATTTCTAAAATCTAATATCTTGTTTTTGTAGCTTTAAATTTTTTAAAATAGTAGCAGTCTGATGTAAAAAGTTTTTTTTTGGGTTGAATAAATTTAACTTTCAATTAACACAAAAAAAGGTTTGGAGGATATTATGATCGACGTCTATTGGCTATCTTCTTGTCGAGTTTCCACTGATTTGTCCTTCATGTAGAAACATGATTTGAACATCATGGTAAGTGTAAGTGAATCATACTTCACTCCTGTCTTCTGAAGGGTCTAAACATTTTTGACATGTTAGATAATTGGTCATCACGTATGAAATCTCCACATTCACACAGAGATTAACTATTAATCCTCCAATACACGCCTTACTTTCTAAATTTTTTTAGATGATATATGTATCATTCAAACGGATGTATCCACCTATATTGGACCAGACCACCTAAATCAGATTCATCTAGGAGATGCATAAGTAGATGTTCCATAACATAAAAAACGAACGAGAGAATATTTTTTCAAGATTGCAAAGCTTCACCCCAATATTTTCTTTTAAATTCGAAACATCTTTAATCTTTAATGATTTTACAAATAAATCTCGAAAGAAGAGTGTAATATCTACACAAATAATACTATCAATATTTCGAGATGGATTGTCATGACCATTGCCTCCACCAATCAACCATTTTAGGCAACCAGTCTATGCTTTTTATCCTATCATGTAGATTTTTATCTCCATTCATCCATTGTGGGTAGCCCTGTCAAGTGGGTCTAACCAGCAACCCGCCCCGCAGCGGCTTCTATTAATTTTTGACCCACATCGACCCGCAATCCGCAATATTTCAATCAAAAATAATTGACCCGCATCCGCCCCGCTTAAATTTGCGGATACCCGCGGGTAACCCGCAATAATTTAAATAATAATAAAGTAAATATATTTTTAATAAATAGTATTAAAAAATAGAAATTTCTAATTAAAATTTTTTTTTGGATAAATATATATATATTTTAGTTATATTTTTAAAATTTAACTACTAAAATTTATAAAATATTTAAATTTAATACTTTTTTTAATAATATTTTTTTAATGCGGATACCCGTAAATCCGCTCTACAAATTATGACAATCCGCACCCGCCCCGCCAAAAAAAAGTTTAACCCAACACCCGCACCCGGGATATGAAAAAAAAATATTGACCCGCACCCGCCCCGCGACAGATCTAACAGGGCAGGACCCGCGGATTTTGACTCAAATTGACAGGCTTAGTGGGGGATCACCTTGATTTTTTCTGTCGTTTATAAACCCCTTCACATTCTGTCGGTAAGGATGATCTTTCGGCAAAAATATTATATGACAATCAAAATCAACTATATTTTCTTCTATTTGGCAACCAAACTGATTTTATCTTATCTACACAGCAAAAAAGCTAACCTAACATATGTCATCCATCTAGAGAGCATATCGCATGCTGAAAGATCATGAATTGTTCACATCAGGCAACTTGCATCTTGAAATTTACTTCCTTGAGACTTCACAAGCATTCACATTGTCACTCCACAAATTTTGCAAATTTTTGATCAGCGGCTCTGGATAAATATATATACTTTTCTCCGGATGATCTGGCCTTGGAACTAATACAAATAGAAAAAAATAAGACCTCCCAAGCTCAAGCATTTTTCCAGAGCTTAAACACATGTATTGAAAACTTAGTAGAAGAGGAATTTTTATAGATGCTACTTGTCAGAGATGTTGTAGTGATGATGAATCAATACACCATTTATTATTTCAATGCCCCTATGCATCATTAATTCATTAGTTTTGGCGACTTGGACAGTTACTATAGCTACGGATATTCTAAATCTATTTAACTCACTAGAAGGAAATATCATGGCTCTGCTCTCTGTCTACGAACACCTCTTACAAATGTAAACAATCATCTTCCTTTTTGGGTCACCTAACGTATTTGGAAATCTAGAAATGATATAACCTTCATCAAGATTACTAATGAACTAGACTCGATCATTCTAAAAGCACAAACGTATGTAAACAACTAGATTTCAGCTACAACACATACAACTGTGCAAACTGGACGTGCAAACTTCACCATCGACAACATCTCATCAATGGACACTTCCACCTTCTGGTTTCGCCTAAATTATTATTGATGGTAGTTTTAATCACCAAAGTGGACGCACAAGTGCTGAATGGATTATTGGGCATGATAGATGCTTCTATCGACATGCAGGAAGCTCACAACTAAAATAAGCTTCGTCCCCTCTCGATGCAGAAGCTATCGCCTTCCTTACAAGTGTCATGGTGTAGAAGAAAACTACACCAGATACCCAAACCTGACCCGAAGTAAGCAGTTCGGTTTGGGTACGGGTGTAGTTTTCTTCAAGATTGGATATCCGTACCCGATCGGGTATACCCAAACACCCGATCTCCACCCGAAACCATCAAACTTATATAACCCTAACACTAAATCCTTTAATCCATACCTTTTTCCTTTCTTTGTATCCCGCATGATTCTCTACTTTTCGTTTTCATTTCTCGATATTTGTAATATTCAAGCCAAAACTCAGAAAATTTTGAATTAAACAAGATGAAAACCCTTAAACATTATCATCGTCTCCCCCACTGGTAACTTTTTTTCTTTATGAATGATTTTAATCGTACTCTATGATTATGTTTAGTATCTACAGTTTTTTTATAATGAATTCATATTGATTTCAACTTTTTTTTTTATTGAATTCGGATTGATTTCAAGGTTTTTACTTTGATTCAGATGAAAAAACACTAATACTCGATCCAAACCTGAAATTTGTTTTGGATTTTGGATATTACCCGAAAATACCCAAACCTGATGGATGTTTACCCGAATCTTACCTGAAATCTAAAAATACCCGATCAGGTCTATACCTTTATACCCGATACCTAAAAAACCCAAAATATCCAATCTAAACTCGACTGAGTACCCGAATGTCCACCCGTACCCATAATCATGAAAAGTGATAGTAAAGTTTTATATGATATCATACAAAAAAGAAACATTTATACTTCAATGGAGAGCCTTATCCAGGGCCGGCCCTGGGGTAAAGCTCATAAAACTAGGGCTTTAGGCGCCAAATATTATACAAATCTAAGGGCATCATGTTCAGATATGTTTCTTTGGTGTAGTGGTTTAATTTGTTTCCTCTAATATCTCTGTCCTAAGTTCAAACTCCACTCTGTTTTTTCTTAAGTTTTCTGATTTTTGTTTATAAAATTCATAAACTGCTGAATATCTAAACCAAAATTTAACAAAAGTTCTCAGATTAGTACACAACTTATACAAGGTTCATTTGATTTGGAAAAAAAAATCAAAAGGGCATCAATTTTTTGCTGTGCTTTAGGTGTTATGTGACTAAGGGCCAACCAAAATTTAACAAAAGTTCTCAGATTAGTACACAACTCATACAAGGTTCATTTGATTTGAAAAAAAAAATCAAAAAGGTATCAATTTTTTGCTGTGCTTTAGGTGTTATGTGACTAAGGGCCGGCACTGGCCTTATCACTAATATTTAGATCAAATCTCGGAAATACACTCGCTGATTCTTAGAAATTGTGATAGTGTTATGGATAAATTAGCTAAATTAGCTTATGTCCAACATACATCTTCTAAGATATTTTACTAGCCTTATCTTATGAGAGCTGTATTTTACGTTCATGTAAACATTTATTCATAACAAAATAACACATTTTTTGGGTAAAATGTACCTTTAAAAAGGAAAATAAAAATGGAAAACAATTTTTTTTTTTTTTTTGCGAAGATGAACTACTACTAAATTTGCATATAATAATAATATAAGCTCGTCGTCGGATTCGTTTTACCCTCTAATCTACAGATTTTGCTACTCCAATTGACTTCTCAATACACAATCTAGGGTTCTTTTTTTTTTGTTTCTTCGCTAGCCATCAATGGCGAGTGTGTACATACCCGTTCACAATTCGGAAGAAGAAGTTAGGGTTGTTCTTGATCAGCTCCCTCGTGACGCTTCTGATATCCTTGATATCCTTAAAGCCGAACAAGCTCCTCTTAATCTCTGGCTCATCATCGCGGTTCGTTCTTTCTCACCCAATTTTCAATTTCGTTGGGTCTTATCTCGAATTGGGTTTATCGATTTTTGCTAAAAGTTGTGAACTTTTTGTTAGTTATGAATTGGGTTGATTTAAAACATTTCAAATTTTGTTGCTTTTGGGGCAAATTCTGTTTATTATCTGATTTTGGTTCCATCTCTTTGTGAAGAGAGAGTACTTCAAGCAAGGCAAAATTGAGCAATTTCGTCAAATATTAGAGGAAGGGTCAAGCTCTGGTACGGTTTCAATTTTGTTTAGTGTTTAGATTACAGTCGATTAACAGCTCTAGGAATTGAAAAAACTTATTTTTGTTGTTTCTTCTTTTGGCTAGACATTGATGAGTACTATGCTGATGTTAAGTACGAGAGAATAGCAATCTTGAATGCTTTAGGTGCGTATTACTGTTACCTGGGTAAAACCGAGACAAAAAGCAGAGAAAAAGAGGAGCATTTTATCTTGGCAACACAATATTATAACAAAGCATCGAGAATCGATATGCACGAACCTTCTACTTGGGTTGGAAAAGGTAATCATTACCAAATTCTGATTCGTTTTCATAATGGTTGTTATATTCGTTTAAAATGATCAATGCTAGTTTTGTTGCAAGACCTGTAATGGGCTTATCATGTTATAGGGACATTCATATTGTTTAGAAGGAAAGCATTAGACAAGTCTTTCTCCCTTTACAATGTTTTTACTGAGAATTTGAAGGTGGTGGTGCTCTATGTTTACTAAGATACAAAATCCTGAAATGTAATTGTCTGCTTACAGGTCAGCTCTTACTAGCTAAGGGTGAAATAGATAATGCACTTCAGGCGTTTACGATTGTGTTAGAAAATTCCCCTGATAATGTTCCTGCTCTTCTGGGTCAGGTATAATGAATAATGATCTTCAGTTTCTGTCACTTGGCTAAAAATTTGTAGGGAGTTGGATTCTATATACAGCATCTTCGCAAATATTGGCCAAAGAACACAGTATTAGCCTATTCATTTTTTGTCTGCAAATTAATAACTACTCTATTACATATACAGGCTTCTGTAGAATTTAATCGTGGGCGTTTTTCTGAGTCATTACAACTGTACAAGGTATGCTTTTCCTTATAACCTACTATATTTCTAGGTACCATCTATATTGGGCTGTAAATTTTATTTCTTAGATTTTTGATGATACGGTCTAGTGTATCTATGGCACAAATTGATAATTTTTTCATTTGTCTATGTGTTATCATTGAATACCTTAAGAGGGCCTTGCAAGTATATCCTGGGTGTCCTGCAGCTGTGAGACTGGGAATTGGTCTTTGTCGTTATAAGTTGGGGCAACCAGATAAAGCACGGCAAGCGTTTGATCGGGTTTTGCAGGCAAGTATATCTGGGATGTATTGTTTCATCTTTTGTATAATACAGCCTATTGAAGCGCTATTTATCATTTTCTATATCTGCAGTTAGATGCTGATAATGTTGAGGCTCTTGTAGCACTTGGGATCATGGATTTGCAAGCAAATGATTGTAAGTATAACTGATAATGCTTGTATGCTGAAGATATTATATTAAATAATCTAATTTTTGGCCTTCGGTGATGATATTTCATATGTATAGCTGTAGGAATGAGGAAAGGAATGGAGAGAATGCAGCAAGCGTTTGAGATTTATCCTTATTGTGCAGCAGCCCTGAATTATTTGGCCAATCACTTCTTTTTCACTGGCCAGCACTTTCTTGTTGAGCAGCTGACTGAAACAGCATTAGCCGTCTCAACTCATGGGCCGACAAAGTCACATTCTTTTTACAATTTAGCACGGTCATATCATAGCAAGGTTCGACATATTTGTTATTCTCACGTATATTCCTTACTTACCTAGGCATGAAAATAAAATAAGTTTCGAGAGGAACTTTGTTGTCTACCCTAGCATACATTAGAGTGATAAAACTGTGAAATTCCCAGTCTTAGTGAAGAAATTTTTTGAGAAAAGCCTGCTTTAAGATTTTATTTGAGTAGAGATATATGTGATGTGTTTCTTTCTGCTATGGGCAGTTGTTGAAGAATGCATCTTTTTTGTTTCCTATGTGTACCTTCTGATGTCTGATGATGGTCTTGTTCTAGGGGGACTATGAAAAGGCTGGGATGTACTATATGGCAGCCATCAAAGAAACTAATAATAAGCCTCAAGAATTTGTATTTCCCTACTTTGGTAACTTTTTATCCACTGTCCTACAGAATTCTCATTAATTCTTCGTATGTCAGCATCTAAGTCATTAGCAATGAAGATATTTGCTATTTCTTCTCGTTTAACCTGTACATAATCCAATGATGAAAACAAAACAAAACTTAACATAATCCAATATGAGACCGTCAGTAATTAGTTTCACTCTGTAAAAGGTTATGAATCAATTTTGTATAACAACATCTCGTGCTTCAGTTTCCAGTTAAGCTCAGTTTGGATTGATGGTGTTATACCTGCAGATTTTCCTGTATGGTCATTTTATTTGGTATTTGTTGATATTGCAGGTTTGGGACAAGTACAATTAAAGTTGGGAGAGCTTAAAGGATCAGTTTTCAACTTTGAGAAAGTATTAGAAGTCTATCCTGACAACTGCGAGACTCTGAAGGTTAAACTGCTGCAGGCTTTTTGTCTATTGATCTTTCATTATGTATTTTATCTTTTGAAGTTTTGAAATGCTTCATGTGCATGTTTCTTTTCCTTCTTCAGGCTCTCGGTCACATATACACTCAGCTTGGAAAAAATGATAAGGCCCTTGAGTACATGCGGAAGGCCACAAAACTTGATCCACGTGATGCCCAGGTTAGTTAGGTTTGCGTAACTCTTAAACCTGATACTTGCATGACTTCTTTGTTAGTAATCATTGTGTCTGTTACCTTACTGTGGATCTCCTCCGAGTGACTCTTTCACTTTTGTTGCCTAAATTGTATCACGAGCACACTTCTATGTAAGGAAGAAAAAACATAGTAGCAAAACTTACTTTTGCCATGCATTTTTAGAACAGCTTTTAGGTTATTACATTCACAACTCGCAAGTAGTTTTGAAGATTTCATAGGGATATGAACCCTTATCTTTTTCAGTTGCTTTTTCCTAGATTTATAGTCTTGTCGTTTTTTACGTACTACATTGATTTTGTAGGCATTTGTTGGGCTTGGTGAGCTGCTGATATCATCTGACACAGGGGCTGCACTTGACGCCTTCAAAATGGTTAGTCTTACTTAAAGTGTGATTTTGATAATTGTATGCATGATAGCACATTGTTGTACATTATCAAAGAAAGACGTCACTTTTCTAAGAACCAAAAACGAAAACTCCCAGGCACGGACGCTCATGAAAAAGGGAGGGCAAGAAGTGCCTATAGAAGTCCTGAATGACATTGGTGCTTTACATTTTGAGAGAGAAGAATTTGAGGTTTGTAATGATTTTTGTTACTGTTTGTTTGCTTTGAATTTTGCTATGGGTTTCAATACTCTTCTTCCTTTCAGTCTGCGCTTGAAAATTTTAAGGAGGCTTTGGGTGATGGAATATGGATTAGCTTCCTTGATGAAAAAGAAAGTTCAGAAAAGACGGGTGTATCTGTTCTAGGGTACAAGGATACTGGCATTTTCCATCGGCTGATTGAAAGTGGTCACTCTGTTGATGTACCTTGGAATAAAGTCACAACTTTGTTTAACCTGGCTAGATTACTTGAGCAGTTACACAAAACAGAAGCAGCGACTTTTCTGTATCGGTTGATACTTTTCAAGGTATATTTAGCCCCTACTTCCTTTGATATTATTTGCTATTCCATGTTATGATGAGTTTTTCTAGAGGTAGACATGGGAGAGAAGTAGGAACATTTTTGAGGAGTTGTTTTTATGATGTCTCGTATCTGATAGATGATTTTGAGTGCATACATGGTTTTCACGAGAAAATTTTGTTTCTAAAGCCTTCTTTTGTGGGTTCTTGTTTTCAACACTTGTACTAAAAAGTACAATAATCGGAACATTGATCTTTGTGGTAGCATGACGTCCTTGGTTATATTTTATTGGTTTCTGCTCTCTTGAGAAGTTCAAACTCCATCTTTTAGTACATTTCTATATAGTTTTCAGCTCTTTATGTCCTTTTGTTTATATAGTTTTTGGATACACTTACCATATCTTTCGTTATTATTCTGAATGCTTGCCCTGATATAGCTTGATATTTTTGTTTCTCGGTCAAACATTTGATGTCTGTCGATTTAACCTGTCTGCCTATCTGGTGCAGTATCCTGGCTACATAGATGCTTATTTGAGGCTTGCTGCGAGTGCAAAAGCTCAGAACAATCTTCCCCTAGCCATTGAGCTGGTCTACTACCATTTTCAACTTTATTTTTGTTTTGTCTGTATCAGCTTGTTTTTCTATTTCTGATTGTGTTTCTCTGCTTTCCCGTATAGGTGAATGAAGCTCTGAAGGTGGATGATAAAAGTCCAAATGCTTTGTCTCTACTTGGTGAATTGGAGCTTAAGAATGATGACTGGGTTAAAGCAAAAGAAACCTTTCGAGCGGCTAGTGATGCCACTGATGGGAAGGATTCATATGCTATTCTTTCTCTGGTATATATTTTGATTTCCATTTCTTTTTGGGTTGTTCAAATCAGATGGCCTTAGGGCGTTGGAATTGTTGCTTAGACTCATAGAGTCGTTAGCTTCTTATTCTACAAGCTTTTTTTTTTTGTGTAATATGTCTTCCTTGAATGGTTTAGGGGAACTGGAACTATTTCGCGGCAATGCGCAATGAGAAAAGAAATCCAAAATTAGAAGCTACACATCTGGAGAAGGCCAAGGAACTCTATACTAAAGTATGATGTTTAATTTTCTTCATTGTTGGAAATATTCTATGCCAATAGCATATTCGATGTTCTCTTTCCATCAAGGCTTATCTTTTTATTCATTGTTCATCGTTGGAATTAACAGGTCCTAACTCAACATAATTCCAACATGTTTGCTGCCAACGGTTCTGGCATTGTATTGGCAGAGAAAGGCCAATTTGATATTGCCAAGGACGTTTTTACTCAGGTCAGCTTGATCATTTACTGGGCATGGTCTAGACAAGTTACTTCTTCAAGTTACTGATATTTTGAATGTTTTATTTAGGTTCAAGAAGCTGCAAGCGGAAGTGTGTTTCTTCAGATGCCTGATGTTTGGGTGAATCTGGCTCATGTGTACTTTGCTCAAGGGAATTTTGCCTTGGCCGTGAAAATGGTTCGTCATTTTATATAGTATTTTACTTTTATTTTGGGTTAAATTCTGCGTTTTGCTGATATATTCTGTTCATTAACCATATTGTTTGCAGTATCAAAACTGCTTGCGGAAGTTCTTCTATAATACAGACTCTCAAATTCTTCTTTACTTAGCCCGTACCCATTATGAGGCTGAGCAGTGGCAAGAGTGCAAAAAGACATTATTAAGGGCCATTCACTTGTCTCCTTCAAATTACACCTTCAGATTCGATTTGGGTGCTGTAATGCAGAAATCATGTTCTTCCACACTGCAAAAGAAAAAGAGAACAGCTGATGAGGTTGTTAAACTTAAGATCATCTATTTCGAAGCTACTGATATTTTCCCTTGCATCTTTCTTTCTAACTATGCTTGTCATCCTTGCCAATGAGTGGCTAACCTTTGAAATCTTAGTATACATTACAACTGATCTTAGGATTTGATGTCTAGTTTTATAGGGAGAGTTTAGGCAAATAATAATTCATCGAATGGGGACTAATTGATTTACACCTGACAAAGGAACCTTCTTTGATGACTCTGCAGGTGCGCTCAACAGTTGCAGAAGCAGAGAATGCTGTTCGCGTATTTACTCAGTTATCTGCTGCTTCAGACCTTCATGTTCACGGGTTTGATAGTAAGAAAATACAAACCCATGTTCAGTATTGCTCGCACTTGCTGGATGCAGCGAAACTTCACCGTGAAGCAGCTGAGCGTGAAGAGCTGCAGAACCGGCAGAGACTAGAAGTTGCTCGTCAGGCTGCCTTGGCAGAAGAAGCACGCCGTAAAGCTGAAGAACAGAGGAAATATCAGGTAACTGCAGGCTTGCAAGTTAACCATTTTGGTGATGATGATCATATGTAAGGTTTTCAAGTTACTGATATGGCTTCATTGGTTCTCTCTCTTGGACAGTTGGAGAAAAGAAAACAGGAGGACGAGCTGAGACGCCTCAAGCAAGAAGAAGAAAACTTTCAACGTATAAAGGTGGGAGGTCTCTTACTTTTTGATTACAATATATAGGCTGATCAGGTTTCTCAACGTTGTTGTGGTGTCAAGAAAAAAGAACTGTTTAATGATACTTTGAATTTGGTTTACTTGCTAAGGTGTGCCATTGTCGAGATGGTGTCCTGAGAGATGTTTAAGATGGTATGCTGATTTAGTTCTGTAAATTTTTAATGCCCTAGGAACAATGGAAGAGCAACACACATGGATCTCATAAGCGTAAGGACAGAGTGGAAGATGATGATGGGGAAGTTAAGCCGAGTGAGCGGAGAAGAAAGAAAGGTGGGAAGCGAAGAAAGAAGGACAAAAGCTCAAGGGCTCGACACTACGAGGACGATGAAGAAGAAGCTCCAACTATGGATGATCATAACGAAGTGGAAGATGAAGATGGAAACACTAATTATAACAGGGAAGATGAGAAGACTAATCAAGATACTGAAGAACCTGTGGATGATGATGCTCAGGATCTTCTGGCTGCTGCTGGGCTCGAAGATCCTGATACTGATGATGAGGTAATACATAAACTACAATCCAAATCATGGGTTTGAATGAATGATGATACTAAGTGCTTGGGTGTGTATGCAGGTACCAGCTTCAGTTGCGAGACGAAGAAGGGCGCTATCCTCATCAGATGAAGAAGGTGAATTGACAGAGAGTCAACCAAATTCAAGCCAACAGAGAGAGCAAGAAGAGAGCAATGGAGAAGGAGAAGATGCTAACTTGGAAGAAGAACAAGAAGAAGAAGAAGAGTAGACAAAATTGAGATCTTCCATACATAGCAACAGGTCTCTTTGTGTGTTTGTTGTAACTTTAGTGACAAAAAATTCCATTAATTCAATTATTCTAGGAGTCAGAATGTGATAGACAAATTACATTCACAAGTCAAGGATGCTTAGTCTTGAATTATGGGTTATTTGATTTGATTATTATTATTATTTTTATTATTGTTAATGGAAAAGTAAATTTTTGATATATTTTTCAGTCAATTCTATTTATACCTGGATTTTGGTGGTATCCATCGTCTACGTATATTTTGTTTTCATTTTCTCAAATTTTAGCATTTATAATGCACTTCAGTTTTAATGGATATTGATTTTCAATAGTTCTTTTGCTTTGTAACATTTTTAACATTTGCACGGATCAAATTAAAAAATAAAGGATCCGGAAGAATCTAATAAATATTTTGCCCGGTGCTTAGATACAACAACATGACAAGGAGTGAATGGTTAGAATGGAAAGTTGTATGTATAGAAACCAAATATATAAAAAGAAAACAAAATAGTAACTAAAAAATAAATAAATAAACAGAGAAGAGTGTTGTCAGAACTCGGAAGAAGTGGAAGAGTCAGAAACGTGGGTGCGTGCTCTTGAAGGATTTGATATTACTGTTTCTACAGTTTCTTCTGTATTTCACTTTTCCTTTATTTTTGTGTGTTTTAGGTTTCATGTTGCTCTCTGCTCTGTCGTAATAATAAGGATCTCTCTTTCAACTTTTTCAGAACATCTTGACTGCAATTGTTTTTATAACCAATTTAAATTACACACACAGTAAATTATACTTTTGTGTGAGAGATTCAAATCCAAACCAGTAAAAAAAATATGAGAATGAGAAGTTTTGTTTCTCTCTCTCAGAGTCAGAACAGAAGAAAGCTTTTGATTGGGTTGTGACTGTATTGGCTTTTTCAGACCTGACCAAAGTTAGTCAGGGAACAGAACTCGACTCAAACTCAAATACAAACCTGTCTTTTCTCATCACTCTTTATTATTTTCTTATTTACTTTATTTATTTTTTCATTTTTATGGCCAATATCAGAGTTAGAGTAGGTCAATACATTATTCAATTTGTTTTACCTTCACAAATACAGAAAATCATAATTATTTTTCCTCCGTATCTATTGAGCACTATTCTTCCCGTACAAAACTAAAATCAAACAAAATTATTTGTTACTATAATATTAAGAAGATATTTTGACTGTTTTAGCCAAAACAAAAATGAGACTATTTACTACTCTACAGTACATATAGGTTTTAAAGAACAATGTTCTGACAAATGACTCAACCTATCAGAAATAATTTATGACTATTTAGTTTGTAAATTATCTGATAATCAGTGACTTAAAGATAGAACTTTTAGGCTATTAATCACATGTTTTATACTCCTCTAATCACATGTTTTTGTTTTTTTGTTGTTATAACAGTTTTCTTTCTTTTGACAAGAGACAAGCATAAAAAAATTTAAAACACTGAAATGAAATTACGACTAAATTACACAGGTTATGTAGTTTGATGCTAATAGAATGAGACATGGGTGGTCTATATATAATGCACCAGAAAACAAAAAAAATCTCGTAAGAAGACAGGTTTGATAGAATTTTGCAATACCAACTTAATTATAAAAAACAAAAGGTTAACAAATCAAATGAGAAGTGAAGTAGAAACTGAAGAAGACTTAGAAGAAGGCCATTCATCAAGGAACCTATAAACCCTCTTGCTCCGTTGCTCTTCTTCTTCTTCTTCTTCTTCATCTCTTCGTTTTACCTCCTCTTGAAGCAACAATGGCCTCTCACGTGTCCCCAAGTCAGCACCAAGGATGAAGCAATGTCGATCCGGCTGCTTCTCCCTGTTTATGTCATCTTCCATTGGTGAGCTAGAGAAGCTTTTGAGTGAACCTGAAGGCTCTAAGGAGATGAAATCATCCATGAATCCACTTCTTCTTCTTACCCTTAATGAACAAAGAAAAAGGGGTAAAGCTTTGCGTTGTCATTAGAGTAAAAACAGAGAAGCGTGTGTGTTTACAAAACCTGGAAGAAGCTAAAGAAGAGTCTAGAAATAGATTGGTTGTAGAGGAATCAGAGAATTGAGGAGGATGAGGAAGAGGAAGAGGCTTTCTTGAAGATGAACGGTTCTTGCCTCTATGCATATGTCTTTCACAATACTTAGAATCAGGATAAGCTTCTTTAGAACATCTCCATTTCTTACCATCAGTTCTTCTACATCTTCCTGGCTCTGAATCTATCTTTCTTCCCATTCCCATCTCATACACATTCCAACCAACTGTCAAAGATAAAAAAAGTCATTAACATCATCAACAAAACCCTAACCTACCATTGATAACCCATATTACAAGAAACCATCATGCAAGACTATAAAAAATAGAAAAAGTTAGCTTACAGTGTGGAGAAAGAGTAGGAGAGAAGAAGGTGGAAGGTGAAGAAGAAGAAGAAGATGAAGAAGAATGAGAAGAAGAGAAGAGAAAAGGTCTTTTGATGAGAAAAAGAAGATGAGGTGGAACTTGTACTCCTGCGGCTAAGTACTTGAAGACAAGAGCTTGATTTTCAAGCTCTTCCCATTGTGATTCTGTGAAAGGGATCCTAGTAGCCATGAAGAGAAAGAGAGAGAGAGAGAGATGAAGAAAAAGAAAGAAGAAGAGAGATTAAAATTGTAAGATTGCAAAGTGTAGAGAGTAAAGAGAGTAGTAGGTATGTTTTTATTGATAAAGTGGCCATTGGTCACCTGCAGTCTGCAGAATCTCTGTGCTTCATGTCCTCTTCTTGTTTATTATTCCTTTTTTTTTTAATTTTGAGTTTTCTTTTACACCTTGTTTTGGTTTCATTCTTAAGCATCATTTAAGTTTTTTTTTCTTCTTTCTTAAAGCTTAGATTTGTGACAGGAGGCATAGATAACTTGGGTTTATATCTATCCATGATTAATTTATTATGTTCTGTGTTATATTAAGAAGTTTTGTAACTTTCGTTTTGTTTAGAAAAACTTTTTATAGAGAGACGAGAAAAATTGGTAACCCAAAAGAGAATCTAACAAGCGGAAAAAGTTGCACGTAATATAAAATTAAGTTAAAAAATCGTTTCACAATATTTATCACTTGGGAGAGAACATTGTTAATCTTACTTATTGGTTTGTAGGTTTACTAATTTTTTTCTTATGTTGTCATATGGAACGGGGAACTTATATAATTCAAACTTTATAATATAGACATGAATTTGTGAATGTTTTATTTTCTTATAATATGACTCATTTGTGAAAGTAAAGTTGAATTTAACCCCACAATATTTAAGATGTTTTTTTGGCATTTATTTTTGATCCTAAATATAGTACGTGTGTAGCCAAGCGAAGGGATTTATGTCCGTCTTCTTATTTTGGTTATGTGTTATAAATAACAATAAATGATTAACAAAAAAAAAATAGTATTAGAGAGAAAAAAAAAAGCCAATTGCTCTAAGTTTTTGATAAAATTTGATAAATGATTATAACAAACCAGTGAATCACTATAATCTTCAATCAAATAAACCATATCGTGTAATGTAACTAGCCATCCTTGGTTAGAAAGATGACTCGTAGTCATTTGCCAAACACATCAACAGTTACGAAATTAAGTGTATACGGTCCACTTGTGTTTAATACTTAACAAATTACACACATAGTAAATCATTTTGAATAAAACATATTTATTAGAAATTGTTCTTATAAAAGTTAGAGAAAAAGAGAGAGAGAGAGTGGATGAGTCAGAAGGCAAATAATGAGTGAGTCTGCAAACTCTGATAACTTCTGCACACTCTGCACTCTTCCCTTTCACAGCTCTCCCTCACTCCCATACACACCCATGCCACATCTCTTTCTCCTTCTCTCTCTTTTTTTTTTCTTTTCGAAATATTGTTTTTTTCTTCCATAAATCAAAAGTAAACGGTATATCTTTTGATGTTATAATTAAATAATTTAAATATAGGCAAGATTTTAGAAACTTTTTAATTAAAAAATAGAAAAATTAAAATCTTATGATTTAAAATGAGATTTTCAAAGAATATTAATAACAAATTTCATAACTTACAGAAATAACTAAAATTATCTAAAAACTCATTAAAACATTAATTTTTATACATCCCCCAATCTGATTAGCTGGAATTACTAAATATTTATATTAGAAGTAATTCGATTAAACTTCTTCGATTAAACATGTTATATATTGCATGTTTCTTGGTTGATAATATAACTACTGTTTTAAAGAAGATAGAATCAACTAACTCGAATAAAGGGAAGTCATATAATTTTATATCCAAATATTTTTACTAAATCAAAATCATACACAAAATAAAGTGATAGACAAATTTATACTTAAAGATAATAAATTGAAAAATAAATATTAATAATGAAAATATGACTTAATCCTACAAATAAAGATATTTGTATATTCAAATTGATGACGTGTCATCCACATCATAATAAACAAATGATGCACCATCCATGTCATTGACATGTGTCATTCACGTCATCAACACGTGTCATCCACTTTATTCACATGCATTTCTTTTTTAACAGAATCTTGAAATTAAAATAAGGGATGAACATCATTCATGTCTTATCTCGTGCTATATTGTCTTGTCACATCTCCAGTCTTGAATTAAATGTTTTAGATAGTAATACATTCACATATAGTAAACGTTTTCAATTCCCGTTTGAAAATGGAATTCCTGAAATCCTATTTCAGAAACTTTTATAATCAACAATATATATATATATATATATATATATATAAAAAATAATAATAGAAAACTAGACATATAGAATATTACATACAAAATTAATCTAAAGTTTTCTAACTTTTCTAAAATGTATCAATTTGTTATTATATTCCATATAATTTTAAACTCTCATTTGTTGTCTTTTCTAAATTGAACTTATACTCAAAGATATAAGTTATTATTAATATTTGTACATTGCAGAATATTATGTTTAACTAAAATATATGAAATTTCCATGTTGAGAAATTTTTTTTATTAATTTAAATGAACTGAAAATAAATGATAAATAAATATTAATATTGTTGAGTATAATTTTATCATCCACATTAATCGGATAATGTCCTATAAAAATCCGGTAAACCCGATAAAATCAGCTTTTTAATGAAATATTCTAGAAGATATTGGACAAGATCAACACAGATTTTACGAGATTATATCAAGACATATTCGATCATATCCGAGAATATTGCGACCAAACTTTTCACAAGAAAATCTAGCTGCCGACTCCAAATCCCATGAGGATTAAGAATAAGGAGTAGCTCCATATAAATAAGAAAGCCACAACCCAGAGGCAAGGGAGAGAAATCGAGAGCGAGAGCAAGAAACCACAAGACTATCAGCGATCAATCTCTATCACAGTTAGGGTTCATAAGATTGAGTAATACTGCCTTGAGTTTTGTTATTTGCTTGCGATATTTGATCAATAAAATACATACATTCAAATTTATTTCTTGCTTTCTGTAGATCTTAACGAACCGATTAAAAATTCCCAAAACAATTGGCGCTAGAAGGAGGGGTTTAGAGTTTTACCTACGTGAGATATAGCAGGGGAAAAAAAGATGTTTCTATTCAACTGGAGACACTCGCCGCCCAGATGAAAGAGGCTCGTAAAAAGTTAGCACAAGTTGCAGATAACGCAAATCTAAGAGCAGAGAACACGTTTCTGCTTAATGGTGAAAGGAGTGTTGCTGCCAACGTCTATGGTGGGTTACATACACCTACCAATTTAATGCAATCACTGTTTGGGACTATGCCTACTAACAACGATAGACCACGGTTACCGCAAGACAGAGACACAACAGACACAAATATATTAGGAAAATTTGCGTTTCAACAATAAAGATGTACGGCGGGATGTCAGACCCTGACAACCACATGACCTAGTACAAGAAATGGATGTTCACAACAACTGTCCAAAGAGAATATCAAGCAGCAACCATGTGCAAGAGTTTTGGTTCGAGTCTGACTGGCGCATCGCTTCAATGTTTGCAAATATAAAGGAAAAAGGATTCACAAAATTTGTCACTACAGCTCAGAAGCTTACCTTCAACAACACAGACACTATCACAAAGAAGAAAATAAGATAAGTTTTCTAATAACTACCATGTTGAAACATGGATTTTAACCACTCTAAGCAAAGACAGACATCAATGCAATCAACCTAAACCTAGAGAGACCAAATACATAGTTTCTAATCAATTGTAGTATAGTGGTAAGTTGTTTTGAGTAACTTTGTCGAACCAATCAAGAGTGGTCTACAGAAACTAGTTGATTATTAAGGCTAGCTATTCAAGTAATTATCAAAAGGGTGTGGTACTAGCACTCTAAATGAGAAATCTACTAAAAACCCTAATTGATACTAGAGGTACCAAAGTCTGTCACACTTTAGCACATCATGGAACTAAGCAGGAAAAATCACAGTACTAGGACGACTCGACCACACTGATCGAGTGGTGAGGTCGAGTGCTACAGTAAAAACAGAGAAAAATTACAGTGAACAAATACTAAGCAAGCTGTGAACTATGGGGAAAAACAGAGACTCTAGGGATGGAAATCACAGGATCGCAAACACTCTGTTCTATTGCAGCTATCAACTAGAAATTTCATCACAGGACTACCCTAGACAACAGACTTCATAACCAGCTTAATCCATGGTTCGTGGTAGAGAGCCGTAAGACCCAACCCAGTCAGCATAGTGTGAGGAGTCGGATCAGGCATGAAGAATCAGTCTATTCAAGTCGAGAAGAGTTCATAACAAGTGAATAGGTGGAGTCGTGACATAAATCAATGTCTGATGCATCCACCCTCATGCTATTGTACTCTAAACCCCGGAAAAAGTCTATCCAATGGCTCAAGGCATGGTTCGTGCTTATGAGACCATCTAAGATCATGTTTTCCTTGATCAGGGGAGAACAAGCATTAAAATCACTCACCCAAGAGGGAGTAGAAACTGAGTGATGATCAAACTATCTAAGCAATAACAAAACAGAGAGAAGCTACCCTAATCCATCCCCAAAAATCCCAACTTTACTACTCACACAAGGTGATCATTGCTGGGGTCCGAAACCCAGAAAAGCTTAAGCTTTTCATATGCGGTAGCCTATGATCTCGTGAGCAAGGTTGGAGAAGAAATTAAATGCAAGTACTGATTTACTAAAAAGTTATCAAAGCTACAAAGTTGCTGAAAATGAAAAACTGTTAAGAACAGCAAGAACAAGAGAGAGAAAAATGAGAGCTAAACCTAAAAATTACTAAACCAAAGTGGCGCTATTCGATCTTTTCTAATTAGTTTTAATGAGGCCCTTTTATACATAGTCTCAAGCGGTTATTACATTTTGCGAGTTTTTAGGAAAAAAAGTCGGAGAGTGCCCACTCGACCCAGCAGTCGAGTGGAGTGGTCGAGTGGCCTCTCGAGTAGGCAGGCGGTGCTGATGTCCAGTGAGCCTGTGATGCTGAGGTCGAGTAGCCTGTCTAGAGTGCTCACTCGAGTGCCTGGTCGAGAGTGCTCACTCGAGTGTTCTTTGTCTTTTCTGCAATCTTCACTCGACTCCATAAGGCTTGACTGCACATCTTCACTCCATGAGCCAAAATCCAAGTATGCTCCATATGCTCCATAAGTACCTGATAAGACCCCAAATATGAAAAATGCATGCAAAGCCTATACAGAAATATTAAACATCTTATATGAAGGATAAATGCACGAAATGGTATAAACAATGGATAAAATATACTCTATGGCATGATAAAAAATGGTAAAAAGTGTATAAAAGTGGTGTTATCACATGTCCTTATAACAACTTTTAAGTTTCTAGTTGCTTAGCTACAACTGTATGCCTATTTGTATAAGACTACTAAAAGTAAGCACATAGGAGAATACAATGATGATGTTGAAGAAATTGATTTAAGTTAAGTGCGTAAACTAAACGGTCCCTACGATCATCAAGGGTTTAGCATCTACAATGGATAATATGTGATTCTAGAGTTACCTAAAGCAACAATCACTGAGGGGACTACGGTCACCTGAGAGCGTTAAATTCCCTATCCCATGGGGTGTGCAAGAGATTGCAAGAGAACAAGAGAACTCATAGTCTTGTTACTAAACTCTTCAAAGGTAAAAGTCAACAGTTATAGAAATTACATAGCTCACCATTGATCCAGCATTGTGAAGAACCTACAATATTATCGAGTCGATAAGAATACTTCATGATGTAGTGCCAAGTACATTACACAAAATCTAAGGTGAACGAGGTCGCTATCCACAAAAATATGTTAGTAAAGCGCTCAATAATGAGACGCTAACTACAAAATTTAAGGTGAAGCACTTGAAACATGAAAATGTTAGCGAGACGCTAGCCGCAAAAATCTGCTAGTGAAGCTCTTGATAGTAACAAGACACTTGCTACAAAATTGAGTGGCAAAGCACTCGACAAACTAATATGTGAATGAGGCCACTCGCCACAAAAATCTGTTAGTGAAGCGCTTGAAGTAACGAGGTGCTAACTATAAAGGCTAAGGTGAAGCACTCAAAACATGAAAATATGAGCGAGACGCTAGCCACAAAAATATGCTAATAAAGCACTCAATATTAACGAGAAGGTCGCTACAAAATTGAAAGGCAAAGCGCTCAAGACAAAAATATGTGAACGAGGCGATTCGCTGCAAAAATCTGTAAGTGAAGCGTTCAAAAATAACAAAACACTCACTGCAAAACTGAATGGCGAAGCTCTCGAAACACAAATATGTGAACGAGGCCACTCGGTGCAAAAAATCTGTAAGTGAAGAATTCAAAAGTAACAAAAGGTTCACTGCAAAATGAAATGGCGAAGCTCTCAAAACACAAAGATGTGAACGAGACCACTCGGTGCAAAAATTTATAAGTGAAGCTTTTGAAAGTAAAAAAAAAGCTCGCTGCAAAATAGAGATACATAACATGTCACATGATATGGCACATGACATATGACGTGTCACAAACTATTGTCACGAGAAACACGACTAGTCACGAGCTATAGCAGAAGATATACAACATGTCACGAGCTATGGCACATGACATACAATGTGTCACGAGATATTGTTACGAGACACGTAACAAGTCTTGAGCTATGGCACATGACATACGATGTGTCACGAGATATTGTCACAAGACACGCAACAAGTCACGAGCTATATATCACAAGATATACAAAATGATACAGCCCTTCCTAGCAAGGATCTCCATGCTATCATACGAGCATCCAGAGGAAAATCCATCAGCTGCATCCTCACCTCCAACAAGCATCATGCATCATCACCAAGCTCCAAGCACCACTTTCAAGCCATCCATGGACCATGTGAAGCTTTGGAAGCTCAAAGCCGGTTTCTTGAAGTCTTGGATGTCACCATTTTTTTGGGGAAGCAATCCTTGAATGTCTTCACCATTACCAAGTGTGGAGGCACCCCTAAGACGTTAGAAGAAGTTGTACACTTTTTCCTACTCCGGGTTTGTCCCAAATGGGTTTACCGGAGAGGTTTTAACGAGGCAATAAGCTCTAATGCATCTTCCTTTGTCCCACTTGATTATTTAAACTTGGAACCCCTCCATGACAGGTTATGGAAACAAGGAAGGAAGATCCTATCCAATAAGACCATTCAAAAGTCTTATTTTTCTTACTTTTACCTTTTAACCGTTTTTACTTTTACCGTTTGTTGATACCAGATCCTGCACAAAAGATCCATCACCAGCATAACACATACACGTGTAAAATGCGTCATCAGAATAAAGTAACAACAGTCCGGTCCGGAATAAATGCAGTCCGGTTTGGGACAAGGAGTCTATCGAACCTACAAAGAACCTGAGAGTACAGACCGAAAGAGTTCTGTGAATAACAGAAGCTTACAAAGCGAAAAGAAGTTTGTGAAGTAATTTATCTCGCGAACCAAAGGAGAAGTCGTTCAAAAATTCAAAGCGTTACAATATTTAAGACCAAATCTAAACTGACACGTTTAAGGAGATTCATAGGAATAATTGCAATTTATTAATAAAATTTAAGGTCCAAAATCATGTATAAATATAGAGGAAAAGTATTGTATCATGGGATCTCTTTTTTTGGATTTAAATCTTAATCTTAGCGATATTTCACATTTTTTAGAACATTGCAATTATTTAATATTATTGGGTGTGGATCCTTGATGTGTCTTAAGTTTTCCTCAAGAACACACACAATGAATGAGCTGCAAGTGCACATCAATCTATTGTAGTACTTAAGATATATTGATCCCACAGAGAGAGAAGTTGTATTGCAAATCAAGAGGAACAAGTAAAGCTAGAACTCAATAATGAAAGTGGGGTTTTGTGTCATGCAAAATCAATGCAATGCAAATAAAGTGAATGTAAAACAATATAAGATGAATGTTGGGTGTGCAAGGGATCTCTGGGGTTCAGTGATCAATCAATTCAAAATAAGTTCAATGTTGGGTGTGCATGTCTACTCCTAAGTCTCGGACTATGAAACACGAAAGTTCGGCTAACCTATTGTCATAGAGAAAACCGGCTGAGATCTATAAGTCCTATTACTTAACCATCGCAGGCAATAGCACAAGTTTCAAAGCATTAAAATCAAGTTCAATCTAAATCCATAAAACTCCATAACTAAGGGATGTGTGCTTGTTATCATGCGATACTCATCAAATCTAGGTTCAAACAACCTAAGCAAACAATTTGAATTACTTAGATGCCTCAGATCAATAGCCAGTTCATGACTCTAACTATATGCATTAAGAATGAGATAAGACCGAAAGACAGTGTAAACAATATGAAACCACAAAGAAACTAGCCACTTAAATGACAATGATCATCTCACCCCATTGACTAGCTCTTTAGATCCAACTGGATAGTCTACTCGGCCATGTTCAAGGTTGTCATCGATGATATGAAAGAGTAAAACATAGATCTAACATAATAAGGTAAAGATTTAGAGATTACTTCTTTAGATCCGAAAATAGAAGAGGCAAAGACTTCTCCTTTGATTAAGTTACAAGAGAATAGAGAAAGAGATGGTGGAACTCCAAGGCTTCTGCGAATCAACAAGCTTCTGTGGCTCCTTAGAGGCGGCGAGGGCTTCTTGTTGTGATGATGAACTTTTAGGGTTTAGTGGTGAAGCTTTCGTGAGGCACACGAAACCCTAATGTCATAAGCTTTGTATATATAGGTCTTGGGGTGCAAGAGATCGGCTCCTAGGATTTAGGAAGGAAAAACTCATCATCTTGATGAATGTGGAGGCAATGGGCAGAGCCTAGTTGTGGACCGGACGTTTAAGGCAGTGAAGGAGGCTGGCCTTGGTCACGAGCTTTGTGACCGGGGTGCCCAAGAGGCCAGGCCTCGGTCACGAGCTTTGTGACCCAGGTTTTGGAGCTTTTGCTCCTAGTTGACACAGCTTCATCTTCTGGGATCCATCTTCCAAACGGCTGAATGGATTGCTTCGATTCTTATCCCATACAAATCTTTCCAATGATAAAGAGAACTCCAATTTTTTTCCACAAGAAGGTCTTCAAATGTTGTCAAACTTCCAATGCTCTGAAACTACCTTAAAACGGGTTTTGTTCCTTTCTTGGTCCATATTCCCAAGAAACCTATAAAACCTCTTTGACACTAACAATACTTGATAATAGCCTATTTAGCCTTGAAATCATACTAAATCTCTCATATAACAATATAAAAATCATAGTAAAAACGGGTCAAAATACGATGTTATCAATCATGTATCCACTTGAAGCAAATAACATACAGTTTGACAAGGATAACCGATAAGTTTTCCACCGTGCAACAAGAATTGGAAACAATAAAAGCAAATCAGGTAACTTTAACGGAAACTACTTTGTCTGTTTCTGCTTGTATGGTTTTGGTTACAGGAACCAGAATCGGAGGCTCTTACCAACGAGCTTTGTTTGCCAATCCTGGGACAGTCAATTCTTTGAATCCCACAGCAGGTGGAACACCACCTCCGGTCCGCATGCGGGGTGGGTGGGGGAAAAACTGTAGACCAGAAAACAGCAGATGGTGGAGAGCCAATTGTCCAGAATCCAATTGAGGAGCTTGATTGTGTCCATTGCGAAATAAAGGAAATGAAGTTGAAATTCCACCACGCCATCAGTTCAGCTCCGGACATCGATAGGGTAATCGAAGAAGCAAGGCGATCCCCGTTTAGTGCGCATATTGCAAGCTTTAAGATCAAAGATGCTCAGAAGGTCAATCTACCAACCTATGATGGACAGATAGATCCAAAGAGTCATCTAGCTGCTTTTCAAATTGCAGGAGGACGGATAGATCTCGAGACTCATGAAGAAGATGCTGGCTTTTGGAAACTATTTTCAGAGAACCTCTCCTGGCCAGCCCTTCTATGGTTCACTCGGCTCGGCCACAAACGATCAATAGCTTCAGTAAGCTATCCTCTGCCTTCCTTATGCAGTACTCCGTTCTGGTGGAAAAAGGAAAGTCCGACAGCAACCTTTGGAACCTAGCACAAGGGCCACAAGAGCCGCTCTAAAAGCATATTTTCAAATTCAAAGAATTGTTGGCAAAGATCTCAGGAATTTCTCAAACTGCAGCTCCGCCCACACTAAAAAATGGGCTCTGGCACAAAACAAGATTCAGAGAAGAGCTAACAGTTAACCGGCCGGAGACAATTCAAGATGGTCTATTCGAGCTAATAGTTGGATCAAAGCAGAGGAAGAGAAAACAACTTTTGCAAAAATTACAATTTTCCCAAGCCACCAGTCAACCAGCCGGCAAGAAAATTCGAACCACGGGAGAATAACGAACCAAAATGTTTCGGAGTAGCCCCAAGTAACTACAACGTCAGACACCCATTTTTCAGAGGGGAAAGTCCAAATACTCATCACCCACCACTTGTGAGATCCATCGGATAAATGGACACGCAACAAAAGAATGTAGTGTAGTCAAGTGACATCTTACTGAGCTATGGGCCTCTGGGGGACTTGCGAAGTTTAATCTCGAGGAGTTCGTCCGGAATTATCAGAAGGAACAAAAAGCTGACCAAGGTAGCAAGCCGATTGCAAAGAAACAAAGATCATCCAACCAAGCTGGATGATGTGGTATCAGGTTTTACCCAAACCAAAAGTTCCCGCAAGTGCACGGTAGTATAATGGTGGGACGAATCCACAGAGAGTAAAGTGCACTTTAGTTCTATAGATCTAAACAGAGCTAAGATAAAGAATATTTAAATGTTTCACAAAAAGAAATCCGAATATAAATCCAAAAATATTAAAAAGGAAATAAAAATCAATTAAAACAAATGTTGGGATATGAGAAATCACAGAGATTTAATTAAATAAAAAGGATATCTAACCGGATTAGCAGTTTAATGACCTACCTAGAACTCAAAAAACTATGAACAAATAAACCACCTTTCGTATGAGAATATTATCATGGTCATAAATCCGCTAGGATCCAATACCAGCATTTCTTAGCGGGTTTTTATATTGTTCACTTGCAGATCCAATCTAGACTCTCGTCGGCTGACGATCTCTAGCTTATAAACTATTGATTCTGGGTAAAATAAACATGCACTAGCTGAATTATAAAACCCTATAATTCATTTGATAGATTTGTCAACCTAACAAAAACATTAGTTTCATATAAATAGAGATCTAATAATCATAACCCTAATCTATAACAATAACCTAATTAAAAATTAAATCTCTTCGAATAGATCCCATCTCCCAACAAGCAGATCTACTTAACCATGGCAATGGGTTGATAGATTATGATGAAATATGACATGCAAAGCAAAAAAAGAGATGAAGACAGAGAATAAATCTGCTGATTCAATGAGAAAATAGTATAGATCTAAGAAATATCAAAGGAGAAGTTTACAGATCTGAAACTGAAATGAAAATACAAAGGAAATGGTAAAAATCGTGTCTAGGGCTTCTGGGCCGCTCAAGAAATGATCCCTTTATATAGGGAATCCTCTAGGTCAAAAGTAAGAGTAAATGTGCGATTTGGAGAATACTAGTGATTGAGATCGATCGATCCGGCTTGGATTGATCAATCTTCTTCCTTCAGAATATGCCACCTTATAGATTCCTTTGACTGACCGATCTTCTTCTGGATCGGTCGATCTTCTTCTTGCATGGTCGATTCTAGATCGGTCGATCCTAAAGTATCTCCAAAAATCCCATGAAGTGTAAAAACTTCCAAAGTTGCTCCATTTTATCTATTTTAGTTCCAATGAAGTAAAAACTTGTAAAATACCAAAATAGGCCAGAAGAACACAAAATCTAACTCTAGACTCAATAAAACACATGAATTGTATAGTAAAAATTGATGAAAAAAAGACTCATCACTGGACCATCAAGAAGGCGTATCTACGTCATCATTAGGGGTTCCAAACTTTGTCAAGATGCAATCCGAGCAATTAAAAAGCATAAGCAAGCAGCTGTTATGGCTGTGAATACGAAGGCCGATCCATTTTGAACATAACGCCACATTAATATTTGAAGAATCTGAAACCCGAAGTCTTGCAAAACCTCATGATGACACCTTGGTCATAACCCTTTGATGTGGCAAACTACAAGGTGTCAAGAATCTTAATCAATACCGGTAGCTTGGTTGATCTAAATTTTTTAAGCACGTTACACCGGATGGGGATAAACCAAACTGAAATCATAGGACCACCAGCCCCATTTATAGCATTTAGTAGTGAGATAACAATGTCACTCGGAACTGTAAAAATTCTGGTGCTCGCATCCGGAGTACCAAAAATTATGGAATTCATTGTTTTCAATCGGCCAGCTGCGTATAACGTAATTTGGCAACCCCATGGTTGTACCAAATGAAAGCCATTCTGTCTACGTATCATCAGTGCATAAAATTCCCAACACCGACCGGCATCAAAATAATCAAGGGTGATCAAGAAGTCTCAAGGTCCTGCAACCTCACGAACCATCAGATGAATTTGCAATAGCAATTAATGACATCAACAGTAGAAAAATATCTATGCTTCCCCAGTGGTCAGAAGCATGACGATAACACAAGGCCGGGGCGGAAAGTAAAAATTGGTTCGAGATTGAATCCGGAGCTACAGTCCGAACTCATTAAATTCTTGTTAAAAAACAAAGAATCCTTTGCCTGGACGGCTGAAGACATGCCAGGAATTGATCCAAGTATAATATCATATGAATTGCATGTTGATGAAAGTTTCAAACCTATCAAGCAAAAAAGAAGGAAATTTGGACCAGATCGCTGATGAGTGTCTATTTTGACCCGTTTATTATTGTTTTACTTGTCTTATTGAGTCTAGAAGTTAGATTTGATGTTCTTTTGGCTGGTTTTAGTGTATTTTCAGGTTTTCACTTCCTTGGAGCTAAAATGTAAAATGGAGCAACTTTGGACATTTTTACACATCATTGGATTTTGGAGATATTCTCGATCGATCGATCCTGAAGAGGATCAACCAATCATGACGAGGATCGACCGATCCTGAAGCAGATCGGTTAGTCAAAGGAATCTATGAGGTGGCACAGATCAGAGGAAGAAGATCGATCGATCTAAATCATGAATATTCTCCAGATTGCACATTAACTCCGATTTTTGACCTAGAAGACACTCTATAAATAGGGATCAGTTCCTGAGTGGCCAGAGAGACCTAGACATGATTTTTACTCTTACTATGCCATTTTTATTTTCATTTCAGATCTGTAAACTTTTACATTGATTTTTCTCAGATCTAAAGTTCTTCATTGCATTTTCATGATCTACATTCTGTCTTCATCTCTTTCTTTGCATTTTCAACCATACAACATCATGATCTATCAATCCATTACCATGGTTGAGTAGATCTTCATGTTGGGAGATGAGATTTATTTAAAAAGATTTAATGTTTAATTAGGTTATTGTTATAGATTAGAATTATGGTTAATCGATCTCTACTTCTATGAAACAAATGCTTTTATTAGGTTGACAAATCTATCAAATTATTTATAAGGTTTTATAGTACAGCTACCGTTGGCTATTATACCCGTAGTTTATAGTTTGTAGGCTTGATTTTGCAGATTTCCAAGAGTTGAAGCTGGATCTACAAGTGAACTTTATCAAACTTGCTCAAAATATGCTATCATAGGGTCCTAGCGGATTTCTGGTAGAATACTATTTTCTTTTAATTAAAAGATTTATTAGAATAATATTTGCTTTTAATAAAAGATCTATTTTGGTACAGTGTTTGTGTTCTAGATCTAGATCATTTAATTGCTAATCCGGTTAGATATCATTTTTATTTATTTAAATCCCTGCGATTTCCCAAATCCCAACATTTATTTTAATTGATTTTTATTTCCTTATTTGATTTTATTCGGATTTTATTTAGATTTTCTGTGACAACAAAACTTTCTATATTTTCATCTTATATTTGTTTAGATCTATGGATCTATAGTGCTCTTTACTCTCTGTGAATTGATCCCACCATTATACTGCCACGCACAACCGTGCAGTTGCAGAGTTTAGATGTTGGGTAAAACCTGATGCATAAAACATCCCACCAAGTTTTTGGCGCCGTTGCCGGGGAGTAATTGTAGCTTTTAGATTTAAGTTTTTAAACCTAGTCTAGGATATTTTCTTTCATGCATTTTTATTTACATCTCCGAGATCGACCGATCCCCATAAGATCGACCGATCCTACTTCTTGCATGATCGACCGATCCCTAAAGATCGACCCATCCTACTTTGTGCAAGATCAATCGATCCCTTTTTGATCGTTCGATCCTTTTTCTCTCGAGATCAACCATTCCCTTCCAAGATCGATCGATCCCAGAGCCTCTTATTCGGATCTGATTTTCAAACTCCTTTTACTTCTCAGGTGTCTGCAATTAAGGAGCAAAGCTTCTAAAGATCTACAAGACTTGAGCATAGAGGAGTTAACAAGGAAGTCCACAAGGAAGATCAAGGAAACAAAGAAGAACAAAACCACAAGGAAAGCAAAAGATAAGTTTAGTATGGCTGATCCTAACAACCTTAGAAACATCCCCCCCCTTAATGATGTTGAGGATGCAGAGGAAAATCGGCAGAGAGACGGTCAGGTTAATCAAGCACCTCTCAATGATGCTGGAATTTGTAGGGTAAGAGTAGATGATGTGACGGGACTGCAAGTCCCTCCATGCAGGGTTACCTTAGGCGAGCAAGGTGTCCCACACGCCTACTATAGGAACCCATCTGCTATTATTCTGCCTCCTATCCAGAGGCAAGATTATGAGGTTAAACCTCAAATAATTGCCCTGGTTAAACAGAATCAATTCCATGGGCTATCTAACGAGAACCCAATGGACCATATTGATAACTTTGAGGAGATTTGTAGTACCACCAAAGCCAACGGAGTCCCCTAAGCCCAAATCCGTTGTAGGCTATTTTCCTTTTCCCTTGCTGATAAGGCTCATAGATGGCTGAAATTTTTGAGTCACAGATCTATCAGAAGCTGGGGTGAATGCCGAGCTGCTTTCATTCAGCAGTTCTTCACCAAAGCTAGATCCGCAACATTAAAAAAAAAAAACCACATTCTGCCAAGCTGGTACAGAGTTCTTTTATGAAGCTTGAGAACGCTATATGGAATATCTAAGGGATTGTCCCCCTAGAAGTTACACCGAGTCGGACATAATGAACTTTTTCTACAATGGAGTTGAAATGAAGTATCAAGTGGAGGAAGCAATAGGAGCTCATTGAAAACCTGGCGGCAGCAAGCGACTCTAACAGATCTTCTGACTATGATAGGAGAGTCAACTCCACCCGGGTGAGTGATAAGATCATATAGAAGCTTATTGCTAAGGTGGACATTTTGATGAGAGCTCAAAAGAGATCTGTCAATCTCTTTGAATGTAATGAGTTCAATGATGAGGAGGATCAGACTGAAGAGATCAACTTTCTCGGTGGACAGGGAAACTACCAAAACTGGGCTTTCAACCCGAATTTTAGGAACCATCCTAACCTGTCCTACCGCAGCACTAATGTTGAGAACCTTGGGGATCAGTTTTATCCATCTCGGATTACTCAAAACCAAAGGAACTTCCAAAACAATGCTGGTTATGGTAAAACAGGATTCAACCCCCAATCTGGGAATGCTGGTTCCATGGGGAAGATTGAATCCTTATTCCAGCAAATCATGGAAGGACAGAAGAAATTCGCTGGAGAAATCAACCTCAAAGTTGATAACATGTACAATGATTTTAATGGGAGGCTTGAATCCTTGGGTGCCCATGTGAGGATATTGGAAACCAAGGTAACAAGGTCAGCAGAAATGGTTAAAGCATTACCAGGGACTCTCCCAGGGAAGCCTGGAACCAATCCTAGAGAATACCTGAAGTACATTGATCTGTTCGCAGACGAATAAATTTTTATGGAAATGCCCGCTGAGATCGATCGATCCGAAGGTGGGATCGGTCGATCCATCGATGAGAGCATTTACTTTCTCGATGAGAGGATTGACCCAGATTTTATCAGGATCGACCCGCAGAGTGATATCGATCGATCCTACTCTTTGAATAGATTTTAAAAATTGGGCTGGATCGACCGATCCGGGTTGAGATCGATCGATCCTTGCGGACACGATTTCAGGATCCAGTGCTTAATAAAAACCTAAAAAATTTCAGAAATCACAAGAGTTTTGAGAATCAACCTTGCAGCCACCTAGAGAGATGAACTCTGCTGAAAACATGGAAACTAATGAGAATCAAGGAGGGATTGGAAGAGATAATCCACAACCACCTGAAAACCAAACCCTGAGATGCAGAAAATGATATATATGGTAATCACTGAGACGAGGGTGAGATTGCCTTTCATGGAAGTTAAATCAATTTCCCCTCAAGTCATGGATTCAATGAGAGATATAATTTCTGGAAGTATAACTGTGCAAGAAGCAAATGATTTCCTTCAAGAGGAATGTAGCAAGAAGATGCCAGAAGGACTTCCCCAAAAATTAGAGGATCCCGGAAGGTTTAGTCTCACAGTCACTATAGGGCAGTATCGATTTAAGAACAGCCTACTTGACACTGGAGCCAGCGTGAACATGATGCCACTCAGCCAAGCTAAGAAGTTAGGGTTACTCCACATGACACGAATTACCATGGAAGTAGAGATTGCTGATGGTACATCAAGAAAACCAGTAGGGAAACTCTTAAACATTCCTGTCAAGCTTAATGGAAGTTATGCGCTCGTAGACTTTGTTGTCCTTGCATTGGATGAACAATGGAAAGGGGTTATACTTGGCAGACCTTTTTTAGCAACAACCAGAGCCTCAATTAGGATCCCCAAGAGGAGGATTAAACTTAGGTTCAAAGACACCTCCATGACTTTCTACGTCGATACCGTCTACAGAGTCCCCACCATGAATGGTCAAGCTTTCATTATGAAAGATATGAAATCTGTTGATGTTGTTCATCCAATGGACATGACTCCGGGAAGCGATGTTGGTGAAACTCCAGCAGAAATAAAATTTGAAGCTACTGAAGAAAATATGGAGTACATGATAATGGCTATCACTGCGAAGCCCAAGATCAGGGCAGAAAACCAGCCACCAGACGATGAAGATACCATTCCTCCAATGAACCCAGAACCCAATTGAAATAAAACTAAGTCAAGCTAGTGACTTTGCAAAAACAAGCGCTGGTTGGGAGGCAACCCAACATGTTCTTTTAATTTATTTTTTCTTTTGAATTAATAAAAATATTTTAATTTATTTTCCTTCAGTTATTTTTTTTTATTTTTTATTTTTAAAATAAGATATGATCATGTTTTTGTGTTGAGCTGACTGAAAACATGTGCAAAACGCAGTAGATGCGGATTTCAAGAAGTTTAAGTATGCTAGGATCGACCACCCCTACCCAGATCGATCGATCCCCGAGACGAGAAAAGCTGAAAACTAGTTCATGTACAGACCAATGCTCCATTTTGGTCGTAAAATTCCTTCCACGGTTTTTGGTTTGCTTTCTTGTTCACAATTCATTATCTCTAGTGTTGTTTTGCATCACCCATTTTCTTTGATTTTATATTACTGCAGGACGCACTAATTTAAGTCTGGGTGAAGGGGTAACTGCTTTCATATGTTACTAACACTGTGTTTTCTTTTGTTTACTTATCCCAAAAATATTTCAAAAAAATTTCAAAAATAAAATTTTTGTTAAAGATAAGAAAGATAAGAGAGAATTGTGTGTATTATTCCATGAATATTATAGAGTATATATAGGATACAATACTTGAAGAGGAAGAAGAACTTGGGGAACAAGCTAGAGTATTCTAGAAGATGGGCCTATAATGGACATCCATCTAATGAGTTTATAACACTCCCCCTTGGATGCCATTATAGTAAAAATACTCCTAATGCGCATAAGATGAATGCTACCTCACTAAAAACCTTACCAGGAAAATCCAGTGGGAAAAACCATGGTTAAGGGAAAAAGAGTGCAACGCGTATTTACTCCCCCTCATGAATACTTCACTGATCTTTGAGATGACGCGATCCAATCTTGGTGAACTAACATCTTGAAAGTGGCAGTTTGGAGCGTCTTCATATATAAGCTTGCAAAATCTTCACTTGAACGAATCTTCATTCCACGTACATCGTTGTTCTTTTACAGTTCATATGTCTTGTAGATGACTCATTTGAATCATCATTTTGTTTTGCTATTGGCGATCTCATTAGTGTCTAATATAGACTTCAAAACAATGACACACCTTTATCATTTGGATTCTTCTTAGGTGTCTATTATTTGTGTTCTTTATTGTCTCGTTAAAAACTTTTTCATGCAAAAACCCAATGGGATAAAAACCATGATAAAGGAAAAGAGTATAACCACACATATAACCATATTCATTCTCTTGGAAGTATCATCCTCATGATATATTTTCTTATAATATACATAATCTTTAAGAGTTGTTATAAGTAAAACATTACACACTAACTCTTATTATTTTCATATAATCTCTTGAGTTATTGGACTTTTGTTCCATAGCATCCTTGCCACATAGATTATTTCTCATATATTTGGACTTCCAGCCAACTTTATTTTATGTATAGTCTTCCAAACATTTATCCTCTTCTTGTAAGAGTTACTGTTTTGCTTTCCCTTTTAGCATAAAAATCCCATCTTTCAATTATGAAAGAGATTACTAAATTTTCTCAAGGTATGGTACATTCAGACCAAATATGCTAACATCTCTTATGTAAAACCCTACAAGGATCTCTGAGATAACATCTTTTTTGACTATATGTTCTAATGAATATACCTGAAGATAATTATATTTTCCATGGTTCTTTATCTCGTAGTATTCTCATCATACTACTTGCAATAACTATTTAAGAAATTCGCTGATGTTCAAACTACTGATCCATGTTAAGTCATATGGACTTCCAACTTAAACCAATTTGCAAGAGTGAATTTTTTTATATCTCTTATCTACTTGTGCTAGTTCCTTTATATAACCAGTGTGGGATTCTAACACTCCCCCTCGAGGTTATGGCTCTTGCCAGTCCATCTCGAACCAAATCCCACTTTAGGATCGATAATAGTCTCTTCTTGGACCACCTTACTTGGTTTAGCAAACAAGGCTCTGATCTCATTTTATTTGTGCAAAAGTTTTGCATGCTGAGAACTGTACAAAATTCAGCTATAATCGGACCCAGACAAAATATAGAATTCTTACAGAATTTGGTTTATGCAATACCAGCATAATCTGATTCGTGCAAAACACTGTTCATGCAAATTTTGGGTTTCACGAGATAAAATATTTGCAATTGTCAGGAAGACTCATATTCATATACAACATGTGCAAAATCTGATTTTGCATTTTCTAGAAGAGTATTTTCATCTTGTCTTCTTTCTTTAAATCTTCTAATTAATATAAACTCTCTCCAGGAGTTCTAAAAATTACACATACACCCTTATACTTTATAAATTATATATTGCACAGTACCATTCTGTTAACTAAAACCTTTTCGAGCTGTTTTTAGCATCTTAAATTCTTATACATGCTTATAGCATCTTAAAGCCTCATGGCTGCTTCTAGCAGTTTAAATCTTTCTGAACTGCTACTAGTAATAGAAATCTCTTTAGGGTTGTTTATAGCAGTTTAAATCTTTATGAATTGCTTATACCAATTTCAATCTATTTAGGGCTGCTTCTAGCAGTTTAAATATTTCTGAATTACTTCTAGCAATATAAATCTCATCAAGGCTGATTCTAGCAGTTTAAATCTTTCTGAATTGCTTCTAGCAATTTAAATCCATTTAGGGTTGCTTCTAGTAGTTTAAATCTTTCTGAATTGCTTCTAGCAATTCAAATCCCTTTAGGGCTGCTACTAGCAGTTTAAATCTTGGGACTAAGTAAGATATATCACTTACTGCCAGACTATTTAGGAACTTAAACAAAGTTGCATCCACCACTGGAGATTTCTAGGTTTTTCTCAGAACCTTTATATATCTCTCATAATATCATGACTTTTGTTCCTTTGTCCCACTAATTTTACACATTTGTGTGTATGGATTGCTAGTCCACATACTTATCTCTGCAAGAGATTATTTCCATTAAGTTTGTGTATACTTTTCATAAACTTCTATACTTCGGTTTACGATCCTCAGTTTTCATCTTTACATCAACTGCTACATTGCATGCACAAATATTATCGACGTTGATTTTATTTTATGGTTCCATGTTATTCTAGACATGACTCAACTAGTTGAAATCTTTTATCACTACCAAGTACTTGGATTTCTTTATATGTCATGTCTAATGTCTCTTCTCGAGATCATTCACAATTGTTTGCTACCTCAGTCCTACCATTTTTAATATCTGCTCCTTTTTAACTTTTGAGGATTTTATCTTTGGAACCAATAGGTCTCTCACGCTTTATGCAATTTTATACTTATTTGCAGTTGATACAGTCCTTCTAGGACATCAATTATAATTGGAGCACAACTGGAATATGTGACTTTATCACTAGATTTAGGTCAGTAAGCATCTGGTAATCGATACGCTAAACTTTGTAAATGAGTTATCTTTTGAACTTTTAGTTTACATTTGTTACTATGACAAGGATCAATGATAACTCCTTTCAATCTATTTCTTTTCCAGCTGTTTATCTTCTCCCCCTTATGTTGGAATTACTAACTCACTTACATAACACTCTCTTTTTCAAGGGAGTTTTATACCGAACATACTTTCCCAACCTCAATTGAAGTCTCATCTTAGATTGCTTTGGTGAAGTAACTTATGTATCATATTCAAAAACATTAATATGAAAAATATCTGGTTCTTGACCAAAAACCAATTGTTTTGGGGAGATCTTATAATATTCATTGGCATGATGCGAATCAATGCTACTGCATGTAATATCTTGTGTATGAACATGAACTACAAGATGTTCAACACTTATTTCAATGGAATTCACCAGCATTATCAACTAACCAAGTAGCCTCACAAACACCATGCATGTTGCGGGTCAATAACAAAGATATTAAGTGGGTGATCAATCCACAAACTTTTTTGTATTCTGTCTTGAAAAACTAATCAATCCAGAGTTTATCTTGGCTGGTGAAGACCTTATGATTAGCTTACCTTGTGAATAGGCATCACATATAAAATCATAAGAAAAAATCATCTCGTTCTTTAATACAATCCATATTGTTGTTCAAAGTGACTTAAAATAATAGATTTGACTTAGAGGCCAAATAAGAATAAGCTTATTGGGGCAAAGGCGGCTAGGATATATTTTTTAGGGAGGTTACGGTACAACAGGTTTTAGAAGATTTCCTTTTTCTATTAAGGTTTGTATCAGGTTTTTGAGGCTTATATAAGGAACTTTAGGGTATGTAATATTAATCATCACAATAATAATAAGAACCCTAAACAAAGGGTATTCGCTTCAAAGATCTCTAGTTTTTAATTCTCTTTAGCTTTCTTAAGGTTTTGTGCATATCTTGCGATAATTCACAACAACTGGTATCAGAACTGCCAGGTTAAAAGATGACTAGTTCTGTAAAGTTTGAGGTTCAAAGATTCAATGGAACAGGAAACTTTAGTCTCTGGCAAACGCGGGTGAAGGATATGCTGAATCAAAATGGTATGAAGAAAGGGCTATTGGAGAAGAAACCGGAATCAATCACGCAAGATGATTGGGAAGAGCTGCAGGAGAAGGCGGGCTCGGCAATTCGTACATGTCTTGGAGATGAAGTTGTGCATCAGGTGATCAAACTTGTCAATGCAAACGAGATTTAGGACAAGCTCGAAAAGATGTACATATCGAAATCTCCATCAAGCAAGCTGTATCTAAAGCAGATATTGTATCTGTTTAAGATGTCTGAAGGATCTAATCTGATTCAGCATGTTAATCAGTTCAATCAGATCACTGCAGATCTAGGGCGTGTGGGAGTCACTGTGGAAGAAGAAGATAAAGCTATGTTGCTATTGTGTTCTTTAACCCCAGAGTATGAGACGTTGGTGACTGCATTGTTGGCGAACAAAGAAACAATAACTATGCAGTCAGCTACAGATTCGCTGTTAGGTCACCATAATCGACACCAACAGCATGGTAGTGGAGTTAACTCTCAAGGTGATGGGTTGTATGTAAAATTCACCCAGGGTAATGGAGGACAAAAGAACAAAGGAAAGCAAGGAGATAGCAGGAAGAAGAAGGCAGTCTGTTATAAGTGCCAGAAAATAGGGCATTATAAAAGAGACTGTCCGATGAATAAGAAGCAGAACGGAGGTACAGAAACATCTAATACTGCAAATGTAGTTCCGCAAGAAGATACAGTAACAGTTGAGTACGATATGCTTGCAGTGACAACGGGTTATCACACAGATTCTTGGATACTAGATACGGGTTGCTCATTCCACATGACGTCAAATAAGGAGTGGTTTGAAACGTATGAAGCTGAAAATTTTGGAACTGTTAAACTAGCAGACGATAGAAGCTGCAGCTTTGTCGGTGTTGGTCAGATCAAATTTCGAATGCATGATGGAGTCATCAGGACATTAACTGATGTAAGGCATCTTCCAGCTGTAAGAAAAAAAGCTAATATCTCTAGGTACACTTCACAAGAACGGTTTCAGGTATGAGACGGACAATGAAAATTGTGTGAATGTACGGAAAGGAGATATGACGGTGATGAAGGGTGAGATCACAGCAGGAAACGTTTATCGATTACTAGGAAACATGGTTGTAGGTGAAGTTGCAGCCGTGTTGACTGATTCGGATAACACAACTCTATGGCATATGAGGTTAGGTCATATAGGAGAGCATGGTTTAGCTGAACTCCATAAGAGAAATCTTTTGGACAGTTTGAAGAGTTGCAAGATGGATTTCTGTAAGTTCTGTGCGATGGGAAAGCAGACCAAGGCATCTTTCAAGACAGGACAACACACTACAAAGGGTCTTTTAGACTATGTTCATTCAGATGTGTGGGGGCCGACTAGAGAACAATCATTAGGTGGAAGTAGGTACTTTGTCCTCTTAATTGATGATTTTTCAAAGAAGGTTTGGGTATATTCTTGAGACAGAAGTCTGAAGTCTTTGGGAAGATTAAGACTTGGAAAGCTGAAGTAGAAAACCAAACAGGGAGGAAGATTAAGTATCTAAGATCAGATAATGGTACGGAGTATACTGATGGAGAGTTTCAGAAGCTGTGTGAGGAACAAGGGATTCAGAGGCACTTAACAGTGCGGAAAACACCACAACAGAACAGAGTAAGTGAGAGAATGAACCGTTCTATTGCTGAGAAAGCAAGGTGTTTAAGACTGAATGGAGGACTTCCGAAACAGTTCTGGGCTGAGGCAGTAAACATGGTGGTTTATCTCATCAATAGATCACCACGGATTTCTCTCGAAGGAAAGGTAGCTGAAGAAATATGGACTGGGGTAGATTTTGATCTATTAAACTTGAAGATCTTTGGATGTCCAGCTTATGTGTTAATTCCTAGTGACGAAAGATCAAAGTTGGATTCTAAGTCCAAGAAGTGTATTTTTCTGGGATTTGAGAAAGGCGTCAAAGGTTTCAAGTTATGGGATCCTGAAGCCAAGGAAGCTCTATGAGTTCAAGGCCTCATAGCAGAATTGGGTGTTGAGCAAGGTGGAGTTCAGTTACACTGTGATAGTCAAAGTGCCATATACTTGGCAAGGAATCAAGTTTATCATGCTAGGACGAAGCACATTCAAATTAGAGTTCACAAAATCAGGGAGTTAATAGCTTCAGGTGAGATCATATTAGAGAAGGTGCATACGTCGGAGAATGCAGCTGACATGTTAACCAAGCCAGTCACCATGGAGAAGTTCAGAGATTGTTTGGACTTGCTCCATGTCTTCAAGTGCTAAAGGAAGATGAAGGTTATCCCTATAAACAAGCAAAGGGCCGCATTCAAAGAGATTTTTCGTCAAGGTGGAGTTTGTTGTTCAAAGTGACTTAAAATAATAGATTTAACTTAGGGCCCAAATAAGAATAAGCTTATTGGGCCAAAAGCGGGTAGGATATGTTTTTAGGGAGGTTACGGTACAACAGGTTTTAGAAGATTTCCTTTTTCTATTAGGGTTTGTATCGGGTTTTTGAGGCTTATGTAAGAAGCTTTAGGGTATGTAATATTAATCATCACAATAATAATAAGAACCCTAAACAAAGGGTATTCGCTTCAAAGATCTCTAGTTCTTAATTCTCTTTAGCTTTCTTAAGGTTTTGTGCATATCTTGCGATAATTCACAATACATTTGAATTCATGATTATTTTTTCGCATCATCATCGAACCGGAATGGTCTAACCGGCCGTGCCAATCATTGAGGTTCTAAATAAACTTCTAGTTTACTTTAACATTTACCTCATTTGTACTAATCTTAGTATAGTACAATCAACTGGAGAATGCGGGTAGTCTTTCCATAATAATTTTTAGAGCCTTTGATAATACTTATCATCTGAAGGTATTAATCATTTCATTCTTTCACGACCTCAATATGATATCCATTTATGTGGACATCTTTAAAAACCAATAGATTTATCTGAGACTTAGGGAAATATAACAGATTATATCTCGTTATAGCGCATCAACAATTTTAAGTTGCATTCCCATGGACAATAACATATATACTCCTTTTGAGCCTTTATTTATCTCTGTCCTACCCGAAAGAGTATTCACACTAACCTCTTTCATTTTCAAATGAGAATAAAATCTTATTTTTTATAATAATGTGATTAGTCATACTCTTTTCCAAATATAAATCTCCACATTTATTGCTTTTCAAGCAAAATAAATCAAAGTCAAAATATAAAATTTAGAATAACTCAATCAATATCATCATTCACTAGTTCACTACTATTATGCTATTAAACTAGATTCTCAATCAATCAATCAATCAAAATAATTCACCAATCTAAATAATATACCAACGATTCATCAAAGTGACAAGGCTTCAAATTATTTACAATAATAAAGCTTTATGAATCTAGACTTAATTCTAAGTCTATGTCACATAACCATTAAAGGATAAATCAACTCATTATTCAAAATGGAGTTTTAAATAAGAGTAAAGCTAACTATAATCAAGATGCATATTTTATCAGTTTACAAGTATGAATAAACTTAAACATGCAATATACTTATCTCGATTAGTTGTTGAGATGGATCGCCATTGATGAAAATGGAAGTGGCATCACTCGATGACTGAACTGGTTGGGATAGCGATGATGTCCGAAAATGGAGACGCGCCGGCCAAATAGTTTTTGGTAGAAATTTCTCATTAAACATGACCAGTTATTTCCTATCACAAATTCATTTTAAAATACAAAGGTATTTAGACATCAAGAATCAACAATTTACTATAAAATAATAGAGCTTTCGATCACTTAAATATATCTTTGGTTGTAGAGAATTAACCAAACCAAACAATAAAACAACATTTTACGTACAATACTAGAAGAATTACATCACTTGTTTGAAATAGTTTATCCATTTTAAAGTTATTCTATATCAAACCAACATAGCTATGGATTATAATCATTAGAGAATTTACTAGTAATTATTGTATATATTAAACGATTGACTAGTGATCGGTCCTTATCAATTTAATAAGTAATAAAACAGAAATACACTTAGCTCGATGGAAAAAGAATATCATGGTCGGAGACGTCGTCGGAGAACGGGGACATCACCAATTATAGACTCATGGTTAAGAATTGTATTTCCTCATTCTTCTATATTAAACCCTTCATTCCAAAATAACAAGAAACGCGATTAGTCAATTATTAAATATGATTTAACACAAAATTTCGTGGTTTATTTAAATCAGGTGCAACCAATAATTAATTTAAAAACTAATAAACATGTGCATCACACATGTAATATCAAACCAACTAACAATAGTTATGAATGGATAAGTATGAATCGGTTAGAAATTAATATATAATAAAGTATGTGGTCATGTCCACCAATTTATTAAACCAAAATTAAACCAGCTATTCATCAAACCAAATAACAAAGTAATTTAACAATAACACATGAGTATTTTGAATAATCAAATCAATGATGTCATGGTCAGATTAAAAACATGTTTAAAGAACAAGAAGATTGGACGTGATAAAACAACATATCTAAAGTAATAAGAAAATTAAGCTTTAAATTTAATTTTAAATTTATATTAATAAAAGGAGGGTGTCCACCTCAGCTTTTCTAATCTCTCTTTCTTGTGCCACGTGGCATAGACAAAAACTAAACTTTTTTTGAAAACTCAACTTCTTGACTTCTATTAAATCTACGTTTACTTTTCCAGATTTTATTTCATCCTCCCCCTCTCTTGCTGTACATCATTGATTCACCCTCTCCCTCTTGAGCTTCTCAGTAAATGTTAAGTTTTAATCATCTTTGGATTTTCTTTTATTTTATGCTGTTGTTTGCTTTCCGTATATGCTTTTGATTTTTCTTTTCTGTTTTTAGTTAGTCGACGAAGGTAACAACGACAATTTCAAGAACCTGGTTCCACAAGGTATATCTAATTCTCAGTTCTTCAAGGAGTATGGAGAAGCAAATCGTCGTTTTTAGTAATCATTATGTCACTACCAGGTTTTCATTCTCATTCGATTTTCTTATTTGCAATGATTTTAGTTTTTCTAAGCATCTCAATTTTGGCCGTTGATTTTAGTGGAAAACACGGAACTCCAACACTTTAATATTTACATGTATCTTGACTATTTTCAATAACCTAATTCTCTTGACCTGAGTATATCCATTTTGCAAGTGCAGGAACTTCTGAGACAGTTTCAGAATGCAACTGATGAAGGTATTTTGTAGTTTGGTTTTAATAGACCCTAAGTATCTTTTACATGCTTCTGCATAGCTCTGCGATGTATGATCATAGGCTTCATAGCATATGTAGATTCAGCAATAGATCCACAATTGTAGATTATCAAAGATTAATACGTGCTCCTGTTTCGTGGTAAATTGTTGTCAACACTTTCAAATGCTTCTATTAGGCTATAGTTTAGGGAAGCCTAATTAATGTTATATATGGTTTTGTTAGTTTTTTCAAGTACTGATATATTAACAATCTGCACCTGCAGAAACAAAGGAGAGAATTATATCAAACATGGCTAATTTTGATAACGTCTCAAGAGTGTTACCAGTGTTTCTTATTTCTTTGTCAGTCAGGTGGACAAGATGTTAAAGCAAATTGGTACTACATAAGCTCTAGATCTCAGTGGAAACATAAAAGCTAGATTCGTTGTTCAGAATCTTACACAAGCCACAATAAATCAATTATCAACTTATGGCACATGATCTGTTTACTCTTGCAGGTGGTTGTGGCAGAAGAAATTCTCAAGACCAAGATGGAAACCTCGGGTTAAGAAAGGTGTAAGAAGCAGAGGCTTTTCTGGGCATCGAGGAGTGTTAAAACCTGCACCTTACTCCTCTCATCGGGCTTAAAACTGTAAGTCATCTATTTTTTTTTCTTGGATCTCATGTTTTCACTGCCTAAAAGGTTATAGTAACGACATTCAAGCCTTGGAAGTATATTCTATGCTCTGGATTTGGTCAACATGTGTCTCTGTTTTTCCTGCGCTTTTAGGTGCTAATTATGTTGGATTGCATTCATAGGTCATGGAACCGTCAAGAGATAATTTATTTGAATGAGTCAGAAGCCAATCTCTGCTCATGCTTTTTATGTGATAAATCTTATTCATTGGCTAAGCAACTTCTAAATGTGTACAAGTTCTCTTCAAAACTATTTTTATCTTCAACAGATGCGTGAGGAAGAAATATTTTGACCTGGAAGCATTTTTATCCAAACTTGCTACAATGCATACCAAGTGAGTTTTTATTTTTGTCATTTCTCACGATAATATTTACCTTTGGCTATTTAAGGCCTGAAACTTCAACCTTTAGCTATTTATAAATTAATATTTTGTCAATGTCAACATTGCCTGTTAATCTGTTATCCAAGCACTTGCAGGGGAGGTTAGACAAACAACTCAGTCACTTTTCTCACATCCTCTCCAGAAACTACACTCAAATATACAGGTCTCATGTGAACAGTTTTTCTTTAATGAACTTGCATATATAACATTCAGAAACTATTGAGCTACTATGACTTTTAGAATGTTGTTATGATTTCATTCTACTATGGATCTTGGCATCCCTTTCATTCTTCTCTCTGTCTTATCTTGAAATGTTATATCTGTTATATATTATTGAAGTTGCAAGCAACATTTCTTAGAGTAGACTCATGTTGCTTATAATTTCAGATTACTTTTCATTAACCAGTGAGGCCTAAATATGAGGTACCTTGGTTGATCAACAAGTTTTCTAATGCTTAAACACCTAAATATGAATGGATGCAACAATTTACAATGTGTAAACTGATACATCTTCACATGGTTGACTTTTTAAATTACGGTGCATTGACTGTGAAATTAGCTGGAATAATAGTAGCCTAATGGGGGATGTTCTCAGCAAAACACCATATATCTCACAATTTATTTCAACATATAGGCTTTTTATTTTTTCAAATCTTCGAATAATAGATCATTGGATTTCTTTCTTTATTTCTTTATTTGCAGATTACATGAAGACTAAACAAACTACTAACTTGCACATGACATCTTTTTGAATCTTTAATTATGAATAAGAAATGAGTAGTTCTTTCTTAACACAAAGGAGGGCTGGTACAGATACTTCACTGCCTCCCTAAATTGACACACATCTTCAGGTAACCCACACATATTATAAACATCTTATTTTAGTTGGACATCAATTGTTACACAGACATATATATAAGATCACCAAACTAAGAACATATTCAATATTCTGTCACTGAGAAAAGAGTTGGTTTAATATGTGGTTTTTTAGTTTCTATTTTGATTCTTAGTGTGGTTCAGCTAGATAACGTAACAATTGACTTTTTCATTTCTATTTCCATCTATGCCCATTTGATTGTTGTCTATGCCATAAGCTAATAAGACGGAATCATCAGAACTGAATGGAATGCTCTTCGTTTAGTTGTTTATTCATATACTAATGATCAAGATACAATAATCACTTCCAAGTTTGGCTTTCTAAGAACTGTGCAGTACCTTCATATTTAAATTGAATTTACATAGGTAAGACATGTCTCTGTTTCACATTGAAGCTTTTCAGAAATGTTTCACACACGACTTTTCCATAAAGTTAGAGAAGCAACGTAGCAGCAAAATCAAAGTTTCTAGAGATAAAACAATCTGATACACAAAAAATCAGATCCTTGTGGGCACGACACCGGAAGATATCAAACTTAGCCTTCTCGGTTTTCAGCTTCTGGACATTGAATTGAAACTCTCCAAATATCTACGATGGTCAACAGCCTGAATCATTGAACAATCAGAAATCAATAATCCCAACAATATTCAGAAATAAATGAAACCTATGTAAATTAAAAGGACACAGAGAAACATATTACAAACCTTTACTGGTTCTGACCTTCATGATGTACGTCTGACGTGTACAACAGGGCGGAGAGGTCCAGCAGTGGGACGGGGAAGATCTTCACAGCCTTCTCTTCCCTTGCTCAGTAAACCTAACAGAATCAAAGTTTTGGGGAGACTATGGTGTAGCATAAATGACTCACGGCACAAAAAAAGGTGGACAAATTTTAAAAATTAAAATGGCATAACCAAAAAGTGCTGACGTTACTAACCAGCTCTTCTTCAGATTTTCATGAAACTCTGTTTCAAGCCATCCAGTTCTCTATTGGTGTTGGTCTTTTTTGTTATTTATAATACTTGGACGTCCATTTCAGTACTCAAAAATATGAATCATTAAGGTTATAAACAAAACCAAAAAAATGTAACCATTTTGATGAAAATTAGTTATTGTCCAAAAACCCCTTAAGCTTTTTACGCAAATTATGTATTCTTATTTTCACTATGAAATGATCCCCAAACTTAATATTTAAAGAATTTTAAAACCACAATGCTAACATCCAAGACATCTCTTCTTTCCTAACAATGTTCTAAAATTAAACTATAGAATCAAATATAGTTTTCCAAAAAATGTATTATTCAAATATAGTATATCAATTCTAATCTAATTTTCGTAATTTGAACTTAAATATTTTTCTATCTTATAATACTAAAACTCTTAAAAAGGTATATTCAAAACTGGTTCCGTGTGTGCATTTAAAATTATCATAAATTACATTGACATATACATTTATACAATTGAGAATACATACAAAGAAAAAACAATATAAATATTGGATAGACATCATATGATTTTTTTAAATGTATACTAAGGAAATTTAAACAAAAAGATAAGCTAAACTAACAAAGTTAAATATGTATTATCGAATATATATCCGGGCTTAGTCCGGACCAGCTCCTAGTTCATCTATCATGCCACAAATAGTACCAATTTATTCACTTCTCAAAAACAGAGAACTGACTATTAAACCAAATTGACTATTAAACCAAACAATAAATAATCAAGCAATAATATATTTCACAATATAATTCAGTCAGATCGTGAAGAATAATATCATCAAAAATAAGTAACTTTTGCCGATCGTAGCAAAAAACAAATAATTTTAATTATAAGGTGAAACTTATCTCTTTCGAAAACGGAAATAGAGATCCAGATCAGGAACGGTGGATCTCAAGCTGCTAGGGTTTATTTGTTTATGCGGCTCAATAAAAAGAAAAATGGTTAGGGTTTTTGTTAGCTCAGACGGTTAGGTTATCGTGCTGATAACGTGTTAAAAATAAGAAAGATAAGAGAGAATTATGTGTATTATTCTATGAATATTATAGAGTATATATAGGATACAATACTTGGAGAAGAAGAAGAACTTGGGGAACAAGGTAGAATATTCTAGAAGATGGGCCTATAATGGACATCCATCTAATGAGTTTATAACAACTTTTCATTTTTCTTTAGTCATTTTATCGAGTCAAAACATGAGATTTTTACAACTTTATTGGTTTCCATTTTATGTTGACATTTATTGGACTTAGTTCAGGAAGATTAGAAACACCATCAGTGGATCAATTTTACTCGAAGCGACCTACCCTCTGAAAATTTGAATGATCCATCGTTGGCTCTATCTACTGGAACCTTTAACTTGGACTAATCTTCTCACTTAGGGGCTCGATATCGCAAAAGGATCATATACATCTGGAGTTTACCCCATTCTTATTGGAGCTCCAGATGGCCAAACCCATTTTTAGTTTGGTTCCACACCCTTACACCTTTTTTCATTCAGACCCCAGTCATCTTTCGCAACATTAGGAGCATGTGCAACCAAGTGCAAAAACTACAAACTATGGGAGCCGGTACAACCAAATGTTCTAAAGATTTCCGAGTAGGCTTTCTAGTATCAATACTTCATCTATATTAGTTTGAGTTGACTATTAGTGCAGTTTTTAATAGGAGCATGTGCAACCAAGTGCAAAAACTACAAACTATGGGAGCCGGTACAACCAAATGTTCTAAAGATTTCCGAGTAGGCTTTCTAGTATCAATACTTCATCTATATTAGTTTGAGTTGACTATTAGTGCAGTTTTTAATAGGATTGATGTACAAGGTTAGAACTGGTTCCTTGGAGCTAAAATGTGTAAAATGGAGCAACTATGGACATTTTTACACATCATTGGATTTTGGAGACATCCTGGATCGATTGATCCTGAAGAGGATCGACCAAACATGACGAGGATCGACCGATCCCGAAGCAGATCGGTCAGTCAAAGGAATCTATGAGGTGGCACGGATCAGAGGAAGAAGATTGATTGATCCAAGTCGGATCGATTGTTCCCAATCACGAATATTCTCCAGATTGCACATTAACTCCGATTTTTGACCTAGAAGACACTCTATAAATATGGATCATTTTTTGAGCGGCCAAAGAGACCTAGACACGATTTTTACTGTCACTCTGCCATTTTTATTTTCATTTCAGATCTGTAAACTTTTACATTGATTTTTCTCAGATCTAAAGTACTTTCATTGCATTTTCAAAATCTACATTCTGTCTTCATCTCTTTCTTTGCATTTTCAACCATACAACATCATGATCTATCAACCCATTACCATGGTTGAGTAGATCTGCATGTTGGGAGATGAGATTTATTCAAAGGGATTTAATGTTTAATTAGGTTATTGTTATAGATTAGAATTGGGAAAAATGTCATTTAAATCGTGATCTTACGCTAAAACTCCATTTTAATCATGAACTCTGTGGAAGACCATTTTAAACATCAACTTTAGTTGACTTCAATTTTTATACATGAAATTTTTGTTGACCAGGCCAAACTGGACATGACGTTAAATCCGCTAACAGAGATATTGACAGATGTTACTCTGCTCTATTAGTGACAAAACGATGTCGTTTTCAGACAAATTTTTAATGTCATTTAAATCATAAACTTTTAAATTTAGACCATTTAAAACATGAACTTTGTAAAATAGGCCAGTTAAATCATGAACTTTGTACTATAGACCATTTAAATCATCAATTTTCATTGACTAAGTTTTTTAGGTATCAAATTTCGTTACTTTATAGTTAACGACTCTCTGTTAACAGAAACCCAGACACCAAATTTTTAGATTTTTTAGAAATCAAATTTTGTTACTTTATAGTATGATTGGAGATGTCTTAATTTAATAGCTCACCTAGAAAAAAAATCTACAAGATAACTCAATAACACAAATTAAGCGGGATGTACAATTTTAACCAAAACCCTAGAAGAGAAAAAAAGAGAAAGAAAACTCGAGATCTGCAAGAGAGTGGAGGCCAGACAAGGTTATGGTTGGCGAGTCAGCCTAGAGAATGCGGACTAGACCTTTCCACTGAGAGTACTTCTTGTAGACACTCGACAGTTGCGGTATTTTCTTCCCACTTTTCCTCATTTTACCACCGATATGTTGCTGTGATGGCATCGTCTGAAAATTGGCCTTATATTTATGTTTCCAACCTTTATTATTCGATCTTGAAGCTCTGGTTCCTCCACTTCGTGTTGTTGGTTAAGGCGAGCTATTAAATTAAAATCCTTAACTGAAACTTAAAATCTAGGGTTTCGGTTAACAGAGAGCCGTTTACAATAAAGTAACTAAATTTGATGCCTAAAAAACCTAGTCAATGAAAGTTGATGATTTAAATGGCTTATAGTACAAATTTCATGTTTTAAATAGCCTACATTTGAAAGTTTGTGATTTAAATGACATTAAAATTTAGTCTGAAACGACGTCGTTTTGGCACTAAAGGAGCATAGTAACATCTGTCAGTAGCTCTGTTAGTGGATTTAACGTCATGTCTAGTTTGGCCGGGTCAACGAAAATTTCATGTATACAAAAATGAAGTCAACGAAAATTGATGTTTAAAATGGTCTTCCACAAAGTTCATGATTAAAATGGCGTTTTAGAGTAAGTTCACTATTTAAATGACATTTTTTCCGATTAGAATTATGGTTAATAGATATCTACTTCTATGAAAAAATGCTTTTATTAAGTTGACGAATCTATCAAATGATTCATATGGTTTTATAGTACAGCTAGTGTTGGCTATTCTACCCGCAGTCTATAGTTTGTAGGCTTGATTTCCAGATTTCCAAGAGTTGAAGCTGTATCTACAAGTCAACTTTATCAAATTTGCTCAAAATATGCTATCATAGGGTCCTAGCGGATTTATGGTAGAATAATATTTGTTTTTAATGAAAAGATTTATTAGAATAATATTTTTTTTTAATAAAAGATCTATTTTGGTACAGTGTTTGTGTTCTAGATCTAGATCATTTAATTGTTAATCCAGTTAGATATCCTTTTTATTTATTTAAATCTCTGTGATTTCTCAAATTCCAATATTTATTTTAATTAATTTTTATTTCCTTATTTGATTTTATTCGGATTTTATTTGGATTTCTGTGACAACAACAATTTCCATATTTTCATCCTAGCTTTGTTTAGATCTACGGATCTATAGTGCTCTTACTTTCTGTGGATCGATCCCACCATTATACTGCCGCGCACAACCATGCAGAGTTTAGATATTGGATAAAACCTGATGCATAAAAAATTACACCAATTGCTAAAGGTTGGGCCATACGAGAAGTAAAATATCCAGATTGGCTCGCAAATCTAGTTGTAGTTAAGAAGAAATGCAGAAAGTGGAGAATATGCGTTGATTTCACTGATATCATCAAGGCATGCCTGAAAGATAGTTTTTCTCTTCCACAGATTGACCGATTGGTAGAATCAACCACCGGTCATGAGCTCCTAGGTTTTATGGATGCCTTCTCGGGGTGAGCCCAGAGGATCAGGAAAAAACTTCGTTTATAACATATAGAGGTATATATTGTTACATAGTTATGCCATTCGTTTTAAAGAATGCATGAGCTACATAGATGACATGTTGGTAAAATTACTCAAACAAACTGATCATGTGGAACACCTTGCTCAATGTTTTGAGATCCTAAACAAGTTCAGAATGAAGCTCAACCCAGAAAAGTGTACCTTTGGAGTCCTATAAGGTGAATTTCTTGGATACATAGTGACGAGGTGAGGTATTGAAGCCAATCCAAACGAAATTCAAATATTTTTGATGATGCCACCGCCAAGAAACCAAAAGGAGGTACAACATTTAACGGGCCGAATTGCAGCCCTGAACAGATTTATATCTTGTTTCTATTGATAGGTGTCTCCAATTTTATCAATTATTAAGGGGAAATAAACAGTTCGTGTGGGATGATAGATGTGAGGAGGCTTTTAGACAGCTAAAATCTTATCTAACAATGCCCGAGTCAGGAGAGAGGTTATTTTTGTATGTATCTGTTTCAGGACACACGGTTAGTGGGGAAATTTTGCAAGAAGATAGAGGAGAACAATGACCAATGTACTACGTAAGCAAAAGCTTGACCAGTCCAGAAACCTGCTACACTATGATGGAGTAATTAACAATTGCAGTCATGATCTCAGCGTGGAAGTTACGACCTACTTCCAGTCTCATCCAATAGAAATGTTAACCTCGCTGATCTCAGCGCGGAAGTTTGTGAACTATATTACATGGCCCAAGTCAGTCCGAATGTTTGGCAATCGAGCTGAGTGAGTACGATATCGAGTACCAAAATTAAACCAGCGCTAAAGCCCAGGTGTTAGCAGACTTCTTGACCAAACTTCCCACCAATAGTGTTGCGGATGCAGAAGGTGACAAAGTATGGAAGCTTCAAGTTGATGGATAGTCCTCAAAACAAGGGATCAAATAGTCATTTTGTTTGCTGTTTCTGATTTCAAATAATGAAGCGGAGTACAAGGCATTAATAGCTGGCCTTCACCTTGCTAGTGAAGTGGGAGCCCGGGAGATAATGGCAATTTGTGATTCACAGCTTGTTGTTAACCAGTTTAACGGCGATTATGATGCAAAATATTCAAGAATGGAAGCCTATTTAGTCCTTGTGAAGAAACTCACGGAACAATACGACACGTTCCATTTAGTCCGGATCCCACAGAGCAAAAATGCTTCGGCTGATGCCTTGGCTTCAACTTTGGACCCTGATTTAAAGAGAATTATTCTGGTCTAGTGCATTGCAACCCAAAGTATAAATAGCAAGGAAGAAGCCATGGTTATCACCTGATCTGGCTCTCGTGCCCAGAACTCACAAAACTCCTCATATGGACGGAAATTAGCTTCAAAGCAATCATCCGAGAAGACGACATAGACGTCTTGCAAATACAAAGGGTCTCACGGCTCCTGAAGATAATAATGTCCTCCTGACATCCATAATTTCCTGGAGCCTGAGCAGGCAAGTTCATAGACGCAAATTAACAAGGAAGCCCCATGTTTAGTGAGTGCGGAACCATCCAATCTTACAGCTGGGTTTGAGGCGGAACAAGATGATTAATACAACGAGGGACCAGAAGTCAAAACTTTTAGGCTCCCTGTTAATCCTACTCTGGAGTTAGCGTCTTATAGTATGGACAGTTTAGAAGGTATTCTCACTAACGATTAGGGGGCTGATTGGCGGGATCCAATAAAGGAATACATCAGAACTGGTGCACTCCCGATGTCAAAGTCGGAAGCACATAAGTTAAGAATCGTTAGTGCAAAGTTTTGTTAGATCAAAGATTCATTATTCAAGCGGGGTGATAGCGACCCGTACTTATTATATATCCACAGCTTAGAAGTGGAGGTCATTATGAGCAAAGTTCACGAAGGACTTTGCAGAAACCATTCGTTAGGTCGGTTGATGGTTTTCATAATAAAACGCTTGGGATATTATTGGCCAACCATGATTATGGATTGTATTAAATATTCCCAGCGGTATTTGAAATCTCAACAGCACGCTCCATTTATTCATCAACCTTCGGAGATCCTATCCCCGATCAGGACTCCTTATCCATTTATGTGATGGTCAATGGACATCATTGGGTCAATGCATAAGTCAACCCGAGGTGTGCAACAACTTTCGTCCCTGGGTTTCGATGAGCCAAACTCCTTAATAACAAATCATGTAATACACAGATAATGGAGGATGCATTGGATACAATTGATGAATGATGAGATCAAGCGTTAGTCCAACTCCAGAATTACCCACAGGCAACTGCGCACTATTATAATTCAAGAATAAAAAGTCAACCCCTTCAAGTAGGAGATCTAATTTTGCGAAACGTGTTCAAAAATACAAAGGAAAATGGAGCCGGAAAGCTTGGAATTATCTGGGAAGGCCCGTACTAAGTAACAGAGATAGTTCATAATGGCATTTACAGATTAGCAAACCAAGAAGAAGTCCCGATTCGGAGACCGTGGAACATTCTCAATTTGAAAAAGCTTTACGCTCAAGTCATAAATATGTATAATGAACTACGGTGTGGCTTGATCCCGATATGGATACGTAGGCAGCTCATTTTGAGTGCAGCCATTTAATAAAAAAATTATCCATGTTTTAAAGGCCCTCATCGTGGACCGAACACAACCAATAATTTGGAAAGACAAATACTAGCAAAACAAAGGGTATTAAGGAAATACAATTCAATCCTTATTACAGACAATCTCGGCTCCCTGCCCCGCTAAGTCTATTATTCCTCGCACACATGGTGGAAGGTAGTGTCCAAAATCTCAAAATTGTAGTTCGATCCAGTCTGATGGATGCACCTCGAGAACACAAATCTTACGAGATATCCAGAGATCAAATAGACGATATGCAGGGATTTGAGATTGAATGAATTAAAATGAAAATAAAGCGTTAAAGGAAACAAAGACTTAATGGGTGAGTTCAAAAGTAGTTGGGTACATTCAAAGTTTGGGCTCGGGAACAAACTTCGTCATATCCACGTCAGTCTCCGGTACGAATTCCTTATTCGATCTGGATGTCGGACCCTCTCTCAGTGTGGTGTCAGGGTGATTCTTCGGTTCAACTTCTGGGGTCTCCTTCAAGCTATGGAGATAGGAGCATAGAATGTCGGGAATTGGAATGATGAAATTAATACCATTCCTCTCCCAGGAGCTAGGGTTGCACTCTATACAAATGATTTTATTCTTGAACCTACGGATCTGCTTCTCTAGGGTTCTCCGTTTGAGCCCAAGATGCTGACACTCCGCACATGCATGATAATGGTCAATTGCAAGCTACAGAAAAACAGCTGAAGTAAGAGTCACTGCAAGAATGAAGATTAATGAGATTCCAAAATCAGAGAAATCTAATGGACAAACCATGTCCTTGAAGTTGCGAGACTCCTCTTCTTCTCTTCCTTCAAGAGTGTCAATAAAATTAGGGAAACAAACCCTATCAGGTGAAAACCCATCACCAAAGGCGGGTGGTGGACTTGAAGGCGAGTCTAGGTGTGAACAGTAATGGTGGTAGCGACTGAAGATTGCCATTAAAGTTAAGTAAAGAGGGTTTTCAAGAAAAAGTGAAGAAAGTATTTCGGCGAAGATAAACACAAAGTAAAAGGAAGTTCTCAGAATTTGTAGGAAAAAGAGAATTCAATCAAGGAGCATTTAAAGCAAGTAATTAATGCTAATGAAGCGTGTACGCGAGTTATGATATTTAAGTGGGATTAAATGACATGCATCAGTTAATCATTAAACACCTATAAAACCTAAATGGAGACCTTTTGGTTAGTCCAAGGCATTCTTTTTTTTTAAAAGAGCCCAATCTTTCGCTCCGAACTGTTTCACATTTTGCAAGAGTATTTTAAATCTTTGAACCATCCAACAGTTCGCAGGAGTATTCTCACAAACAAAGGTGCACCAAATGTGAAGCCGAGCCCCATCCTCACTTAAAGCTGAGCTCCATCCTTGCATTTTACCGAGGATAACTAGATAGAGTGTTCCTTTAAAAATGGTATCTCTTGAAAACAACTCTACTTAGAGTTCCAAACAGACTGGATTTTGCAACCTGGTCAGTAATACAGTCTTATCAAAATAAGCTTTTAAATGTTTGACCCGCTTGGGAAAATAGGTAAGTGTTAAAAACCCCCTTGGGCAAAGATAGTAAAAGAAAAAATATTATAGCAAAAAACAAAAACAGGAAATTCATTAAGTTTAAAAAATAGGTGGGACACATCCCAAAGCTAGTGGAGGCAGCCATGATTTGGACAAGTTTAAACATGCGCCCCTTAAGGAACCTTTGATTGTCACATCAAGTGGGTTCAGGGAAGGATCCTCGACAATGGTGAGTTCCAAGGGATGATCCTCAAGAACAACACGGTCAGAGAGTGGGTCTGCATGGAGAGTCATCGGTTTGGAAGATGCTACCGCAGATGAAATGTCATCGGTCGCGTCCTGAGTTTATAATATAGTTATTACAATAGAAAACACTGTTTAAGCCAAACGAGATGATTCTTGGTGATAAGGGTGATGTTTGATCCGCATTGATCGAATATTACCTTGTTTGAGGGGAGAGCTGAAACAATAGAAGCTTCAACAGCAGGAGGGTCGGTGAACTCCCTTGGAAGATCAAGGGTAAGTTCAGGAAGAGTAGGAGAGTCCGCAAAAGCAGCAGTGAAATGTTGACGGTCCAGCGGAGCAACAACAAAAGCATCCAGTTTGGACGTAAGCTCAGCTAGCGAGCTCTTTATCTCAGCTGTTTCCTTCTCCCAATCAAATCCATCCTTCTTAATGTTACCAAGGAGGATAAGATTGCTCTTCAGCTCATTGACATCGGCTTGAAGAGCAGACCGAGCTTCAAGGGATTTGATCTGTTCGGACATATGACTTAGTAAAACTTTGCTGTTCCCTTTCGCCTCCCTCCGAGCTGAACTTTTGATCTCTTTTATTTTCTGCTCCCGCAGGTTAAGTAGAGCATTGTACTTCAATGAGGACTCATTTAGCTGTTCCTTTGCAGAGTTCACTTCGCGTTTGTATCTCAGGTTCTCAGCTTTGAGAGTGTTCTGTTCCGAACACAGAACTGAAAATATGTCTTCATACCCCTTGGCCACCTCGTCAGCTTTACTGTGCAATATGTCCAATTTCTCCCAAACTTTGTTGCGCTCCTTCCTCAAACCCTCCAGTGTCTGTGTGTCTTTCCCAAAAGCTTCTTTGAGAGCATGTATAGTCTTCTCATAGTTGGCGGCTATCTTTTTGATAACGTCGGCTTCCAAAAAGGAGGATTGCTCGGCAAGAAATTTCTCGTAGAAGCAGACCATATCATTAAAGTCGGTGATGGCCTATACTAACAAAGGATATGAGAAACACAAAGATATAAAGGCGATCATAGAAACGGAAGATATAAGGACCTGGCTGGTGTGACGAGTGTGGTTTATGTAGAATTTACTGGAAGAAGGGCGCCTTGTCAAAAGGTGGAAGGTTAACATTGGAACGGTTCGGGAAGACCCAAAAGACCTCAGCCATCTTCATTGATTCTGGAAACAAACACAAGTGATGAGATAACACAACAAAAAAAAAGTCCGCAAAATAAAAGCTTTTAGAAAAATACCGCCAGACCGACCCACGGGTGGTGTTCCAGATCTCCTGTGACTCGAATCTGCTGCTATCAAAGGTTGCTGACTAGAAGCATCTGGAGGAGGTGGAGGGATATCAGAGGAACCTACTCCTTTGTCATCGATGCAAGGTCTCGATTTATCCTGAGCTGACGCATCGGGATCAGTAGTTCTCTTCTTGCGCTTTAGCGTGGCGATGGTTTTGTCCTCTTCATTTTCAACCGCGATTGGAGGTGTAGGACTAGATGAGGTAGCTGGACAAGAAGAAAGGTCCGGAATAAGGCTGGTTTTGCCACTGATCTTATTGTTTAAAGCAAGGGGTTTGTCTCGATGACTCTTGCCCACCTCATCAATTTTATCATTCAGCCTTCCCTCGATATTCTTCTGCGTAGTCTTTCCTTTCACGGTAGCTCATACCAAGGGTGGATAATGCTTCCGGTGCGGGGTCTAAAGCCCAAAGTTTCCCTCCTCTCATAAGTTCTCCTGCTGTGTGAATTATTTCAATGGTGAAGGAATTCCATATGGTGTTTCCTTCGGTGACAACGGTATAATAGTCCAAGAAAGGGGCAGGGAGGGTTTGAGAGACTGCATGCAAAAAAGAAGCCAATCATAAAAACCAAGCAATCAGTTTCCAAAATTAAAAGATGCAATCAAAATTCCTAACATATACCAAGAGACGTGGCCCAGGTAGGGTGCAGCATATCGGTTAAACCATTCACCGAAGCAGCATTGATCTTGACTAAGAACCAGAATTTTATCTAGTGTTCATCTTTGTCCGGTAGACCGGTAATAAGGGTCCTGTCAGTATTGGGGTAGATGGTGTAGTATTCCGAGTCTCTCTCCCGCGCTGCTGAACACTGCAGAACTCAAGGAGATCGCTAGTGCTCAGAGCATATCCGGCTTCTGCAGCGACTGTGAGAGTGGCAAGGATGACACGAAGCATGTTCGGTGCCATTTGCGGGATGGCAAGTCCCAAGCGATGAAAAAAAGAAGAAAGACTTCTGGAAGGGGAAAAAACAGGCCGCAGCCGGTAAAATAGACCTCGTAGACACATAGATAACTGGGATGGCCGGATTCCGGGGACTCGTCTGGTGTTGGGAGGGAAAATTTGACAACCGGCGGGTGATGAGTCTCTATTTTCCTGAAGAGGACCGACCAATCCCGAAGCAGATCGGTAAGTCAAAGAAATCTATGAGGTGGCACATATCAAAATAATGAGATCGATCAATTCAAGCCGGATAGATCGATCAGGATCACGAATATTCTCTAAATTGCGCATTAACTCCAAATTTGGACCTAGAAGACTCCCTATAAATAGGGGTCTTTTCCTGAGCGGCCAGAGAGACCTAGACACGATTTTTCACAGTTACTCTGTCATTTTCATTTTCATTTCAGATCTGTAAACTTTTACATTGGTTTTTCTAAGATCTATAATATTTTCCATTGCATTTTTAGATCTACACTCTGTCTTCATCTCTTTCTTTGCATTTTACATCATACAACATCATGATCTATCAACCCATTGCCATGGTTGAGTAGATATGCATGTTGGGAGATGGGATTTATTCAAAGGGATTTAAAGTTTAATTAGGTTATTGTTATAGAATTAGGGTTATGATTTTTAGATATTTACTTCTATGAAACAAATGATTTTGTTAGGTTGACGAATTTATCAAATGATTCATAGAGTTTTATAATACAGCTAGTGTTGGTTATTCTACCCGGAGTCTATAGTTTGTAGGTTTGATTTTCAGCATTCTAAGAACGGGTCTGGATCTACAAGTAAACTTATCAAACTTGCTAAATACATGCTAGCATAGGGTCGTAGCGGATCTATGTTAGAATAATATTTACTCCTTAAAAGAGATATATTTTGGTACTATGTTTGTGTTTTAGATCTAGATTATTTAAACTACTAATCCAGTTAGATATCCTTTTTATTTATTTAAATCCATGCGATTTCCCAGATCCCAACATTTATTTTAATTAATTTTTATTTCCTTATTTAAAAGATTTTATTATTATTTTATTCGGACCTTCTTTTGTGACAACTTTACATATTTTCATCCTAACTCTGTTTATATCTACATATCTATAGTGCTCTTTACTCTCTGTGGATTCGATCCCACCACTATACTACCGCACACAAACCATGCACTTGCGGGAACCAATTGTTGGGTAAAACCTGTTGCATAAAACATCACATCAAGTTTTTGGCGTCGTTGCCAGGGAGTAATTGTAACCTCTAGATCTAAGCTTTAGACCTAGTCTAGAATATTTTAATTTTTGCATTTTTATTCTCATTACGTCTCTGAGATCGACCAGTCCACATAAGATCGATCAATCCTACTTCTTGCACGATCGACTGATCCTATTTGAGATCGACCGATCCTACTTTGTGCAAGATCGATTGATTCTTCTTTGATCGATCGATCCGTTTCTCTCAAGATTGACCAATCCCTTCCAAGATCGATCGATCCCAGAGCCTCTTAATTGGATCTGACTTTCAAACTTCTTTTACTTCTCAGGTGTATGCAACTAAGGAGCAAGACTTCTAAAGATATACAAGACTTGAGCTTAGAGGAGTTGACGAGGAAGTCCACAAGGAAGATCAAGGAAACAAAGAAGAACAAAACCACAAGGAAAACAAAAGATAAGGTTGGTATGGCTGACCCAAATAACTTAAGAAACATTCCCCCTGTTCTTGATGGTGAGGATGCAAAGGTAATCCGGCATAGAGAGGGTCAGGTTAATCAAGGACCTCTCAATGATTCTGGAGTTCCTAGGGTGAGAGTAGATGCTGCGCCAGCACTGCAAGTCCCTCCGCACAGGGTTACCTTAGGCGAGCAAGATTCCCCGCACGCCTACTATAGGAACTGATCTGCTATTATTCCCCCTCCTATCCAGAGGCAAGATTATGAGATTAAACCTCAAATAATCGCCTTGGAATGATATAATCAATCACATTCACTATAGTGAACCACTAACAATCCTTACTTAACAAGATCCAGACCACCATGTACTTTATCGCAGGCACTCGCAGCATTCCTAATTTCCACCACAGTTTACTCAACATAATCCACCAAACAACCTTTCATTGCTGTTTTTCTATCTTACCAACAGTTTCAATGTCAAGGATCTTCTTGATTTATAACCGTATTTCACTATAACAAACCAGCCATTATCAACTTTATTGATACTCTTTAAACTCACCCAGACTTATTATTTATTATTACTTTCTTTTTCTTTTTTTTTTTGTAAGGATTAAATCCATAACTTCAGAGATTATATACAAATGGTCATCGGAAGTTTCTTCCTACCGTTTATAACTCCTGTGTGATCTTTTCATTAGAATAAACAAATGGTAATCGAAAGTTTCTTCCTACCGTTTATACTAATGACAATCATGTCACCGTTATAAATTCAGAATTAGGGACAATGGGGAGGAGTACCACATTTAAATCAAACAGGCCAGAGGGTCAAGCTTATACGAAAAATCAAACCCAACAGACATCAATTCCATTAATAAAATAAAGTACTTAGCTCGGATCTAGGACATTGGAAACATGGGGATCTTAAGCAATCTGACTAGCCATTGAGTTTTCCAGTAGTCTCGGATTCAGGTCAAGATAGAATCAAATGGTCACATGAGAGCTTACTGTAAAGTGTGGTTGATTCCTCGGTAACATCATTGTTTCTGGACAAGTTTTGACTCAATAAAACAAAGGTTTTGAAAAACGAAAAATTGGACTGACTCTCAAAAGAATAAAAAAAGTTAGCAACTACCTCCCCCAGACTTAAACTACACTGTCCCCAGTGTAAATAAGCCTAAGGAAAGTGATAAAAATAAGAAAATTGAGTAGACACTACAAGAATATTGATTATCCTTAGTGCCCGTAAAACGCTATTTAACGATCCAATAACGGTTTTTATGCGCTATGGTAGCGACCATGATAATAGGTCGACAGGTATAACATAGAGTTTTATGGAAGTGCTATTTAATGCAGAGATATTATAGCGTCTTTCTTTGTGCAATGTTATATTGTTTAATAGCGTCTAATTCTTGTTATTAATTATGTAAGTACAGCCTTTGTTTGCTGTTACATGCAAACTATTAATAGCAATTTTTATAAGCCAATATTTCAATTAAAATAGCATTCTGAATATGCAATTTAGTATTTTATAATAGCATGTATAGTACGTATTGTATTTAACTAATATAACATTTCTAATATGTAATATTGTCTTACATAATTGCATTTCTTATACGCAATTATACATTTAAAATAGCATTTCTCATATGGTATTTATTAATTTTAATAGCACAGATATGATGTAATATAATTTATTAAAATAGCATTTGTATTCGTATTATTTAAATAAATAGCATTTGTATTATGCAATAGCTTTTGGTTTTCATTCCTATATAGCTAGGTAGTTATCAATATATCTAAAATCACAATATAAACGGAAATACATTAAAATATGAACCTTGTAAAGGTTTGTAAACAATAGTCTCAACTTAAACCAAAACATACATTTACTTCAACTACATTTACATCAACAATCTGTACATTCAGCAATTTTTGTCCAGAGTCTTTGCAATACAACCAACATCCATTTCTTCTTCAGAGCCTTCTTTGTGCAACCATGTACTGCTGATAATTAAATTCTGCAGGAAATAATTTTTTCAGAGCACAGATCATGCAAAATGAGAGTTCATGCACCTTGGTAAATAAGATTGTAAAATGAAAACAAGAGTTCATGCATCATGCTAAATAAGATTGTAATCAGACGAAAATCACATAATAATTAAGCAAACAGTTAAAACATTTATATAGGTGGAGAAATTTACCTTAGCTGAAAATGTTTACTAGCTAATCCATTACTAGAACCCCTTCACAGTCATTCCTAACACAAAAATTCTCATCATCAGAAGATTGATCCCCCAAATCATCAATTTCCTGGATTGATATTGATTCAGCAACAAACTTTTCTTCTATCTCTAACCCGTGATACCCTCTTGGTGGCGCCCTCATAACTACTGACCACGGTGAAGAGTCATCTTCTACAGAATAAAAAACTTGTTTTGCTTGAGATGCCAAAATATATGGATCATTACGGAAGGCAGATTGGTTTAGATGGAGATTAACAAGAGTGAACCCGTCTTCTTCTTTTACACTATTTCCTTTGTTGGCCCATTTACACCTGAATATTGGAATCTGGAACATGTAATAATCCAGCAGTAAGATCTCCGTTATTACTCCATAGTATGCAACAATGTCAGCCATGTGGTTAGTATCACGAGCACAAGATCTACACATACTAAAAGCTTCATATTCGACTCCACTATTCTGTGTCTTCTGCTTAACATCATCTGTTAGAAATCTATGTCCATTAATGACATACCCCTTATATGATAGTGCAATATTCCTTGGTCCAAATGCCAACCATCTCAATTCCGTGGAATGCTCTTTTGAGTTCGTAGGAATCTGTTGATAATAGACAAATGAAGAGCTAATTAATATAAGTATTAGCTAGTGAAATGCTATTTTTAGTTTATAGAAATATGTTAAAACCTGTTCCTTAACCCACAGTGAGAACTTTCCACATGCATATTTCATAATTGAGTTTGATCCCTTCTCAATCTGACATCATTATCTTGCAGTTCTTCTAAATGCAAACTAGTTTCACTTTTATATATAAATGAGTAAACTAGTTAAACAAAATTGAATAATGATATAGAATATGGCTTTACTTACTCAATATATGGATTCAGAACTTCCATGTTCAGTAGAATATACCGATGAGCTATGTCCCTCTCTCTATTGGTAAGTGAGACTTCTGTACCCTTCTGCAGTAGCCGGCCTTGAAGGATGAGTGGATTAACCTCCACATCTTCATTGCGGTTGACAGGTTCTTCTATTGGTAAAGATTATTTTAGAAACTCCAAGCTATAGGCCATACATTCTCCAGCCAAGTATCCTTCCGCCATGCATGCTTCTGGCCTTGCAAAGTTTTTAACATAGGCCTTCAATGTTTTCATGTACCTACATGTTAATTAAATACAAGATTTGTCAAATATTGGCTGAGTATCATATAATATAAATATAAAGTGGAAAACTATGAGGATACTACCTCTCAAACAGATACATCAACCTAAAGTGAACTGGTCCACCTAAACGAGCTTCTCTTGCCAGATGTATTGGAAAATGAAACATGATGTCGAAAAGTGATGGAGGAAAGAACCTCTCCAGTTGACACAATGTCTCTACAAGTTCATACTCTAAGGAGATTAGCTTTTCACGGTCAATTACACACTGACACAATCTGTTGAAGTAGTTACATAATCTACTTATTGCAAACCTAGGTCCTTTTGGCAACAAACCTCTTAAAGCAACAGGTAGTAGATTCTGAAGTAGGACGTGATGATCGTGAGATTTTAATCCACTAATTACAGGCAGCTCAACTGAAACACAGTTGCTGATATTCGTGCAATAGCCATCAGGTCCTCTAAACTTTGATAACCTATTACAGAAAATCCTTTTCTCTTCCTTAGACAACCAAAACGCTGATGGTGGCAAATAAGTTTTCTTACCCCGTATTTATGTGTGTAGTTTGCTTCTGATCCCCATATCTTCCAAGTCTTTACGTGATTTTACACCATCCTTTGATTTAGAAGTTTGCATTATAATAGACAAACTGGCATCAGACACATTCTTTTCCACATGCATCACATCAATGTTGTGACGGATAGGCATAGTCTAACACATATAAGAATAAAAAGTTAGAAAATAATCAAATAAGTAACGGCATGTTAAGGTTTATGTTAATACATACCTTCCAATAAGGCAAATCGAACAGAATACACCTCTTCTTCCATCTCCATTGATCAGTGTCTTCGTCATATTCATCATGTGAAACCATCTCATCTTCACATAAACCTTTTCTTTTCATATTATTTTTTATACCCAGAGGTCTACCAAAATCATTATTAAAGTGCTTCAGACTTTCAAGTATTTCATCTTCTGTTTGAATTCCTATTTACTGTCCCTTCTTCAATAGTGTTGTCAAACCATCCTTTTCTGCGGCGGAGAGGATGCCCTGGTCTGAGTCTCTTCCTTTTCCCCAAATACACATACTTTCAACTAAACTTCAACCATCTGTGTGGTGTATCCTTCCCACAAACATTACACGCTTGCTTCCCTTTCACTTTACATCCAGCCAATGTCCCTAAGGCTGGATAGTCACTGATACTCCACAACAATATAGCTCTAACTGTGAAATTCTCTTTCATGAAAGAGTCATAAACCTCAATACCTTCACTCCACAATTCCTTTAAGTCATCTATCAATGGAGCTAAATACACATCAATGTTATTGCTTGGTGCAGTAGGCCCATGGATCAATAAAGATAACATGATATTCTCTGCTTTCATACACATAGTAGGAGGCATGCTGTAGTTAACTAGAAAAACAGGCCAAGTACTGTAGTTGGTGTTCTGCATAGAGAATGGATTCAACCCATCTGTTGAAAGACCTAGTCTAAGGTTCCTTGGTTCAACAGCTAACTCTGGCCATTTCTCATTCACTTGAGCCCAAGTTAATGAGTCAACTGGGTGTTGCATTGTACCATCATCACTAGCATTGTTGAAGTGCCAACGTAAATCCTCAGCCATCCTTTTTGATCTAAACATCCTCTTCAATCTCTCTTTAATTGGAAAATACCTAAGTACCTTAGCTGGAATCCCATTTTTCTCTTCACATGTATGCTTATCTTTTTCCCATCTTGAAGATTTACATATTGGACAAGCTACCAAGTCCTCATACTCCTTTCGGTAAAGGATACAATTATTTTTGCAAGCATGAATAGCATCATAACCAAAACCAAACATCTTCAAGAATTTCTTCACATCATCAGTTGATATTGGAAGCACATTATCTTCAGGGAGCATGGAATGTACTAGCCTTAAAAGCTGATCAAAGTAGTTCTCTGACATCCCACTCTTCACTTTTAAGCGGTAAAGCCCCATAATTGCTGAGACTTTAGTGTACTTGAAACATCCAGAGTATAGTGGAGTTTCAGCATCCGTAAGTTTCTTTTTAAAATCATATTCTTCTTTTCTTTCTGTATCCCGTTTCTCATCACCATTATGGTCCGCATAATGTGTATTGTAATCACCCTGATGGTGATGAGAAACGGGATACACATTATGGTCCCGTTTCTCTAATCAGGTTAAATGCTTCATCACCTCCACAACTCGGATCATCCTCTTTGTTAACATTTCTTATATCACCATGATTAATCCAGCAACTTTTTCTCTTGTTCCTCTCATCCATCCCCTTAATGATCAGATGCTCCAAAACTATATCTACTTGTTGGTGGCACAGATTCCGACATACACTACAAGGACAAAACATTTCTGCAGGATTACCCAAAGTCTTTGCTGATTCATAAACAAACTTTGTTGCTCCGTCCTCATACTGAGGGCTAATCCTTGGAAGCCAAACCCAAGACTTGTCCATGTAACCTAAAACTTGTCATTCAAGACAAAACACAGTCAATAGATATAAGATATTAACAGCCATTGAAAACGAATTGTATTAAGAACATATCCAAATACAATAAACCAAATCGTAACTATCCCTAAATTTATCAAAATTCAAGCAAAAGAAACCGTACCTTTAACAATCAACAAAGCTGTTATATCGATATCTTCTTGTAAAGTATTAGGTTAGGAATGAACAAACCCTAAATCTATAAATGTATTTCTAGTTTAAAAGAGGTGAGATTGAGATTAAGAGTTACAGAAGATCTCGATAGTGAGAGGAGATGGTTAGAGGCAATGATGAAGGTAGTTTCTATTTCTATGCCTTTGAAAATATTACGTTTACCTAATAACTATGCCTTGGAGAAAATTATAAAGCTTATACAAATAATAGTATTTATCAACTCCTTCAACCAACAAAAACTAATTAAAAATGAATAATAATAATCGGATATATATATATTTTTTAATTTTATTTATTATACAAATAATAGGATTTATCAACTACTTCAACCAACAAAAACTAATTAAAACTGAACTAATAAATTGAATATATATATATTTTCTAATTTAATTTATTATATATTATAATTTTGATGTCATAACTGAACTGATCTTGTGTTCTCGTTACTTTTACAATATTTTGAATTTTTGTATGTGTATATGCTTGAGAATGTTCTATCCACGTATCAATCTTTGAACATGCATGTTACTCTAAAACTGATGTATGAACATATCTTCCTAGTAGTTTCGTTTTCATGGCTATATTTTATTAGTAATACTTTGGGGTTTAGGGTATAGGAATCGGCAAATACTCAAATAATCATAGAGAAAACAAAATAGAAAACTAGTGCATAACGTTTCAGGATTAGGGTATACGAATTGGAATTTAGGGTATAGGCCGATTTGGAATTAAGTGCATAGAGTTTGGGGTTTAGGGTATCAGAATTGTAATTTATAGGGTGTATGATTTTGAGTAATTGCATAAAGTTTGGGGTTTTTGTTTTGAATCTCACTTCTTGTTATGTAGCATCTAGATTGACAATATAAATTAAGAAAGTGTCAATAAATACATTAAACCATTCAACATATCAAATTCATCAACCAAAACATTACCGAATAACAAAATGTTTTAGACAATAACAAGGTTGCAATTAATATCAATACTTTCAGACAAAAAAGAGCTTATCAGATGGCCAAGCAACTGTAGAACCTACTGCATCGGCAATGACCTCAATTTCTGAATTTGGTCTACAAACTTTTTCTTCACCAACCTTTGCAACTTCAACCCTTATTTTGCTAGCATTGAGACCTAAGGGGACAAAGTGGACCTTCTCTAATGGATCAGTTGACGACACTTTTCCTTCTGCAACATGTATTCCAGAATTTTTGCAATCTAACAAGATGCATTTCTTCTTGCCAGCCTTGCTGCTGCTACCACCACTGCTGTTACTTAAACTCTGTAGGAAAAAAAATAAAAACATTCTCAGATTTACATGAGACCACCATCACAGAAATAAGCAAAAAGATGCAGAAATTTACCTTAGATGAAGATATACTCTCTGGCGTTTTCTCATTTTCCGAATTACTCATAAACTGTATATGTTGAATAGGCTATGCGATTTCCTGATGAAGTGCCTTACCCATAGTTGAGATTTCAGAAATGATTGGTCTCCAAAAAAATGCGTCTTTAGCAAACACTTTATCAACTGTAACACTTCCTGCTTGGGGACCAATGGGAATGTTACTGACCATGTGTTTTGGGTCAGTTGAACACAGTCTACCCTCACCAATTATGACACCATCCATGGTATAATCAAAAATGTAGACTTTAGATGAATCTTTAGCCTACAAAAATAATGGCGATGCTAAATAATATATTTTTTCAACTTTAAAAGTGTACAAACTAAGTAATCAAACAATTAGGCAGCGTTAAAATATTTACCGAGGAACCTGCACTCTTGCTTGCAGATGGTGAGTCCATGTCATTTTGCAGAATGATTTTTTCGAATGGCCATGCTATTTTGACTCCCACAGCTTGATCAAGTTTCATAATAGTTTCACTAGGTCTCCAGACATCAACATTCTCTTTTGATACAGACTTGACAATGACAGCTGCCGCATTACGACCTAATAGGATACGGCCAATCTTGTAAACTGGATCACTTGAGCAGAATTCTCCCTCCCCGACAACAACATCCTCCTGTTCACACCAATCAAGTAGAACACACTTGACTCCTATGCTTACATCACTCGCCTCAGAAGAATTAGAACCATCATCACTCTTATTCTGACAAGATCGAACATGAACAATGAGATAATATAGATAGAAATATTGTCTGCTTCATAAAAAATATTCTGAAAACTGGTTTTATAATCAAAACTTATGTTTTTATGAGATAACTTTTGGACAACAGTTTTCAACTCATCCACCTGGCTCCACAGTTCGGCTTGTGAAGCTTGAAGTGTCTCAACTTGAGAGTTATTCATCTAAAGGAAACTTAGCTTAGTGGCTGTAACTCCTCTCCAAAATCCTCTAATTCTTCCAGGTTTGTCTTTTCCTAGTACTTGACTAACAGCATCATCTCTAACAGTAGTTTTTGTTGTGGAGCCCATATCGCTATCAATTGACTTGATTTTTTCCTAACATACAAATATTTGAACACAATTAGAGAAAGTTATTGCTGCAAAAAGAGTAAGTGCTTACAATTTTCTCTGCAAATTCTGGCTTCACAGGTCTTCCATCTGAATGTGTGTGTCCATGTAGCCAAACCACACTTCTGGTCAACTTTTTAGGATCAGAACTCTTCTTTTTCTACAAGTGTAATAAAAAACAGTCACTAATATAAATACTTACTTAACATGAGTTCCAGAAAACCATAAAAATAATATAGATTTAATTACCATGTCATGAGCTAGGCGACTCATGCCTTTACGGCTGGTTGTGTGAGAAATCTGACCCTTTCTCAAATGCATGAAGTTAGAACTTTTTGCCTGATAAAATATTTAATGAGATGAAGTCAAAAATCAATATAGCAATGCATAAAACATAAAAGAAATCAGTAAATATACACAATCTCAAAATCAACGTTTATTTTCTTCTTGACCCAATTATTCCAAGCTGTCACTGGTTGGATGTTGGTTGGCTTTAGCTCAAGTATTTCTTTCTTACTCTTTGTAGCTCGGATTTAGAGAGAAGCCTCGACTTAGAAGATCTCCACAAAGAACCCATCTGCTTCATAACAGTGTCTTTTTGCCAAGCTTCTGTCAAATTGAACCTTGCCTACAAAAAATAAGTTCCAATATTGATTAGAAAAAATAGATATATAATAAGATAAGCTAGCTAGTAAAATTAAATTACCTGAATTTCTTCCCATAAGTGGTCTCTAGTCTCATCAGGCAGCAACCTCCAATGATCAAGAAGTACAGAAACATACTCCCTCACAAGAGGAGAAAGGAAAGAGGAGAGTGTAACCAAATCAGGCCCCACATGTTCACCCGTAGATGTAAATTCGACTTCTATCTTCTCTTGAATGTGTTTTGCAACTTTACTAAGCCGAGTTGGTCCTCTTGTTTTTCTTTTCTTTGTCTCTGCTTCCTTGGTTCGAATTTCTTCTGTGGGATGCTGCACATTAACCTCTGTAGCTCCCTGTAAATCTCCCTCTGCATCCATTTCTCTAGGTGGAGGTTGTTCAATCTCTTCCTCCTCTTCAGCCAAGTCAGAACCAAGAACATAAGCCACATTGAGCTGATCTTGATTATCATTGAGCTGATCTTGATGATCCTGAATGTGTTTTGTAACTTTAGTAAGCCGAGTTGGTCCTCTTGTTTTTCTTTTCTTTGTCTCTGCTTACTTGGTTCGAATTTCTTCTGTGGGATGCTGCACATTAAGTGGAGGTTGTTCAATCTCTTTCTCCTCTTCAGCCAAGTCAGAACCAAGTACATGAGGCACATTGAGCTGATCTTCATGATCATTCTCATTCACAGCATCAGTAATAGTATTTCTCCCGCGTCTACGCGTTTCCAATCCTACAGTAGAAGTCAACTCAATGCCTTGTTGACGCAGGCTGCAACGAGGATGGTGCGATAGCGACATTTTTGGTCACCTAAACAAACAAAAAATTAAATAAACACACAGTTACAAACAAACCATATAAACATGAATGCAAAAACAGAGATACTTTAAAACATGTACACATCTCAACAAGAAAACAAAACAGATAGATAAACACATATAAAGTAAGCAATAGAAACTAGTAAATCAAAACTCTAATCCTAGAGGCTTCAACCCGATAGAGAAGAAGACGGAAGTAAAATGAAATTAATAATAATAAAGCTCAAGAAACGATAGAGATAATCATAGATCCAATCAATCCAATTGAAACAATTACCCCAAAAATAAACGAAACAAGTACAAATGGAATCAAAATCCAAAGAAGTAACTAAAAAATTGAACATGCAAAAGTTAATCTAACTATGAAATTAACAAAGAACCCTAAACCATCACTTAGCTTATGAAACCTTACCGTGTTTGATGTAATTTGCTGAGAAAGACAAGTGACTGACAACGACGGCAAGGGGCAACGGAGATGGCAAGAGTGAGACCCAAAGCCGAGAGTGAGAGACGACAACGACACTGAGATCTACTGAGCTTGGAGATAACACGGCGAGTTTCACAGCCGCCGGCGTATCTAGTTAGGTTGGAGAATAAGAATTTGAGGAGAAATTTTAAAGATTACAGAGTTCATTATCGATTCTAGACATAGAAAGAACGAGACTTAAAGAAGAAATTTTTTTTTTTTCATTTGGAGGAAATTCTAAATTTGAGTTGGCGTGATTTATTTTAATATTTTCACGGTTAACTTATAAGTAGCGTTTACCCGGAGTATATGCAATATAAAGTTGTGTTATTAAAACGTATGTACGAAAAAATTCACTACTCTTGAATTTTTTTTTTCTAACAATACATAGCGTTTCAATATTCGCAAACGCTATCGAAAATGCAGGGTTAAGTCTATTATAGCATAACCACACCAACTGCTATCTTTTTAGTGCTATGGATAATCAATATTCTTGTAGTGAGAGATTGAACTATTATGTTTTGAAAATTGTGACCTGAGATGGCGTGTTCATGTCGACCGACACATACCCTGTGTGTCGATCGACATTAGCATGGATGTGATGTTCCGAATCTGACACCATTCTATCTGATCATTCAACTCATTTTCTGACATTTAGATCCTGATTAAGAGCAAAACATGTCAATAAGAAGCTGATATATAAGATAAAGAAGTTCAAAAATATCTCAATATAAGTTAGAAACAAAAATATGAAGCAAAAACAGAAGCAAATAAAGCAAAAACAAAAGCAATGTCTCAAAGGAAAAAGAAAATAGAAAAACTAATCCTCTTCCGAAACGGGATCAGAAGATGGGGTAGGAGTGGGAATCAGGATAGGCCGGGGCTGAGTGGGAGCTGCATCGGTCCGAAGTACACATCCGCAGTGAGAAAGTGAAGCAATTGCATTCTAGGCACTCTAGAAGATATCCGCGACGTACCTCTGAAACACAGTGGTCTCCATAGGAATGGGAGGTGTAGCGGGAAATCCGTAGTGAAGAGTAGAGGAGTCTGCGATCGGATCATCCTCTGATGCTGTAGGCACAGACTAAGATGAGGCGCCTCTGCGACGCCGGGTCTGAGGAGCACGGGTGCGCAGCGAGTGATGCGGCTGGAAAAGGAGGCGGGCCTGACTGCCCGTGATGCCCTTGATCTCCCTCACTGCGGTAGCACCAAATCCAATCCTTCCTAATCCACTTGGCATGAAGAACCCCTCGTCCATGACGGATCTATCAGTGAGCACGTTGACTCCATCGGTGCTAATCCTGCAGAAATGGAAGATGGGAGTCAACAAGCTACCCACAGACTCTGAGTTGTCCCTCGTACCCATGAATGGGCGGATCTTCAAACTGACCAAATGATGCGCAAAGATCGCGGCAAGGTTCACATCGGGATCTAGCGCAGTCCAATCTTCAAAGAACAACCCCTGAATCGCAGAACACATCAGAACACCCTCACTCTGCCTCATCCTTTTAGCCTCCATCTTACACAGCAGCGTGTTCGAGATGGCTTGAACCACGTAACGAAGAACTAGATGCCGGATGTCAGAGTGTGTAGACCCATTGGGGCAGTAAACCCCTTCCGCAAACTTACCCCAGTAAGTCTGAAAATCAATCAACCTGTTGAGGGCCAGAGTAGTCCCAGTCATAGGATGCAAAACCTGTACCCAACTCCCCGGATCAAGAATGTGAGGATGCCCGTCTGAGCTAGCCCCTCAGGTGAGGTGTAGTAGAACTGCAATGTGGCCATGAACTGCCTGACTAGCTCCGGATAGACCTCGTAGTACTGAGTGCACATAGTACCCAACCCAATCTTCTGTAAAGCTAGCAGACACTCATCCTTGATCTTCATACGTTGCATGGTAACCCTGTCCACAAGCCGGGTGGTCCTAATCTCCATGTTCAACCAAGCATTGTAGAACAGAGTATCGTACTCGTCTCACTCATCATAGATCTCACGGTTGTAACACTCGGGCTTTATCACCTCCTCTTTTGGAGTTCCGTCCCAATGACGTTGGGGTCTAATCTTCAACTCCTCTCGACGAGGCCATGGACGACGAGATTCAATAGGCGGGGACGGTGTACTACTAGACTCTCCCTGAGTCTCTGAAATCTGTGGTCGCTTCCCCCTACCAGTCATGATGTACCTGAAAGAGAGAGAAGAGAACAAATCCAAACATCAGCAAAAATCCGGAATAAGTGTACCCGTGTCGAGCGACACGAGCATACTGTGTCGATTGACTCGGTGCCAAAATCGGAGTTATCAAGCATTTCATCTCAAATCGTAATTCCATCAATGTTTAAGCATAAACAATCATCTACATTGTCAAATCTATAACTATCCATCATCCTAAACATCTCTAAATTCTGTAAATTCTGAATTTCATGTCAAATTGGTTCAAGTTTTCATTCATAGAAATTCATGACTTTTCTATTAAATCATCCTAAATTAGCAACAATTAACACTTTAATCCTTCTAAATTCATCCTAATCTAACAAGATTTGCAAGCTTTAAGACCAAATTTGGATTGAAAAAGTGAAAATCTTAACCTTTAAATTTTCGGATTTAAAAAATGAAATTTGAAGAACATACCTTGGATTTTGATAGAATGGATGATATAGGAATGAATAAAATCAAATGCTCTTGAGTTTAGGGACAAAAATCGATCGATTTGGTGAAATTTAGAAGTTTTTGCAATTTGGGTTTGGGAGCGGCGGTTTTCGCGAAAAGGAAAGAGATGAAAGTGGAGAAGAAAAGGAAATTAGGTATTTGTACTAACCTCGAGTCCGCGTCGACCGACACAAGGTGTTCGTGTCGATCGACACAGACACAAACCTTATGTTCCTTGGTCAAAAAATTATGTAAAGCTTCTCAAATCAATGCAATTTTTCCATATTTGTCATTAAGCACGTCTAGTTCCTGAGACAAAATAAAAATAAAGAAAAATTAGTTAAAAAGACACAGAAAAACTTAATTAAAGACTTACCAGTGGGTTGCCTCCCATTAAGTGCTTATTTTCAGTCATTAGCTTGATGAATCCGAAGGTGGTGAAGATGAAGTCTTGGAGCTTAGATCATCTTCACTCAAGTTAAGCATCTCAGGTTTCAGAACCCTATTCATCATCTCATCCATCGCAGCTTGTCCTTTAGCCTTAAACTCGGGAGTGATGATAGCCTTAATCTTGGTAAATGGTCTTGAACACTTCCATACTGAAGCTTATACTCAATAGTATCATCAACTTGCCTCACAGGAGTCAAAGTCATAAAGGGCTTCAGAGTCACTTCTTTTCTCTGCGGCTTCTTCTCCTTACTCACAGCTTTCGGGTTCATTGCAGTGAACTCCTCAGAGTGAATCTCATTCACTTCCTCAACAACAACATGGGGACTCCACATCACATATCCGTCCGGATTAGCAGGATAAAACACATCAGGATCAACATGCCTCAGAGAAATCCTGCTACTTAGCAAATCAAACTTACCTCCAGCTGTAGAAAGGAATGGTCTACCCAAAATCAGTGGCATATCAGAACCAATATCCGTCTCAACAACATGGAAATCACAGGGAAGCAGACAATCACCAACTTGAACTCTCAGATTCTCAATAAAACCCATGGATTTCTTCAAAGAAGCATTACCCAATATAATCTCAATTGAAGATCTCTTCATATCATTGATTCCCAACCTTATTGCAACATCATTAGACATGATATTGATACTAGCTCCAGTATCACAGAGTGAATCAGTGAAATTAACTCCAGCAATGGAGCAAGGGACAACAAAACTTCCAGGATCCTCCAACTTTGGCCGTTTTTGGAGATAGATTCCGTCATGAGGCTGAGCATATCGACCGACACGGCCAGGTGCCTGTCTATCGATTTCAGTGGAGTCAGGACCGTCCTTAGTCGTGACTTGCATCAAATCCTCTGATAAGTTGGGTGGTGTCGACCGACACGTAAGGGTGGTGTCAATCAACATGAGTTCCGAGATGTGAGTCTCAACTTGTTTCTTAGCTTCAGACTTCTCCAGAACTTCTTCTTTGACCTCTTTCTAGACCATATCTCCCCACAACATAACAGCAGCACAAGAGTACCTAGGAATAGTATCAGTACTTCCAGGTAAGACGTCATCATGGCGTTTAGTGTTCACAGCAGATTGTGCAAGCTGAGTATCCAACCTCTTGATGTGGTTGTTCAAAGTCTCATACTTCCCATTAAGATTAGCATACAGAGCATCTATCTTACCATTGAAGTCCACTGTCATCTTCTGCTGTCCTTCAAGTATTTGGTCAAGCATATCCTTCAACTCAGAATCCGCAGTCTTAGGAGGTAGATTCTGGTAGGAGGTAGATTCAAAGTCCCTAGTGAAACCACTGTTGTTTCTCTGAGCTTCCTGAGTCACAGGCCTGGGCGTAAATCCAGATGAGTCCTGATACCTCCAGTCAATTCTGCAAAAATATAGTCCTAATGAGCTGGACTTCATCAATGTTGTAGTACGGACAATCTCATTGGTACCCCTTGAATCTCAACCACGCAGCTTTCAAAGTCTCTGCAGGTCCTTGAGTAAACTGTATGATCAAATCCCTCAAGTCCTCTGTTTTAGTATAATCATAGAAATTATTCAAGAAAGCTGTCTTGATATCCCTCCAAGTGGTTATAGAACCCGGTTCCAACTGTTTTAACCATTGAACTGCTTTCCCAGCAAGAGAGTATGGGAAGAGCTTGCAGAATAGATAGTCTTCAGACACTCCATTGGCTTTAAAACTCGAAGCCAAGTCTTCAGACTTCTCTATGTGGTCCATTGGAGGTTCCGCAAGATGAGCATGGAAAGTGTGCTGCTCCACAAGAGTTTAGTATTGGGGTTTCAACGCAAAATCATTCCTCTGAAAAGCAGGAGGACATATAGCAGACCTGTTGGAGTAAAACTCATTGGGTCTGTTGAAACTCATTACCTTGTCGGTCGACATGACCAGTGTTGTCGACAATCTCGACAATGGGGTTCCCATCTGCGTCAAGTCTCTGACCCTGAGCATTGTACTGGTTGTCCTCTAAATCACGTATGATCCCATCAGAATCTCTCTCAATCAAAACAGTTCTAACCATCTCTGATTTCCTGAGTGTTTTGCGATTATCTCTCTCTAACTTCTCAATCTCCTCAGTAGCAACTAGTTCTTTGTTCTTGCTGCTCCTAATTTTCATGCACCTGAAGTAAGAGAAAGTAAAGGTGTAAATAACTAAATAAAAGAAAAATCTAGACTAAACTCTAACTGAAATCTAATGGTGAATTTAGAGTCCCCGGCAACGGCGCCAAAATTTGATAGGGGTCAAATATAACCGTAGAAGCTACTCTCTCAAATTAAAAGGTCAGTTGCAGCACTTAGGGATCGAATCCACAAGGACTCTGAAAACACACACAATATATTATAATAGATTCAAATTAAGGTAGATTAAATAAATAGAAACTAAATAAAAGCAATGCAAGAAACAAAATAGCAATTTAACAGGGTTGATTCAGGTGATTAAAAGTGCTAGACCTAGGGTCATCAATCAGGAAAACTGAGGAAAGTGAACTGGGCAGTTCGTAAGTCATGTCCAAAGTGTTTGTGTGGTTCTTAAACTCGTAACACTAACGTGATATCTCATCCAACTCTCGCTGCGACGACATCTATCCTCTAAACAGATGCAAACCAAATCTCTTTGTGAAATACCAATAAATAGAGTCTCTATGATTAGCGGGTACGATATGTTTACAAAATTCCTAAACCAGCTCTCGCTGCGTAAAGACTGTTTTCTCATCTAAGATTGGGTCAGGGTATCAATAGCACTCTCGCACCTACCAATAATCATACAATACCAGTATTAAGGTGATCAGTCTCAATACTAGTGTAATTATCAAATCTAGATGAAGAACATAATAGATAACTTAACAAGACTATGCCCAAAATTCAAGTTTCCTTCATTAACCCTTTTGAAACCCTAGATCTAACAAGGTGGCTACTCAGACATATAAGGAAACAAATCATTGTTTGAATAATACTCATAAAAAATAGAAAATAAGAAAACAAAGGGAGTTCAAAATTCTTCTTACTTGATCTAGTTTGAGATCTGAATCTTCTCTCCAGTAATCTCCTTGAAGCTTACAATAAACTTAGAACTTCTCAAAAACTTAGAGAATTACAAAACTTAGTCTATGGGACTTCTAAAACATAGTTTAACCTAAAAACATGATTAGGCATGAAGTATAAACTTTGGAATCTTCTGGGGCAAAGTTGTAATTCTTAAAACTTGATAAAACTCGAAGGCGTCATTCACGTCTAGGTTGTGTCGACCAACACAGGTGAAGCCTGTCGATCGACGTGGATAGAAATATTCGTCTCCTTGTTGATTTGCTCAGCTACAAGCCTCCAATTGCATCCAAAGTGCTCATCAGGGTCCATCTCATGTTTGTACCTAATAAGACTCAATATATATAGAAAATACTCCAAAACCAATACATATATCATGTCATAAAACCATAAAATCTATGATATATCACCGAGTCCTTCTATGAAGCTTGGGAACGCTATAAGGAATACTTAAGGGACTGTCCCCCTCAAAGCTATACCGAGTCGGACATGATGAACTTTTTCTATAACGGAGTTGAAATGAAGTATCAAGTGGCTATGGAAACAGCCAGTAGGGGAGACTTCATGAGCAACACGCTGGAGGAAGCAATGAAGCTCATTGAAAACCTGGCAGCAAGCGACTCTAACAGATATTCTGATTATGATAGGAGAGTCAACCCCACTCGGGCGAGTGATAAGATCATATAGGAGCTTAATGCTAAGGTGGAAATTCTGATGAGAGCTCAAGAGAGATCTGTTAATCTCTTGGAAAGTGAAGAGTTCAATGATGAGGAGGAACAAACTGAGGAGATCAACTTTCTCGGTGGACAGGGAAACTACCAAAATTAGGGTTTCAACCTGAACTTTAGGAACCATCCTAACCTGTCATACCGCAGTACTAATGTTTAGAACCATGGAGATCAGTTTTATCCAACTCGAAGTACTCAAAACCAAGGGAACTTCCAAAACAATGCTGGTTATGGTAAAACAGGATTCAACCCCCAATCTGGAAATGCTGGTTCCATGGGGAAGATTGAGTCCTTATTCCAGCAAATCATGGAAAGATAGAAGAAATTTGCTGGAGAATTCAACCTGAAGGTTGATAATTTGTACAATGATCTTAATGGGAGGCTTGAATCCTTGGGTGCCCATGTGGGGATATTGAAAACCGAGGTAGCAAGGTCAGTCGAAATGGTTAAGGCATTACCAGAGACTCTCCCAGGGAAGCCTGAAACCAATCCCAGGGAAGCCTGAAACCAATCCCAGGGAATATCTGAAGTACATTGATCTGTTCGGAGATGAGGAAATTTTTACGGAAAATGACTGCTGAGATCGATCGATCCGAAGGTGGAATCGTCAATCTGACGACGAGAGCCCCTGTTTTCTCGGTGAAAAGATCGACTCAGATTTTATCAGGATCGACCCACAAAGTGAGATCGATCGATCCTACTCATCCGATATGGATTTAAAATTAGAAGAGGATCGATTGATCCGAGTTGAGATCGATCGATCCTCGCAAACACGATTTTGGGATCCCCTACTTAATAAAAACCTTAAAAAAATCAGAAATCAAAAAGAGTTTAAAAAATCAATTGTGCAGCCACCTATAGAGATGAACTCTGCTGAGAACATGAAATCTAATGAGGATCAAGGAGGAATTGGAGGAGATAACCCACAACCACCTGGAGAAGCAAACCTTGAGATTCAGAAAAAGATAGATAAAGTGATCACTGAGATGAGAGTGAGATTGCCATTCAGGGAAGTTAAATCATTGCTGGAAGAACATACATGCAAGAAGCAACTGATTTCCTTCAAGGGGGAATGCAACAAAAAGATGCCAGAAGAGTTCCCCCAAAAATTAGAAGATCCTGGAAGGTTTAGTCTCCCTGTTAACATAGGGCAGTATCGCTTTAAGGACAGCCTGATTGACATTGGTGCCAGCGTAAACATGATTCCACTCAGCCAAGCTAAGAAATTAGGGTTACTCCACATGACACCTATTATAATGGAACTTGAGATGGCTGATGGAACAACAAAATGACCAGTAGAGAAACTCTTAAACATTCATATCCTGTTTAAGGGAAGTTATGCACTAGTATATTTTGTTGTCCTCTCCCTGGATTAAAAGTGGACATGAATCATACTTGGAAGACCGTTTCTAGCAACAACCATTGCATCAATTAGCATCCCCAAGAGAAGAATCAAACTTAGGTTTAAAAACACATCTGTGACCTTCTACGTCGAGACCGTCAACAGAACCCCCACCATGAATGGTCAAGCTTTCATTATGAAAGATATGGAATCTCTTGATGTTGTTCAATAAATGAACATGACTCCGAGAATTAATGGTGATGAAGATCCAGCAGAGATAAACTTTGAAGCCACTAAAGAAAATCTGGATTACATGATGAGGGCTGTCACTGCGAAGCTCAAGATCAAGGCAGGAAGCCAACCACCAGATGAGGAAGATACCATTCCTCCAATGAACCCAGAACCCAATTGAAATAAACTTAAGTCAAGCTAGTGACTTTGCAAAAAACAAGCGCTGGTTGGGAGGCAACCCAACATGTTCTTTTAATTTCTTTTTGCTTTTGAATTAATAAAACTATTTTATTTTATTTCATTTTATTTCCCTCCAGTTATTTTATTTTATTTTTTAAAATAAGATATGATGATGTTTTGTGTTGAGCTGACTGAAAACAGGTGCAAAACGCAGAATATGCAAATTTCAAGAAGTTTCAGGATGCTGAGATTGACCGATCCTCCCCGGATCGATCAATCCCTGAGACGAGATATAACGCTCCAAAAATTTTAATAAGAATTTTTAAAATATTACTAAAATAAATAACAAAATACTAGAAAGTCCATAATGTATAAAGTTTGAAATCTCTTAAAACTCCAAATAATAATAAAAATAAAAAATAAAAAAAACGTTTGAAAATCTACCAAGTCTCGTTCTACGACCAAAAACAAACTCTAAACCTCAGCTGCACGCTGCCCCTCCTCAATGCCCTCTGCACGGAATCAGAACTTATGTGAGCGAAAAAAAATCGCCCAATGAGACTACAAACCCGACGAACAAGTACCAACACGGTCTGAACCCGCACAGAATAATGTTCACGTGTTGATACCAACAAACATAAATTTTAGTTCAATTAAATTACATCATAACTTAAACTAACAAAAACACATAACCAAATCCTCAAAACATAATAATATCGTCAGACAGAATAATAACACTAGAACAAAACGACCAGGTATCTAGCAATGCAACGTCGGAATGGTATAACCCCAGCATTGGTTGATCCAAACCATATACTAACATAATATATACATAATATACTCGATAGGAATGCTGGCCCCTAACGAGGTGATAAGGAAGTACGGTCCACGGCATTAACCGACTTCAATACCACTAACAGAATATCAGAATACGGAATACATCTGTTGGCGATGCCAGCCGTCACAGATTGCTCAATAGAGCTAGCTAAATCAGAATAGCATGCTGACACCAGTCTTAACAGAATATCATATTTTATTTTTAAACAGAATAGCATATCTTAATATCAAAATCATATTCCTATTAATTATCTAAACAAACAAATCAATTCTTACAACTTATCATTCAACTAATTTAATTAATTAATTTTCTCACTTCTAAAATATTATACAACTGAATAAAAACTAAAAAGGGAGTTAGAACTCACTTGAAAAAAGATTTTCAGATCGAACAAGTGGTTAACGGCAATTCTACACACCTCTCAAATCACCAATTAATTCACCTAAATTCAACCGTTGATCAGAAAAATATGTACAACATGCCATCTGAAAGATAATTTGGAGTACAATCTTAATCAGGTCTAAGATTTGCAAAAACCGGTTTAAAGGCAGCCGAACCGGTCCGAATTCCTATTGGTTTAAAGTCAAAACTCAACCAATTCAAAATCTGATTTAAGGCGTGTATTATTCATATCCATTCCAACCCAAAACCGGTCTCAGAACCTTAAGAACCGGTCTAACAATATCCCAATTTGACTATGAAATAACAAAATCGAAATATTTACCAATCTGATTCCGATCAAATTCGACTTGTGTTTGATAAGATCTCAATGGCGTTGGATTCGTATGAATGAGAGCTTTCTAACAAGGTATAGATCAAGTTCTAAATCTTCCTGAAAAGGAAATCCACCATTAAAGAGCTTGAAACTCACTTCCATGGAGAAAAATTGAAGAAGGAAGAAGATGAGGCTTACCAAACTCTTCTATCAAAGCTGAACACAACCCAGAGCTAAAGCACTAATATGGATAAGCACGATCAACCTAAGTCACAACAAAATCCGGTCATAAGTTGCCCAAAAATTATTCAAATCGGGGATGATGAAGAAGGATCTCGAAAACTCACCAAAAATCTCAAATTGACAAGAGAATCGGCTTCTAAATCTTTGGGGCTTCGAAACGCATATATATATGTGGTATTAGGGTTGAAGGATGAAGATTCGAGTTGCCAAAAACAATCCCTGTGATTTCGGAAAGGATGAAATCGAGTTGCACTCCTTTTTCCGTTTTTTGCACTTTAGTCCCTTGGCTTTTCTCTATTTACAGATTCTGCTCCAGACTTTTGAATTGCTCAGAAATTCCCCTGAAATCAGACAGTTTCAAAATGATCAATTTAACCTAACATCTGATTCTTCATTATTATTTTTTTAATTACGGGCGTTACAATTCCACCTCCCTTAAAAAGAATTCGTCCTCGAATTCAGAAATTTACCTGAAACAGGTGGGGATATTTCTTTTTCACCTCAGACTCAAACTCCCATGTCGCTCCCTGGGTACCATGATTCGTCCAAAGGATCTTTACAAGGGGAATAGTTTTTCTCCTTAGCTCTTTCACTCTAGTCTCTAATATCTGAATGGGCTCTTCTTCATAACTCATATCTTCTTGAATTTCTAATGGTTCAAAGTTCACAACATGAGATGGGTCATGATGATACTTCCTCAACATCGATACGTGGAAAACATTATGCACATGCCCCAACTCTGGGGGTAATTCTAAGCGATAAGCTACACTTCCAACATGCTCAAGAATCATAAAAGGGCCAATAAAGCGCGGCTTTAACATTCCTGACTGTCCAAATCGAAACTTGCCTTTCATAGGTTGAACTTTAATAAACACTTGATCACCAACCTGAAATTCCAAATCACGCCTTCGACGATCTGCATAACTTTTTTGACGGTCTTGGGCAGCTTTCATCCTACCTCTGATCAACCTCAATTTTTCAGTGGTTTCCAAAATTAACTCAGGACCAATACCAATAGTTTCTCCTGCTTCTGCCCAACATAGAGGTGTACGGCATGGCCTACCATACAAAGCCTCGTATGGTGCCATACCAATACTCGCATGAAAACTATTATTATAAACAAACTCAATCAATGGCAACGACTTCTCCCATGATTGGTGGCTATCCAAAACACATGATCTCAACATATCCTCTAGTGTTTGTATAGTCCTCTCAGACTGTCCATCTGTTTGAGGATGATAAGCAGTACTAAAATGTAGTTGCGTACCCAATGCCTGATGCAAGCTATCCCAAAAATGTGAAGTAAATTTTGGATCACGATCTGAGACAATGCTACTCGGAACACCATGCAACCTCACAATTTCTTCCACATAGATCTCTGCTAGTCGGACTGAAGAGAATGTCTTCTTTACTGGTAGAAAGTGGGCTGATTTAGTGAGTCGGTCTACTATTACCCAAATTGAGTCATTTCCTTTCTGCGACCTTGGAAGTCCTGTGACAAAATCCATAGAAACTTTATCCCATTTCCACTCGGGAATAGGTAACGGTTGCAGTTTACCACTAGGCTTCTGATGCTCAATTTTTACTTGCTGGCATACCAAACACTTTGATACAAACTCTGCAATATCACCCTTCATACCATTCCAGTGATAAAAGGGCTTAAGTGTTTGATACATCTTAGTGCTACCTGGGTGGACCGTATACCCAGATTGATGTCCTTCTCGCAAAATCTCCTCCAATAACATAGGCACCTTAGGTACACAAACTCTGCCTTTGAACGATAACACTGCATCGTCTCTAAGCTTATACCCCAGTTGACTAAATTCCTCAGGTTTCTCGCAAATAGGACCCAATTTACCATCTTGCCTCTAAGCATCACGAATGCGTGCTAATAAATCTGATTGAATACCCAATCTGGCTAGAAATCCTGATTTTCCCTCTTGGATAGAAATGTGAAACTGACTCATCTGTTCTACTAAGTTCCATTGTGATCTAAGAGATGCCACTGTAACTTGCTTTCTACTCAAGGCATCAGCAACCACATTAGCCTTTCCTGGATGATATAGAATCTCACAGTCATAGTCACTTAGCAATTCAATCCATCTTCTCTGTCTAAGATTCAACTCCTTCTGCGAGAATAAATACTTTAGACTCTTGTGATCTGTGAATATTTGCACATTTTCTCCGTACAGATATTGACGCCACAATTTAAGTGCAAAAACTACAGCAGCCAACTCAAGGTCATGTGTGGGATAGTTGACCTCATGCTTACGCAATTGTCTAGATGCATAAGCGATCACCTTATTTTCTTGCATCAATACACAGCCCAACCCTGATAAAGAAGCGTCAGTGTACATCACATACCCTACACCAGGTCTCGGAAGAGTTAAGACTGGAGCAGAAGTTAACCTTGTCTTCAATACTCTAAAGCTTTGCTCACAAGACTCACTCCAAACAAACTTAACTCCTTTGCAAAGTAGTTGTGTGAGGGGTTTTGCAATTTGAGAAAAATTCTCTATGAACCTTCGGTAATACCCTGCCAAACCTAGAAAACTACGGATCTCTGAGACATTACTTGGCTGCTTCCACATAGTTACTGCTTCGACTTTAGCAGGATCTACTGCAACACCTTCTCCGGATACCAAATGTCCCAAAAACCCTACTTCTTGAAGCCAGAATTCGCACTTGCTAAGTTTAGCATACAACTGCTCTTCTTTCAACCTCTGAAGTATCAATCTCAAGTGTTCAGCATGTTCTTCTCGACTCTTTGAATACACCAAGATATCATCGATGAACACTATAACAAATTCGTCCAAGTGCGGTCTAAATACTCTGTTCATCAAATCCATGAATATAGCTGGAGCATTAGTTAGACCGAAAGGCATAACCACAAACTCAAAATGTCCATATCTGGTCCAAAAAGCTGTCTTAGAGATATCACAATCCCGAATTCGCACTTGATGATAGCCTGACCGTAAATCAATCTTAGAAAACCAGCTCGCTCCTTGAAGCTGATCAAGTAGATCATCGATCCTAGGCAGAGGATACTTGTTCTTTACCGTCACCTGATTCAACTGTCGGTAGTCAATACACAACCTCATACTACCATCCTTCTTCTTCACAAAAAGTACAGGTGCACCCCAAGGAGATGAACTAGGGCGAATAAACCCTTTCTCCAGTAACTCCATAAGCTGCTTCTTTAACTCTGCCATCTCTGATGGAGCCATCCTGTATGGGGCCTTAGAAATTGGTGAAGTCCCTGGGATAAGCTCAATCGTAAAATTAACATCGCGAGATGGTGGTAAATCTGGTATATCTTCTGGAAAAACTTCTGTAAAATCTGAGACTACCGAAATCTCTTCAAGTTTAGGTGACTGCTTCTCCTCACCCACTAGCACTGCCAAGAAGCCAATACATCCTTCATTTATCAATCTTTCTGCCTTCAAAAATGATATAATGGGCAACCGAGGAGTTACTTTAGAGCCATAAAACTCAACCACCGGACAATCTGGAACTGCAAAAGTAATATTTCTCCGCCGACAATTTAGATTCGCAAAGTGACGGAACAACCAGTCGAAACCCAAAATAACATCATATCCCTTTAAAGGGAGTACAATGAGATCTGCTGGAAGAGACACATCTCCTACCAATACCTCACTATCTGTGATTATCCTAAGGGAATGTAAAACTCCTCCTCCTGGGGTACGAATAGGCAAACATAATGGAACTAACTCCACTCCGGACAATTTCTCAAACCAATCAACAGACATAAAGGAATGAGTGGCACCAGTATCGAAAAGCACAAATGCAGAAATACCAAGAATAGATAACATACCCTGGACAGCATCTGCATCTTCAGTCTCACCCTGATTGCCTAACGCATACACACGACCTCCACCAACTTGACGTCCCAGCGGTGGAACAGGTGGACGGAAGCCTTGACTCTGAGGAACTTGTGCAGGCTTAGTCGGACCATTGGTAGGGCAATCTGCTATATAGTGTCCAGCCTGACCAGAACGGAAACATACATTCCTAGCCCGATTACACACCTCACTTGTATGATTATTCCGACCACAATAAGTACACCCTTTGCTAACTCCTTGCAATGGTCTTTGTTGAGTTACTGATTTTCCATATGGAGTTCCACGTACATCTGGGCGCTTGTGTCTATCCACACGACTACTGATCCCTGAAGAATTACTCCCAGCATGTGGTTGTGTCTTTTTCTCATTTCCCTCCACAATGAGCGCACACTCCAAAACTCCAGCATACGTTGGTAGTCTCTGTGGTTCCACCTAATTTTATATTCAGGAGCTATTAGAGTCTAAAATAAATACATAAACAGAAGAAGAATACATAATTAACTTAAGTGGTTTTACTGACCACAACTCTTATGGAATCTCGAAGTCCATACTCAAATCGTCTTGCTCTTGAGCGGTCATCTGGGATAATATGAGCACCATATCGAGATAAACGGTCAAACTCAGCTTGATATTCTCTCACTGTCTTATCATTCTGCCTGAGCTCCTCAAACTTCATCCTCAAGTTTGATCTTACAGACTCCGGAAAATACAGATCCATAAATGCTCTTTGAAAATCATCCCAAGTCAAATCCACCCCAGGACGGGAAGTAACAACGCTTCTCCACCAATGTTGAGCATCTCCAGCAAGTTGGTGCGTAACCATTCGTAACTTAAAATCTCCAGGAACTCCCAAGTATCCCAGCGCCTCTTTAACAAGATCAAACCATTTCTCTGCTTCCATAGGGTCAGGAGAACCTTCAAACTTCTGCAAGCCAACTTCCTTCTTGAACCTATCCTGCAACATCCAATAGTCAGGCTGAGGGTTTGCATGCTGAGCCGGCTGTGGAACAGCTGCCTGAGGTAGCTGCTGCAACAAAGTTTGCTGGATGACCGCATTCTGAGCAAACATCTGATTCATAGACTGAAGCATTTGTCGCATATCCTCCATTGGAGCAACATTTGGTGGAGGAGGTGGTGGAACAGCAGGAACACCTCGACCACCAGGAGCAACAGGTCTCGCCTCTTGAGGAACACCTCTCGGACGTCCACGTCTAACCATCTGAATGCAATCAATCGAGAGGTTAAACCTTAAATTTAGGTAAATTCTATCACACAAACTTATTGCAAAAAGTCACATTCAAAATCCTATTGAGACCAAGTAATAGTTTTCAAATTAAAACAACGGAAAAACGTTTGTAAACACCAGGGTTACGTAAAACCATGCTCTGATACCAACTATAACGCTCCAAAAATTTTAATAAGAATTTTTAAAATATTACTAAAATAAATAACAAATACTAGAAAGTCCATAATGTATAAAGTTTGAAATCTCTTAAAACTCCAAATAATAATAAAAAAAATAATAAAAAAAACGTTTGAAAATCTACCAAGTCTCGTTCTACGACCAAAAACAAACTCTAAACCTCAGCTGCACGCTGCCCCTCCTCAATGCCCTCTGCACGGAATCAGAACTTATGTGAGCGAAAAAAAATCGCCCAATGAGACTACAAACCCGACGAACAAGTACCAACACGGTCTGAACCCGCACAGAATAATGTTCACGTGTTGATACCAACAAACATAAATTTTAGTTCAATTAAATTACATCATAACTTAAACTAACAAAAACACATAACCAAATCCTCAAAACATAATAATATCGTCAGACAGAATAATAACACTAGAACAAAACGACCAGGTATCTAGCAATGCAACGTCGGAATGGTATAACCCCAGCATTGGTTGATCCAAACCATATACTAACATAATATATACATAATATACTCGATAGGAATGCTGGCCCCTAACGAGGTGATAAGGAAGTACGGTCCACGGCATTAACCGACTTCAATACCACTAACAGAATATCAGAATACGGAATACATCTGTTGGCGATGCCGCCCGTCACAGATTGCTCAATAGAGCTAGCTAAATCAGAATAGCATGCTGACACCGGTCTTAACAGAATATCATATTTTATTTTTAAACAGAATAGCATATCTTAATATCAAAATCATATTCCTATTAATTATCTAAACAAACAAATCAATTCTTACAACTTATCATTCAACTAATTTAATTAATTAATTTTCTCACTTCTAAAATATTATACAACTGAATAAAAACTAAAAAGGGAGTTCGAACTCACCTGAAAAAAGATTTTCAGATCGAACAAGTGGTTAACGGCAATTCTACACACCTCTCAAATCACCAATTAATTCACCTAAATTCAACCGTTGATCAGAAAAATATGTACAACATGCCATCTGAAAGATAATTTGGAGTACAATCTTAATCAGGTCTAAGATTTGCAAAAACCGGTTTAAAGGCAGCCGAACCGGTCCGAATTCCTATTGGTTTAAAGTCAAAACTCAACCAATTCAAAATCTGATTTAAGGCGTGTATTATTCATATCCATTCCAACCCAAAACCGGTCTCAGAACCTTAAGAACCGGTCTAACAATATCCCAATTTGACTATGAAATAACAAAATCGAAATATTTACCAATCTGATTCCGATCAAATTCGACTTGTGTTTGATAAGATCTCAATGGCGTTGGATTCGTATGAATGAGAGCTTTCTAACAAGGTATAGATCAAGTTCTAAATCTTCCTGAAAAGGAAATCCACCATTAAAGAGCTTGAAACTCACTTCCATGGAGAAAAATTGAAGAAGGAAGAAGATGAGGCTTACCAAACTCTTCTATCAAAGCTGAACACAACCCAGAGCTAAAGCACTAATATGGATAAGCACGATCAACCTAAGTCACAACAAAATCCGGTCATAAGTTGCCCAAAAATTATTCAAATCGGTGATGATGAAAAAGGATCTCGAAAACTCACCAAAAATCTCAAATTGAAAAGAGAATCGGCTTCTAAATCTTTGGGGCTTCGAAACGCATATATATATATGTGGTATTAGGGTTGAAGGATGAAGATTCGAGTTGCCAAAAACAATCCCTGTGATTTCGGAAAGGATGAAATCGAGTTGCACTCCTTTTTCCGTTTTTTGCACTTTAGTCCCTTGGCTTTTCTCTATTTACAGATTCTGCTCCAGACTTTTGAATTGCTCAGAAATTCCCCTGAAATCAGACAGTTTCAAAATGATCAATTTAACCTAACATCTGATTCTTCATTATTTTTTTTTTAATTACGGGCGTTACACGAGAAAAGCTGAAAACCGGTTTGATGCTCCTTTTGGTCGTAAAACTCCTTCCATGGTTTATGCTTTGCTTTCTTGTTCACAATTCATTATCTCCAGTGTTGTTTCGCAGCACCCATTCTCTTTGATTTTATATCACAACGCAGTGATTTAAGTCTGAGGGAAGGGGTGTCTGCTTTCTTATGTTACTAACACTGTGTTTTCTTTTCTTTACTTGTCCCAAAAAAAATTCAAAATTTTTCGAAAATAAAACTTTTTCATTTTTCTTGAGTCATTTTATTGAGTCAAAACATGGAAATTTTACAATTTTCTTGGTTTGCATTTTATGTTAACATTTATTGGACTTAGATCAGGAAGATTGGAAACACCATCAGTGGATCAACTTTACCAGAAGCAACTTATCCTTTGGAAATCTGAATGATCCAGCGTTGGCTCTATCTACTTGGACCTTAAACTTGGACTAATCTTCTCACTTAGGAAATCTGAATGATCTGGAGTTCACCCCATTCTTATTGGAGCTCCGGATGGCCAAGCTCATTTTTAGTTTGGTTCCAATCCTTACACCCTTTTTCATTTAGACCCCAGTTCTCTTTTGCAAGATTAGGAGCATGTGCAACCAAGTACAAAAACTACGGAGTATGGGAGCCGGTACAACCAAATGTTCTAAAGATTTCCGAGTAAGCTTTCTAGTGTCAGTACTTCATCTATATTAGTTTGAGTTGACTATTGGTGCAGTTTTTAGTAGGATTGATGTACATGGTTGGAACTGGTTACAACTTCCCCTTCTCAGAAAAAATGCTTTGGGATCGATCGAACCTATCTAGATTGATTGATCCCGTCTCATCCTGAGACTCTCTTTCAATATATATATATATGAAAAGAAAGAGAAAGAAAAGAAGTTTGAAGGAACCAGAATAAAACCTTTTATTTATTTAGTTATCTATTTGTTTCTGTTATTTTGTTTGAACAACAATATCAACTCTATTAGGATCATTATATAGAAGCTTTCTTGGGATCCAAGGTTCAGGAGTTTGTGCACCATCTTTGGTTTCCGTCTCACTGTGATTTTGTGTATTGGCTTGCACCGGAGTTCATTTATTATGCCTAACCATCACCCTCAATATGGCCCCCCGTTACTAGCCCTTAGCGATTTCGACTCCCTTTGTGAGACTGCATGCAACACTTAATGAATGTTAAAGGGTCAACAATGGAGATTTCAGAAGTTCCATTGGATCTCGGGTGCTAGAGTATGGTAATGTTTGTTATGCTTATGGTAAAGTACATGTTGTTTTGCTAAGGTTCGATAAACCTTTCACAAGGTTTCTTTTTATTTTACATGATCAACATGGTGGATTTCCAAAGGTAAGCGTAAGTTCCCGTTTTTAAAACTTCCACTTCGGTACTTTGTTTCATTGTCTTGTTCCTTACTTGAGGACAAGCAAGAATTCAAATCTGGGGGTGTGATGAGTCTCTATTTTCACTAGTTTTTACTATTGTTTTTACATGTTTTATTGAGACTAGAGTTAGGTTTTGTGTCCTTCTTGCCGGTTTTAGTGTCTTTTCAGGTTTTCACTTCATTGGAGCTAAAATGGGCAAAATGGAGCAAGTTTGGACGTTTTTACACATCATTGGATTTTGGAGACACTCTGGATCGATCGATCCTGAAGAGGATCAACCAAGCATGAAGAGGATAGACCGATCCCAAAGCAGATCGGTCAGTCAAAGGAATCTATGAGGTGGCACGGATCAAAGGAAGGAGATTGATCGATCTGGTTCACGAATATTCTCCAAATCGCGCATTACCTCCGAATTTTTACCTAGAAGACTCCCTATAAATAGGGATCATTTCCTGAGTGGCCAGAGAGACCTAGACACGATTTTTCACAGTTACTCTGTCATTTTCATTTTCATTTCAGATCTGTAAACTTTTACATTGGTTTTTCTCAGATCTATAATATTTTCCATTGCATTTTTAGATCTACACTCTCTTCATCTCTTTCTTTGCATTTTACATTATACAACATCATGATCTATCAACCCATTGCCACGGTTGAGTAGATCTGCATGTTGGGAGATGAGATTTATTCAAAGGGATTTAATGTTTAATTAGGTTATTGTTATAGATTAGGGTTATGATTATTAGATCTCTATTTCTATGAAACAAATGCTTTTGTTAGGTTGGCAAATCTATCAAATGATTTATAGGGTTTTATAAAACAGCTAGCATTGGTTATTCTACCCGGAGTCTATAGTTTGTAGGCTTGACTTCCAGAATTCCAGGAACGGGTCTGAATCTACAAGTGAACTCTATCAAACTTGCTAAATACATGCTAGCATAGGGTCTTAGCGGATCTATGTTAGAATATTATTTACTCCTTAAAAGAGATCTATTTTGGTACCGTGTTTATGTTCTACATCTAGATCATTAAACTGCTAATCCGATTAGATATTTTTTTTTTTTTTAAATCCTTGCAATTTCTCAGATCCCAATATTTATTTTAGTTGATTTTTATTTCCTTATTTAAAAGATTTTATTCGGATTTTATTTGGATTTCCTTTTGTGACAACTTTACATATTTTCATCCTAGCTCTGTTTAGATCTACAAATCTATAGTGCTCTTTACTCTCTGTGGATTCGATCCCACCACTATATTACCGCGCACAAACAGTGCACTTGCAGGAACCATTGGTTGGGTAAAACCTGATGCATAAAACATCACATCAGCGGGACTCTGCAGAGAGTCTTTTAAGCCACTAGATCTTTGTTCTTCTTAAGCATCATCAGAGGGTGGAGACCAAATTGATCACCAGATTTCCCAGAGATTCCAGTTGAAAGGGTTTTCGAAGCACTTGCCATTATCAGGAAATGATTTTGATGAAATTGCAGAGGGGAAAAGAGAGTGAAGGTTTTCTCATACGAAGACGAAAAGTAGGAAGAAGAAAGTGAAAAGTGTGAGTGGGTAAAAGAAAAAGGAAAGAAAGAAGATGGAAGTTTACCTTATTAAACGAGAGGATAAAAACCGCCTTGGGATTAGTAGAGGAAGTGGGGTAGTTTCTCACATTTATAAATAAAACCTTGAAATAAATGAGAACGTTCGTTAAGGCAAATCATATTAAGTAAATTAGGAAGTTCAAGGGATATGATGATCAAGGAAGAATGGTAAGTTAAGGAATAAATAATATATGTATTAATTACTTAAGTCTCCCGAGCCGAAGATAAGTGATATCATCGTATTTTCGCCTATATTTCATATGTTTTTGGCAGGGAAATCATGAAGAAACAAGAGATTATGGAAGCTTTATGGCAAAATTCCACCATTACACTTCCCAAAGACATTTGGGAGTTTTGGAGCAAAAGGGACCCAAAGTCAAGCAAAACACGTTTGAAGGCAGTTTCGGAGCATCAGAAGTTGGGCAACATTTGAAGATCTTCCCACGGGCCAATTTTGAAGTTCTTTATATAAATAGAAAGCTAGAAGAGTCACAATTCACCTCGGACAAGAATCGAAGAAATCCATTCAGCCGTGTAGAATATGCAACCCGAAGAGTGAAGACATGTCCACCTCGGTCACAAGCCCCGTGACCGAGGTTAGCCTTCTTGAAGACCTCGGTCACTACCCCTAGTGACCGGTGCCGACATACTCCGACCTAAGGACCTCAGCCCATGACCAGGCTTGGCCCATTTCCTCTACACTTATCAAAATGTCGTAGTTTTAATGCATTTTGACCTAATTTCGTGGGAGACCCTGTATAAACACTTCTTAGGGTTTTGGAAACCCTAAGCAAGCATAACCACTCACAAGGAACGTCCCTAGGAGCTAGAAAAGGAGATCCATGACCTAATTCCACCTCTCACACCGCCGCTTCTCCCTCCTTTGTCGCCTCAACCTAAAAGACCATCTCCTTGAAGCTTCATCTATTGTTCTTCATTGTTTCTCTTTTCTACTCTTTGTACTTGCTATTGGGGAGACGAGATCTCATCTGTGACATCTAGAGAAGTTTTCTTTGAATCATCTTTGTTATATTGAATCGTTCTTTGATGTTTTCTATGATGTCTATTGCGTTTCTTTACACCATGAGCGAGTAGTTCTCTTGTTGAGTTTGATGGGGTAATATCTTAGGAAAACATGGTTGCATTTACTTAGGTTGTTAGATCCGAGTTTCATCTAGATTATGAGTTCTCTTGGGATATTTTTTACTTAATGCATGTTGCCTGGCTTGATCACCAAGCACTGATTTAGGAGAATAGGAGCGCTATCCGCGTAAACCTACTTCTCGGATCTTGTATTACCGAAGGTTCGTGTTATAACCTGCGATAGTTGAGTTATAGGACTTTTTGAACTTAGTGAACTTTTTTATATGGCTGGTCTAAGCGTGTTGTTACCTGCGGAAGTTGAGTACCAGGGTGTGGTGACTTAAGATGCCTCTGTCATGAACTATGGCTTGGGTGTGTATCTGTTTTTGTAGTTGAGAACCATTGATGAAAACCTATCCCTTAGAGCTATACCCTATTTGTTAGAACCATGAAACCTTAGATAAACCCTAGATGCCCAACCTCTTAGTCATATAGCTTACAAATCAATCATTCACTTTGCTTTCATTCATTCATTTGCATTCATTCACTAGAAAACCCAAAACCAAACCCCTCATTGCATTGTCTTAGTTAGATATCTTTGCTTGAATTCAATCCGTGTACTTGTTACTCTCTGTGGGATCGATACCTTAAGTACTACTACTGATTTGCTGTGCACTTGCAGTTCATTCATTGTGTGGTTTTCTTGAGGAAAACTTTACTATCAGATCAAGTTTTTGGCGCCGTTGCCGGGGAGTCTACAAGCTACCTTTGAATTCGATAATATCTCTCGTATAAGATACTTTGAATTTTTTATTTGAATCTTTTAATTTTACTTTACTCTTTTCTTCGCCATATCTCTGGGATCCTTTCTTGTTTCTATCTGAGGATTCGTGGTGCATGAAAGGGAGCCAAAACTCTGAAGCCGTCACTCCAATCCAAGACATAGACCGACTTGAACGTGACAACAACTCATGGCCGAATTAAGGAATCAAGATCAAGGTGACTTTGATGATCACCACGCTGTTGCCAATGATGCTGAGAGGCAACAGATGCATGGTGAGGATGATAACCCCATCTGTGGACCAGCTGAAGCACCCGTGAATCCTCTGGATATTCACAACCAAGCTCCACGTGAAGCTAACCATGTAGGCATGGGAGATAACATCAATGCTCCTAACTAGCCTCCTGATGTTGTCCATTCACCTCAACATGTGAATGTTGGTGCTAGACAAGCTGCTTATGTGCATCCTCTAAGGCGTGCCAATCATAACCGTACAATAGCCAACTTTGACATACCTAATCAGTACCCGCAAGACCGAGCTGGCATACGTGTCCCCAATCCACCAAGGTGTGACTATGAGATTAAACCTCAAATCATTGGTTTGGTGAAGCAAAACCAGATCCATGGACTCACCATGGAACATCCTATGGATCACATTGATCTTCTTGAAGAAATCTGCAGCACTACGAGAACCAACAGAGTACCCGAAGACTATTTGAAGTGTAAGCTTTTTCCTTTCTCTTTGGACGACAAGGCTCATAGATGGTTGAAGTCTTTACCCCCTGGATCCATCACTACTTGGCAAGGATGCAAGTCAAACTTTCTCAATCACTTCTACACGAAGTCGAGATCCAACTCTCTTAGGAACAAACTTCAAAGTTTTCAACAAGGACCTGTCAAGACATTCTATGAAGCATGGGAGCGCTTTAAGGACTATGAACATGATTGTCCTCACCATGGCTTCAGTGGAGGTAGTATTCTAAGTACATTCTATAGAGGAATACATCTGAAGTTTCAGTTGTCACTCGACACGGCCAGCAATGGAGATTTCACCACTAAGACTGTCCTAGAAGGAAGAGCGCTCATTGAGAACCTCGCTGCAAGTAGTTGCAACTCTTGCACTGATTTTGATAGAACCACACGTTCTAGTGACTCTGATGCTAAGCAGATCATAGAGCTTAAGAACATGATGAGCCAGCTTCTAAGGAATCAGAACCATGCTATCAATGCTTGTGGTACGTTTGAGGATGGAAACAATGAAGGTTTCCATGAGTTTGATGATTCATTGGATCAAGAAGAAGATGTTAACTATGTTGGTACTCAAGGTTCATTTCCCAACCGCGGCTACAACAACTTCAACAACAACTTCCGGTATAATTCTAACCTCTCTTATAGGAATCCTAATGTTGAGAACCCTCAAGACCAGACCTATCCGCAGCAACAGCAGAGACCATTTTAGAATCGGTTTCAAAAAAACAACAACTTTGGTAGCAACTTTCAGCCGCGACCTCCATTCAACACTAACAACAAGGGGCCCTTTCCAGCCGCACAAGCTCAAGCTCCGATACCACAAGGTGATAGACTTGAAACTATGATGCGGGAACTACTTGTTTCTCATCAACAAGCAACAAGGGATATCAATGTCAAGGTGGATAACATCTATAGCGAGTTGAATGGTAAGTTTGAACGCCTTTCCACATTTGTGAAGAAGATGGAGACTCAGGTTGCCCAAACTTCGAATCAAGCCCCAAGACAAGTTAGTGTACTTCCGGAAAAGCCCGAGGAGAATCCTAAAGGTTATTGCAATGTAATCTCCACCATCCCAGCCTCTACAAGGCGTGTGAGTGAGCCACTGGTTCCACTCTTTGATTCTCATGAAGATATGGTGTGTATGACACGTACCATAGAAAATGACGAGCAACAACACTATCCGCTGAGGAGACTACCAAAAGTAGAAGATCCTGGATGCTTTGTTTGCTCCTGCTCCATAACAGGCATTGAAGTCTCTAAATCTCTGTGTGATTCCGGTGCTAATGTCAATGTTATGTCGAGAAATGTTGCTGAGAAACTTGGACTTAGAGACTTGTCTCCGTCCAACTTGAGTCTTGTGTTTGGAGACTCATCCCAGAAGATCCCTGATGGACTAGTTCGTGATTTGCAACTAGTTGTAGAAGACTGCATAGTCCTATAGATTTTCACATTCTCGAGATGGATGAGAAGAATGAGAGACCTTTGATCTTGAGAAGACCATTCCTTGCCACTGTTGGAGCCATCATGGATCACAACAATAAGAGGACAACCTTCACCAATGTCAGCAAAAATGTATTCTATCCAACTCTCTCTACTATGAAGCCGCGAGCTCCACCATATAATGAAGATTCACTAGATCCCGAGGTTGATAAAACCAATGTGGGAACTAAGAGTTTTAGTAAGAAGACTCGGAAGCTACCATCAAAGCCTCCCAAGTTGCCCCAGATTTTGAAGATCAAAATCATTGTTCCTCCGGAACTTAGCAAGGAGAGCAAAGATCGGATTGAAGAGATGATAAGGCACACTAAGGAAGTTCTTCTTCAAGCCAAAGTGTTTGAAACTTCATCAAAAGGAAAACTTGTGATAGAATCTGGAGCTGACTATCAAGACTTTAAGGAAGCTAAGGAGATGTCAATCTCCAAAGCTACACCTTCTCAAGCTTAACAAGCTTTCCAAGTCTAGCCAAAGATTTTAAACAAGTGCGCTTTGTGGGAGGCAACCCACTTGTATTTTTTCTTTTACCCTTTTAGATTATATTTCATTTTGCTTTTGATCTTTGCATGTTTTATTTCAGATTCTACATAAATAAAAAAACCAAATACAAAAGAAGAAAACAGAAAAACGAAAAAGAAGAAGAAGGTCAGCCTTTGGGTCATGTTGGAATTGACCAAGGCGACGTGAGGCCTAACCTCAGTCACGAGCCCTGTGAACAAGGCCCATACAAGGCCCTACCCCGGTCACACCATGACCAAGGCCCTGAGAAAGACACCCCGGTCACGAGCCCCATGACCGAGGTTTCTGAAGATTTTGGCCAAATTTGTGTTTTTAACACCTTTGATATAATGGAGCCTTCCTGAGCCATCCTTACTACCCCAGTGAGCTATGCAACCTTCCCCAACCACGTCCATAACTTTTTACTAAGTCAAGGCCAAGGTTCATCCTGTTCCCGAGCCGCGACTAGGTCATTCATGACCCATTAAAGATTTTTCAAGTTCCACTCGTCCAAATGACCAAGGATCAGGTACTCAACACCATATGGATATTTTAGGAGTAATGGCCGAGCTACTTTTTGGAGAAGGACTCATGGGTAGGAGATCATTACATCTTAAGCTTCACGGTTGCAAAATTCACCAAAGTAAGAGGATATTGAAATCTACTCGAGCAAAAGTGGTCCAACTTGACATACACTAAGAGGTTAACCATTGGGAAGTTTTGGTTGAAGAAATTTCAGAAAACAAATCTCAGATTTGAAGATGACCAACTTTTCATTCCGCACCCTTTAGCCAGCACCTTCTGCGGCTATGAAAATCACTAAGGTAAGAGAATTTCCAAGAAATACTCGATCAAATGAACTATAATAGGGTACTCAATATAATTGAGTATTTTTGAGAATGATGATTGAGGAAAATCTTAGAGAATGAAATTTGAAACTATAAATTATCCCAGTTCCTTGTCGCAACCGACCCGCATCAGCACTATCGTCGAGCCGCGACTACGGAATTCGTGAAACTTGGAAGATCTTGCAAATGGTTTGATGAAACACTTTGATATTGAATGTCTATTGATATGAGGACATTTAAGAGGTTTTCATCGAAAGAGAAATGGGAATGCACAGATTGAAGGTTAAAATTTCCAATGGACCCTCCTTGGGACCTTTCTTGGGAAATATGGCAAAAGGATCCAACCAATCTCCATCCCATCAAGGTAACTGTTCTTCCTAGTCTCTATAATCATTGTGGGAAATATGACCGAGGTGCCAAGAAGGGCTGGCCCCGGTCACGAAGCTTGTGATCGAGCTTCTTCACCAGACCCAGCAAAAAATCCCTCAGGTTCCCATTTGTCCGAATCTTTGATCCCAGGCCGTCTTGAGAGTTTCTCGGTCCGTTTGTACAATCCGTGAATTAATGGACTTCCCGTTGAACCGTCTTTCACAACCAACAAAAAGGATCACTCCCGAAACTCACTGTAAGTTTTCGTGAACCACAATCTCGTGGGCCTCACAGGTAAGTTTCCCTTTCTTTTCAAAAAAGCCCAACCTTTTTAGGTTAAAACATGTTTTTATATTCAAAAGAGGATTTTAAAGATTCAAGAAGCTTTTTATCATCTTTCCAAGGCCATTGGGAGATAGATCCCTTTGATTCCAAACTTTTCAAACTTAGGTTTTTTACAAATTGATTGGAAATTCCAATACCCAATCATTAAGAGATCATAAATCTCTTATCACATTCGTCAAATACCAAGGTATGTTCTCTAAATTCTAATTTCCTCTTTGAGCTTCAAAAGAGGTTTTTCTAGATTATCTTGATTCATTGACTTTTGTTACTAGGAAGTGATAGAGAACTTATAGAATAGCTTCTAGGTTATCTAAGAACCGATTTTTGTGATGTATTGTTGATGAAATTTGATTTTTGCTTTGCTAAAATTTTGTGACCTTAGGGAAAACGAAATTAATAATGCAATTGTTTAGGAATTGAACTTTTTAGACACCATTCACACTTGATAAGATAATTTAGAATGATTTTTCACTTAGTATTGCTTTAAACTTGATTTAGGATGAAAAGTTTGTGAAGGTCACCATTGAATCCGAAAATTGGAACATAAGTTTTGATTTCTTGATTTCTTATCTTGAACATACATTATCTTGTCTATTTCAATCCCATTGTTACATCTCATATGTAATGGATATGTTTCTCATTGAGACATTTTGCTAACTTGTATCAATCTCTTTTGTTCTAGGTATCACACAATGGACACTAAGACCTTTAAGAAGAAATTTCGGACCATCACTAGTGATGAGATGAGGACTAAGGTGATACATGACAAAGCAACAAGTGGAAATAAAGGCCAATGAATTATTGATGAAGGCACCAACTCTAATGACAAGAGTGATGAGATTCAAGATGATAGTGATTATGATGCACCAATCATGCTATGTATGCCACGCCATCTTAGAGCTAGAGTAGCTCACCGCTTACACCAAAGACGCAAGAAGAAGGAGCTGCCTTTGACCTTTGTTGGAAAGAAGAAGGATGAGAGTCTTGATTATCTCACACCACTCTATGGGTTCAAGCTTTTACCCACCTTGAGAGTTGAATACACATCCTTGAATGCTCTTAGATTGGCAAGTGATGTTGAATGGATGTTGAATGCTCTAGGACTCAGTATTTTTCTAGCATCCACTCGCCAAGAGATCCATGAAGAAGAGACAAGGCAATTCCTTGCCACGGTCACACTAGCCTATCCGCGCGCACAAGCCCCATTGGCGCGAGATGGAAAGCTCTTCTTCACCATCAATGGTGAGAATCACCACATTTCCATTCTTGATCTTGGGAATGCACTTGGATTTGAATACCAAGATGCCATTGATTTTGGACAAGTTGATACCAATGCTTATTGGTGAAGCTTTGGACAAGGAAGTTTTGATAATGGCAAGACCAAGGCTGCCTCACTATCACACGCATCGATCTGGTATGTACACAAGCTTCTCACCAACACTATCTTCTCACGCACAACACAGAACAATGTGATCAGTGATGAGCTTAATATCTTCAGTATACCTTTTGTTGAGCATCCACGAAGAGCCAGCTATGCTGACCTCCTAGCCAAGAGACTTGTGAAGATCAAGCATGATGCTATCACAAGTAGAGACAAGCAAGCTTGCATAAGCTTTGAAGGAGTCATCACTACCATCCTTGAGACCGCTGGAGTCAACCTCGCAGACCGTCCTCAAACAATCAAGGATAACCATTTGGACCTTGCAAAGCTTGAGAAGATGAAGATACTTGAAGGAGCACGGATCAACCCCGACCAGATTGGATATAGGTACCATTCTCCACCATATGCTACAAAAACCATACTACTTCCTAGGTCTACTGTTCCACGCCTTAGAGGCGGCATCACAAGTTGGTACCCTTTTACGAGTGAGTATCACTCATCTCTTTTCGAAGACCGTCTACCACTCACTCTTGGTAAGTTTACCAAGGCTAAGGCGATTGCTTCTTTTGCTTCTCACCACATCACACGCAACCCTCTGGGGAGTGACACCACTACTCTTGAGGAGGAGAGAGCATTACGGATTGCAGCAGAGCAGCAGCTAGCAGAGTACCTTGCAGCCACTACACTTGCGGAGAGAATGACCTCAGATCCTGGACACCATGATTAGTCCACCACCGAGCATCAGAACCTCCTGAGAAGTTGAAGGTTCACTCGTTCTATCTCTATCTTTATGAATTTTTCTTTTATTCCCTCTTTTATTTTGACTGTTCACACTGGGGACAGTGTGATTCAAGTCTGGGGGATTTTATCCGTGTACTTACGCATTTTTATTTCTCTTGAATCATTTTGATGTCTTTTTATTCGATTTTATACGGTTTTATTGAGTCATGTTTGTAGAAAACTATGACTCTATGATATGATGATTTTGACTTAAAGTATGTTCTGATTCATTCCCTGAGGACAAGTTTTGCAGGATTCACTAATAAACGGACAACACCTAGAAGCTCACCGCTGGACCTTTCTCCCTGAAGTCTCATCCTACGGAGAACGCGGTTAGAACGGACGTTAACTCCACTCAATTTGAACCATAATCCTGACTTCAATTATCTCTCATGAGCGCATTAGATCGGGGAAACGAGCAGCACATTCAGGACTTCTTACCCCTTTTACCACTCTTTACCCCTTATACCATATATTTCTTTTCAGACCTCTCACCAACCTCTTTTTTGATCTCGTTGGCAGATATGCGTAGAAACGCGAGAGAGAAATTTCTGACACAGATTTCCAACCACTTGAAGATGGAGAGCTTGAAGGAATCAAAGAAGAGATAGAGAGAGAGTCATGATTTGGTTGACACAACATTACAACTCAGAATCAACAAGAAAAGGTACTCATATCTTGTGCTTGAGACTTGTAAATTTATGTACCGTTTCCCCTTTCACGAAAAACAAAAAAAAACAAAACAAAAAAAGAAAACAAAAAAAGAAAACAAAAAAAGAAAAGAAAAGAAAAGAAAAGAAATGAAATGAAAGGAAAGGAAACGGTACCAAAATAATCTCATAAGCACAGGAAATCCCGAGAAGAAGACTATGAAGAAAAGAAATTATGAAGATAGTGCAAAGAATCCCACAGAAACATATAAGTCTGGGGAAACCAGAAGAAGAAAAGAAATAAAGAAACAAGGTTTTGACATGAAGAAGTGTTTGGAAGCAGTGAATATCAATGAGTTGATACTCTCTTGCGGGTCTGCGACATAGCTGCCCTCCAAAATCACGGTACACTCTAAACAGTTTAAACTCCACTTAAACACCAAAAGCTTTTTTATACCAAGCGCCATCTACCCCGAATGATGCTCCCTCTTGAGAAATCCATGCCACCTTTAATGATTGTAAGGAGTTGACTGAAGTGAATTCCAAAGTCTCTTGACGGTTTACGATGGAAGGATCAAAGATTGAGAATGTTGTGAGTCTATAGTGAGAAAGTTTTGACTGAGAATCCATGTACTAACACGTCTGCAGGTCATCTATTATGAACATCGTCCCTGATCATAGGAAAGTTTCGTGATTTTCAAACCTCTCCACCAGTCTTGAAATCTTATTTGCTTGAGGACAAGCAAAACCTTAAGTCTGGGGAGTTGATATCATTGTATTTTCGCCTATATTTCATATGTTTTTGGAAGGAAAATTGTGAAGAAACAAGAGATTATGGAAGCTCTATGGCCACATTCCACCATTTATACTTCCCAAAGACATTTGGGAGTTTTGGAGCAAAAGAGACCCAAAGTCAAGCAAACCACGTTTCAAAGCAGTTTCGGAGCATCAGAAGTTGGGCAACATTTGAAGACCTTTCCATGGGCCAAATTTGGAGTTCTTTATATACATGGAAACCTAGAAGAGTCAAGATTCACCTCAGACAAGAATTGAAGTAATCCATTCAGCCTTTTGGAATATGCACCCCGAAGAGTGAAGACATGTCCACCTCGGTCACAAGCCCCGTGACCGAGGTTAGCCCTCTTGAAGACCTCGGTCACTACCCCTAGTGACTGGTGCTGACTTACTCTGACCTAAGGACCTCAGCCCATGACCAGGATCGGCCCATTTCCTCCATACTTATCAAAATGACGTAGTTTTGATGCCTTTTGACCTAATTTCGTGGGAGACCCTATATAAACACTTCTTAGGGTTTTGGAAACCCTAAGCGAGCACATCAACTCACAAGGAGCTAGACAAGGAGATCCATGACCTAATTACGCCTCTCACACCACCGCTTCACCCTCCTTCGTCGCCTCAACCTAGAAGATCATCTCCTTGAAGTTTCATCTATTGTTCTTCATTGTTTCTCTTTTCTACTCTTTGTACTTGCTATTGGGAAGACGAGATCTCATCTGTAACATCTAGAGAAGTTTTCTTTGAACCCCCTTTGTTATATTGAATCGTTATTTGATGTTTTCTATGATGTCTATTGCATTTCTTTACACCATGAGTGAGTAGTTCTCTTGTTGGGTTTGATGGGGTAATATCTTAGGAAAACATGGTTGCATTCACTTAGGTTGTTTGATCCGATTTTCATCTAAATTATTAGTTCTCTTGGGATATATTTTACTTAATGCATGTTGCTTGACTTGATCACCAAGCACTGATTTAGGAGAATATGAGGGCTATCCGCGTAAACCTACTTCTCGAAACTAGTATTACCGAAGCTTCGTGTTATAACCTGTGATAGTTGAGTTATAGGACTTTGTGAACTTAGCAAACTTGTTTATACGGCTGGTCTAAGCGTGTTGTTACCTGCGGAAGTTGAGTACCAGGGTGTGGTGACTTAAGACGCCTCTGTCATGAACTATAGCTTGGGTGTGTATCTGTGTTTGTTGTTGAGAACCATTTATGAAAACCTATCCCTTAGATCTATACCCTATTTGTTAGAATTATGGAAACCTTACATAAACCCTAGACGCCCAACCTCTTAATCATATAGCTTACAAGTCAATCATTCACTTTGCTTTCATTCATTCATTTGCATTCATTCACTAGAAAACCCAAAACCAAACCCCTCATTTCATTGTCTTAGTTAGATATCTTTGCTTGAATTCAATCCGCGTAATTGTTACTCTCTGTGGGATCGATACCTTAAGTACTACTACTGATTTGCTGTGCACTTGCAGTTCATTCATTGTGTGGTTTCCTTGAGGAAAAGTTTACTATCACATCAATCAGCTCACAAGACTTGGAGGGCAAATGTTAATACCGGATCCCGCACCGAGGATCCATCGCCAGCAGAACACATACACATGTCAAATGCGTCATCAGAATAAAGGAGAAACAGTCCGGTCCGGAAGAAATTCAGTCCGGTTTGGGAGAAGGAGTATATGGAACATACAAAGAGCTTGGTAGTATGGACCAAAAGAGTTTGGTGAATAAGGAAAGCTTACAAAGCAAAATGGAGTTCGCGAAGTAAATTTATCTCGCAAACCAAAGGAGAAGTCATTCAAAAAGTCAAGGCGTTACAAAATTAAAGACCAAATCAAAACTGACACGTTTAAAGAGAATCATAGGAATAATTGTAATTTATTAATAGCATTTAAGGTCCAAAATCATGTATAAATATAGAGAAAAAGTATTATAACAGGAGGTCTCTTTTTCGGATTTTAAATCTTAATCTTAGCGAATATTTTACATTTTTATGACCTTGTAATATTTAATATTATTGAGTGTGGATCTTGTATCTACACCATTTTACTTTTTACGGTGTTTGTTTTACCACCTAGCTTGCCCACATGTTTAGGGCTTCCCTTTCCTTCCTTTCTATTGCCTATATAAGGCTGAGCCTTGGCATTGTAAAAAGGTTAGATATTATTGAAGTAAAAACCTTGACTTTGTCTCATTTTGGATTCAATGGAGCTTAGAGCTCTTGATCCATTTCCCTTTGAGTTTCCTTGAGCTGGGCTCGGATCTCTTAGGTCTAGTTTGTATCATAGCTCTTTCATAAGCTATGTGGCCGTTCATTGATCTGTTCCATTTGTTACATCTCTTTAGTGAAGCTTGGAATCAAGTTATCTTCTTAGCTTTCACTCCATTCCATCTCAGCCGTGAAGCTTTTCTTTGGATCTTCGCACCATCAAGTCACAACCTCAAAGGAGCATACCTAGGATTGTTTCACAACATGTCACAAGCCATGGCTCATAACATACAATGTGTCACGAGCTATTGTCACGAGACATGAGTCACAAGACAAGTCGCAAACTCTGTCACAAAATATACGACATATCAAGAGCTATGGGACATGATATGCAACATGTCACGAGCTATTTCACAAGACACATAACAAGCCGTGAGCTTTAGCATGAGACATGACATATCACGAGATTTTTTAGACAAATTACATGTTGTGAGCTTTGATAGACGTCAAACTTTTTGTGCACCATGGAATGAAACTCTGTCATAGACGTGCAAATTCGCGAGGCTTGTGAGCAAACGATGTGGAATAGATCGTGAGCTTGACACCAAACTCGTGCTACACTTACAAAGATTTGAAAGTTTCCTTGAACTGTGTCAACAAAACGCTGGCGACACAATGACACTAACAAGAAACACGACATATACCAAGATAAAAGGGAAAGCGAAATAAAACAAAAGAAAGTTAGTACATTCAGTATATTTGACTAACAATCTTATCATAGTTTCGCCAGCATTCTAAAGACCACAAAAGAAAAAGGAACCAAATAGGTGTTTCTTGAACAGATAGCACCTATATCCGACATGTCACGAGCTTCGCTAACGGTTGCACAAGACTCACGACATATCCTGAGTTAAGGCGCAAATACATGTTACTTGTCGCAAGTGTGGCAACATATGATATGTCACGAGCTAAGCTGCAGGATATGTGACTTAACGCTAAAGGTCACACAAGGTGCATGACATATCCTGCGTTAAGGTGCGCGACATGTCCTGCGCTAAGGCGCACGACATGTCATGAGCAGTGGCGACGCAGAACATGTCACAAGCTATAATACAAGACATGGAAAATGTTGCGAGCTCTGCAAACACAAAACATATCAAAAGACTGACACAAGACTCACAATATGTCATGAACATTCAGTGTTATGAACATCTACATAAAAGGAAAAACGTATAAACCCACCTGCAAGAAACCAAGAAGTGGGAAATATCGGGTTGTAACCGACTCTCATGAGAAGGTACTCTTGCCACATGGCAAAGGAAGATCGAGCACTAAGTGATCATGGTTTCGCGAGTGTATAGTGTATTTATCAAAGTCTGCTACAAGCGGTGCAAAGTGGTATACATATATAATTGTTTATACTCCTGTATCAAGCGAGCAAAATTCTCCGAAAGTTTGAGTAGCCATCAACGTTCTCCAAGATAATAAAGAGAACTGGCCTGGAGTAATAGAAAATTTCACAACTACTTTGACAACAAGAGAAGGAATAATGTCTCAAAGACCGGAGGAGAAGGTATTCTCGTAGACCATTATCTCTTCAAGGCGCACATCAGAAACTCGCTCATATATTGAGAGGAGCCTTAGAACCAAAGACGAGGGAAGATTGTAAACTTGCGTGATCTTTAAAATATACTTAGCAGTCAAAACTGTTGCGGGATTGTCTTGAGTTGGCATATTGTACAACATATCATCACCTAAACTGTCTCGAGTAGTTTTGGTGATATCACACAATTCTTCATTCAAAATCGTGAACAACAAAATGACCTGAATCGGACACAAGACGCAACCTCAACCTAGTAAGTTCATCAAGTATATAAAGAAAATGATTCCAAGAGTCGTTCATCAGCAATAAAAACAAAAGGGTAATCTATATTTTATCTATAAGCTATGAGATATATATATATATATATATATATATATATAAGGAGCTACATGCGCTCACGATGCAGTAGAGCCAAAAGGAGGAAGCATGACAGCATGAGCTAACAGTGACACAACAAATCTGCATCAAGCGAGGAAGTTGGTTACAACAAAAATATTCATTTGAAATACTCGTAATACGATATCATTCAACTCCAACTTCATAAAACACCGAAACAGTTCGACTATGATGTCACGGGATAATTTGACCACAATGTCACGAGACTCGGCTAAACTACATCAACTAAGGGAAGCAAAGAGTATTTGTGCAAAACACACATTAAAAAATAAATTCAAGACGAAACTAGACAAAGAATAGTAACAACAACGGTCATGATATGACATATATATTTTGGATAACAAGCAACGATAGTCATTGAATGAAAGCAAGCAACAAGCACCTATTATTATGATTGACTACTATAATGTAGTTGCAATCACTGATAAAAGAATGATAAAATATTACTCATTGTTTTAACTACTCTCTAAATTCTTACTAAGAAAATAGAGAGTGGGAGCACAAACTGTTGAGTATAATTTTATCATTGGCATTATCGGATAATGTCATATACAAATCCGGTAAACCCAATAAAATTGGTTTTATAATGGAATATTCTAGAAGATATTGGACAATATCAACAAAAATCTTACAAGATTATATCAAGACAGATTCAATCATATTTACTCCCCTATAAATAAGAAGTCATGATCCGAAGACAGGGGGAGAGAGAGAGAGAGAGAGAGAAAGAGAGAGACCACAAGACTATCAACGATCAATCTCTGTCACAGCTAAGATTCATAAGATTGATTGATATTATTTTGAATCTTGTTATTTGCTTGTGACATTTAATCAATAAAATACACATATTTGATTATATTCTTTGTTTTTCGTAAATCTTAACGATTAAAAACCTCCAAAAAATATAGGAAATCATTTCTAGTTAATTTTGATTACTCTAATATTGTTAAATCAATATGCTATTTTAAAGGTTATTCGATTTTTGCTATTGGAATAGGAAATCGTGGGTATGGATCGAGAATGAATAATTTGGATACTAAATAACACTACTCCAGTGATGTTTAATTGAAAAACACGTTATGATATTTTTTTATAACAGCACATGATCAAAATATTTGGCGTAAGTTGAATTCTAAAATTCTCACTAATTTGGATAAGATTGGACTTGGGATGGGTAATGATCACTTTGAAACAGATGTTTTGAGAATTTCAAGTAATTGTTTAAAATACTTAGATAATTTTCAAGAATTATAAATATTTTGGATATTTCTATTTGTTTTCTAAAAATTAAATATTTAATGGGAAATATTAGTATACTATCTAAAACACTCACCCATTCTTTTATAATAAACATATTTAATGAGTGGAACTAGAGTTACTTGTGGCGTCAAATGTACATAGGAGATTTCAGAAATTTGTGGTGGTGACGATGGAGGCTGTCTAAATGGAAATACATCTTCTATAAATTGAACATGTCGAGACGTGAAGATGCGACCAGTAAGAGGCTCAAGGCAGAGATATGCACTTTGTGTAAGTGAATATCCAAGGAAGACACATGGCTTGGATTTGTCATCGAATTTGTGCTTGTTATAAAGACAAAGCCACGGGAAGCATTGACATCCAAAGACTCTCAGCTTATTATAATTGGGTTGTCATTCAAAGAGAGTATAAAATGGTGAGACGTTGGATAGCACTGGTGTTGGAAGTCGATTAATTAGAAACACTTCAGCAGAAAAGTCATATGGCCAAAATGATATTGGAACTGAAGCTTGAGACAACAACGTCATTCCCGTTTCTACAACATGGCGGTTTTCTTTCAAAAACTCTGTTATGTTCCGGCGTATCTGGCGGGGTCATAAGATATGAGATTCCATGTTGAGTAAGAAACGGTCAAAGCGCAGTACTCACCACCATTCTCACTGTAGAGGGTCGTGATCTGTGTTTGGAAACATTTCTCAACAAGCGCCTTATAAGCCACAAATGTGTCACGGACCTGGGATTTTGTTTTTAGTTGGTACAACCAAGTATAACGCGTGAAATGATCCACAAAGATAAGGTAGTATGTGATTTTCGTTGGACAATATTGGGGATGTCCAAACATTGGAGAAGATTATTTGTAAGGGGCGAGTAGAAGTGGTAGTTGTGTTTGCAAAGGGAAGCTTATGGCTTTTACTAATGAAACAATGAAAACAAGACAAATGTTTATCCAAAGAATTTGAAACTGGTATTTGAAACAACTGAGTTTAAGACTGAAAGAGAAGGGTTGCCTAAACGGGAATACCACAAAGGGATAGAGGTTTTTGGTGTGGAGAAGGAGAAGAAACTCTGAGCAATCGATGGTGAAACCGGCCATTCATACAACTCATCCTTGGTTACTCCTTGGAGTAACGGGCCCCCGGGGTGAGATCTTTCACCTGAAAGGAAGCAGAAAAGAATTCAACAGAAACTTGGTTAGTATTGGAAAGTCGGTAAATGGAGATAAAGTACATATGTATATTAGGTACACAAAGGACGTGATTTAAAGAAAGGTTGCAAGAAGGAGATGGTAAAATAGTTGAACCAGTATGTCAGATGCCAAGTCCAGAGCCATCTCCAATCAGAACTTCATCACCTCCATGATAAGGCTGGTGGAGTGCCAAGTTGTTTAGGTCAGAGGTGATGTGATGGATTGCGCCACTGTCGAGTAACCACTGATTTTCCGAGTATAGCGGTGCAACAGCAAGATTAGCACGTACGTCGTACGGTGAGACTTGAGTGTGAAGCGAACAACGTCTAGCTGAGTGTCCACGACACCAGAAAGCTGAAATTTCCCGAGATATGGACGCGGAGAACAATCAACCTTGTTAACACTATTTTTTTTTTAATTCCATTGGTGATGAGGGGGACACTAATATTTTTTGTAGTTGTGATTATTGTTATTCTGGTTCCAGTTTTGACGGTGTGAAACAACGTTGGCTGAGGCTTGAAGACCAGATGCTACTGTAGCAGCTGTGGGAACATTTGTCTCATGATGAAGCAAGCGTTCATGGAACTCATCAATCGAGGGAAGAACTTCATGTATTTCTACCTGATCAACTGTCTTATACTCCTCAGGTAAGCCATCGATGATGTACTCAAATTGATCCTCATGTTCCACCACCTTACCGAGAATCACGAGTTGATCAAACCTCGTAGTAAGACCTTGAAGATATTCAACAATGGTCTTAGATCCCTTTGACCATTGTTTTAGTTGCTGTTTCAATTTCTTCACATGTCCTCTACTAGGCTTTGCATAGGTAGATGCGAGAGTATCCTAAATGTCAGTCGAAGTTTTAGATCGAGAGAGAAGTGGTGTTATTGTGGGAGAGATCGCACCAAGAAGTCCACTGTAAATAAGCTTGTCTTGATGTTTCCATTGGGTGAATGCAGGACTCACGGATGTGGTGTCACCAGTAGTTAGAGTTTCCGGTGGCGGCGTTCCGGTGATGTCGAGATAGGTGGCAAGATCATGCCCATCAAGGAGAGCATGGACATGGAGACTCAACATTAGGTAGTTCGTAGGGGTGAGTTTTGCGACATTACTCATGTTAGCGTTGAGCAGTGTGGTGTTGTTGATAGTGATGGCCTCGGTTGCTGTGGATCTATAGTCGGAGTTGGCCATGGAGAAGAGAAATAAAATAGACGGCTAGATCTAAAAGGAAATGAAAATATACCGATATGCTCTGATACCATATAGGTTTGAAGACTTAATACTTTATTAGAGATGATTATTAGAGAAGGCTTAATATATAATATATCATATCCTACATGATATTCTGGTCCTTGCTCATCAGCTTCTATTGGACACTTGGAAGTTTCCTCGATAGCTAGGTCTCCCAACTTCCATTCCAAGATATTAATGCGGCTGCCAAGTCCCCCATACATTACCTTCAATAGTGTTGAGCTTCTCAAGAAGCTCTTTTAAAGTCCTCTCTTGTTGATCCAAACATTTTTTTGATAAAACTTTGAATCGCCTCTTCATACCCTTCATGAGACTTTGATGCAGTCCGAAAACGGTGGAGCTTTGGAGGGGTTTGCCCGGAAGGTGGTTATGGCATTTTGGAGCTTTGCTTTGATAGGCTTCAGCTTTCCATGTGTAAGGGCATATGGTACGTCCTTGGGGCTTGTGCGATGCTTCTCCCAAGCTCTCATGAGTGTGGTGAGGTGCTAGAGATGGCACCAAACTGGTTACATGGCTGGGCTCTTCTTGGCTCCGAGTTTTGGAGGATTCTTCACAAGGGACTTGCATTATCATGCAACTATAGACTTCTCCTAAGTCTTTACTCTCATCATCTTCAGTATATGGATCATTTAACTCATCATAGTTCCTTGTTAAATCTCCAAGTTGGCTTTGATTTGAATGTTCTTCAAAATAAGCATCCTCTTCATTGGTTTGATAGTCCATCTTGAGTCCACTCCAATTACTCGGTGGGAGTAGTGAGCCTCTCTCCTAGAGCTTTTTCTTCTTCTTCTAGATCATGAGCTAAGTAATCTTGATCTTCTCTCCACTTGGCATAGTCATTGGGATTATTGAAACCTTGTTGCAAAACTTCAATCTTCTATGTGAGATCCTCTTCTACTTGATCAATGGTGTATGTCATGTTGATCATCTTCCTACTGTGGCCTTGGATGTCTTCTTTCTGATCCAAAACATCATTGTTAAGCTTGCTTAACTGGTCCTCCATGTGATGAACTTGACTGGTAAAAGTAGAGAGTTTTGAGCCAAGTCGGACTCTATCTTCAAGAGTCTAGTGTTAAACTCTTCCTGAAACTTCTGATGTTGTGAGGTGAGTTGCTGCATAAGCTTCATAATTTTCTTAGTATAGGCATCTGATATATCATGGATTTTATGGTTTTATGACATGCTATATGTATAGATTTTGGAGTCTTTTGTATATATATTGAGTCTTATTAGGTACAAACACGAAATGGATCCTTATGAGCACATTGGAGCATTTGGAGCTGAGCAAATCAACAAGGAGACGAATATTCATGTCCAGATCGATCGACACGCTTCCCTTGTGTCGGTCGACACGCTTCCCTTGTGTCGGTCAACACAACCAAGACGTGAATGACGCCTTCAAGTTTTATCAAGTTTCAAGAATTGCAATTTTGCCCCAGAAGTTTCCAAAGTTTATACTTCATGTCTAATCGTGTTTTTAGGTTAAACTATATTTTTAGAAGTCTGAGAGACTAAGTTTTCATATTCTAAGTTTTTCAAGTTCATTGTAAGTTTCAAGGAGATTATTGGAGAGAAGATTCAGATCTCAAACTTTGTAGAGAGAAGAATTATGAACTCCCTTTGTTCCTTATTTCTGATTTTTATGAGTATTAATCAGATAATAATTTGTGTTTCATCTTCTATGTCTGAGTAGTCACCTTTTTAGATCTAGGGTTTCAAAAGGGATTATGAAGGAAAATTGAATTGGGTTTAGAATTGTTAAGTTATCTATTATGTTCTTCATCTAGATTTGATAATTACACTAGTCTTAGGATTGATCACCCTAATACTGGTACCTTAGGATTATTGGTAGACACGAGAGTGTTATTGATACCCTGAACCAATCTTAGATGAGCAAACAGCATATTCACAGCGAGAGTTGGTTTATGAATTTTGTAAACATATTGTACCCGCACTATCAAAGAGACTATTTATTGGTATTTTGCAAAGCGATTTGGTTTGCTTTTGTTTAGAGGATAGGTGTCGTCGCAGCGAGAGTTGGATGAGATATCATATTAGTGTTACGAGTTTAAGAACCGCACAAACACTTTAGACTTAATTTACGAACCGCCCAGTTCATTTTTCAAAGTTTTCCTGATTGATGTCCCTAGGTCTAGCGCTTTAATCACCTGAATTTACTCCCTTTAATTGCTATTTTCGTTTATTGCATTGCTTTATTTAGTTTTCTTATTTTTATCTAGCTTAACTTGAATCTGTTCAATCTACTGTGTGAGTTTTCAGAGTCCTTGTGGATTCGACTCCTAAGTACTACAGTGATCTCTTAATTTGAGAGAGTAGTTTCTAGGGTTATAATTGACCCATGCCAAATTTTGGCGCCGTTGTTGGGGACTCTAAATTCACCATTAGATTTCAGTTAGAGTTTAGTCTAGATTTTTATTTTTTATTTTTGTTACTCACGCCTTTACTTTCTCTTATTTCAGGTGCATGAAACTTAGGAGCAGCAAGGACAAAGAACTAGTTGCTACTGAGGAGATTGAGAAGTTAGAGAGAGCTAATCGCAAAGCACTCAGGAGATCAGAGATGGTTAGAACTGTTTTGATTGAGAGGGATGCTCCTGGGATCATACTTGATTTAGAGGGCAACCAATACAATGCTCAGGGTCAGAGACTTGATGCAGATAGGAACCCCATCATCGAGATTTTCGACAATTCTGGTCATGTCGACCGACAGGGGACCTGCAGAGACATTGAAGGCTGCGTGGCTGAGATTCAAGGGATACCAACAAGATTGTCCGCACCACAAAATTGATGAAGTCCAGCTCATTAGGACTTTCTTTTGCGGAATTGATTGGAGGTATCAGGTTGCTTTGGATGCTGCTAGAATGGTAACTTCAAGACCAGGACACCAGACGCTGCTATTAAGTTTATTGAGAACATATCATCTAGTAGTAGTACTAAGAATGCTGATTTTGAAAGGAAGAAGATAGCTGCTGGTTTTGAACAACAATCGGATGGCGGAAGTCAAGGCAAAGCTTGATACTGTGCACAACCTTCTAGTGAACAAGAAGTCAGTTCACTTTGCTCAAGAGGTTGAGGTTTTTGAAGCTGAAGAAGAAGCTACTGAAGAATATGTGAACTATGTGAATGGTTTCGGTTTCAATGGTCAAAGGTTTGGCAATTCTCAAGGCAACTTTAGATGTTACTATAACCAGAGAAACAACTACGAGAACAATCAAAATCCTTCTGGATTTACGCCCAGGCCTGTGACTCAAGATGCTCAGAGAAGCAACATTGGTTTCACTAGGGACTTTGGAAGTTCCCATTATCAGAATTTGCCTCCTAAGAGTGTGGATTCTGAGTTGAAGGATATGCTTGACCAGATACTTGAGGGATAGAAGAAGATGACTGTGGATTTCAATGGTAAGATAGATGCTCTGTATGCCAATCTCAATGGGAAGTATAAGACATTGAATAACCACATTAAGAGGTTGGATACTCAGTTTGCACAATCTGCAATGAACACTAAAAGCCCTGAAGGCGTCTTACCTGGAAGTACTGACACTAATCCTAGGTACTCTTGTGCTGCTGTTATGTCCTGGGGAGAAATGGTTAAGAGAGAGAGATCAAGGAAGAGGTTTTGGAGAGTTATGAAGCTAAGAAAAAAGTTGAGACTCTCATCTTGGAGCTCATGTCGATCGACACCACCACTACATGTCATTCGACACAATCCAAATTATCAGAGGATTTCATGCAAGTCACGACTAAGGATAGTTCTGACTCCAGGAAAATTGATCGACAGGCACCTGGCCTCGACGTCCACAGCCTAATGACGGAATTTATCTCCAAAAATTGCCTAAGTTGGAAGATCCCGGAAGTTTTGCTGTACCCTGCTCTATTGCTGGAGTTAAGTTCACTGATTCACTCTGTGATACTGGAGCTAGTATCAATATCATGTCTAATGATGTAGCAATGAGATTGGGAATCATTGACATGAAGAGATCTTCAATTGAGATTACATTGGCTGATGCTTCTCTGAAGAAATCCTTGGGTTATATTGAGAATCTGAGAGTTCAAGTTGGTGATTGTCTGCTTCCCTGTAATTTCCATGTTGTTGAGACAGATATTGGTTCTGATATGCCACTGATTTTGGGAAGACCGTTCCTTGCTACTGCTGGAGCCGTGCTTAATCTGCTGAGTAGTAGGATTTCTTTGAGGCATGTTGATCCTGATGTGTTTTATCCTGCTAATCCAGATGGATATGTGATGTGGAATCCCCAGGTTGTTGTTGAAGAAGTGAATGAAATTCACACTAAGGAGTTCACTGCAAGGAATCTGAAAGCTGCGGTAAGAAGAAGAAACCGCAGAGAAAAGCAGTGACTGCGGGACCCCTTATGACTTTGACTCCTGGGAGGAAAATTGATGATACTATTGAGTTAAGCTGCAGTATAGAAGTGGTTCCAGGCCATTTTCCAAGATTAAAGCTATCATCACTCCTGAGTTTAAGGCTAAAGGACAAGCCACGATGGATCAGATGATGAATAGGGTTCTGAAACCCAAGATGCTTGACTTAAGTGAGGATGATTTCAGCTCCAAGACTTCATCTTCACCACCTTCGGATTCATCCGGAGATCCTTCATCCATCTAAATTCTGACAAAGTCAAGCTAATGACTAAAAATAAGCGCTTAGTGGGAGGCAACCCACTGGTGAGTCTTTAATTAAGTTTTTTGTGTCTTTTTAACTAATTTTTCTTTGCTTTTGTTTTGTCTCAGGAACTAGACATGCTTAATGATGATGATGGAAAGACTTGCATGGATTGGAGAAGCGTTACATAATTTTTCGACCAAGGAACACAAGGTTTGTGTCTGTGTTGATCGACACGAACACCTTGTGTCGGTCGACGCGGAATCCAAGATTAGTAGAAATACCTAATTTCCTTTTCTTCTTCACTTCATCTCTCCCAAAATCGTAACCGCCGCCGCCTATATCACTCCCAAATCGCAAATTTTTCATTCATTCATCAAATCAATCGATTTTTGTCCCTAACATCAAGAGAATTCGATTTTAATCACTCCTATATCTTTTATTCCATCAAAATCCAAGGTACGTTCTTCAAATTTCATCTTGAAAATCCAAAAATTTCAAGGGTTAGATTTTCACTTCTATGATCCAAAATTGGTCTCAAAACTTGCTAGTCTTGTTAGATTATGATGAATTTAGAAGGATTGAAGTGTTAATTGTTGCTAAATTAGGTTGATTTGATAGAAAATTCATGAATTTCTACAAATGAAACTTGAACTAATTTGACATGAAATTCGGAATTTAGAGATGTTTAGGATGATGGATAGATGTAGGTTTGATAATGTTGATGGTTGATTGTGCTTAAAACATTGATGAATCACGAATTTGAGATGAAATTTTGCTTAATACGCCTATCGGCACCGCATCGATCGACACGGTATGAACGTGTCGTCGACATGGGTACACTTATTCTGGATTTTTTCTGATTCTCGGATTTTTTCTCTTGTCTCTCTTTCAGGTACATCATGTCTGGTAGGGGGAAGCGACCACAGACTTCAGAGGCTCAGGGAGAGTCTAGTAGTACACCATCTCTGCCTATTGAATCTCATCGTCAATGGCCTCGTCTAGAGGGGACGAAGATTAGACCTCAACGTGATTGGGACGGAACCCCAATAGAGGAGGTGATGAAACCTGAGTGTTACAACCGGGAGATCTCTGAGGAGTGGGACGAGTACGACACTCTGTTCTACAATGCATGGTTGAACATGGAGATTAAGCGCACCCGGCTTATAGACAGTGTCGCCTTCCGACGTATGCAGATCAAGGATGAGTGTCTGCTAGATTTGTGGAAGATTGGGCTGGGTACTATTTGCACTCAGTATTATGAGGCCTGTTTGGAGTTGGTCCGGCAGTTCATAGCCACTGTGCAGCTCTACTACACCTTACCTGTTAGCTCAGACATGTATCCTCACATTTATGATTCGAGGAGTTCGGTATAGGATCACTATTCCCGACCTCTGCACTGTCTACGGGTTTGACCGACCATGATGGGGTCTACTCTGGTCCTCAACAGGTCGATTGATTTTCAGACTTACTGGAGTAAGTTTGCAGATGGGGTTTATAGCGCCAACGGATCCAGACACTCCGACATCCGGCACCCGGTTCTTTGATGTGTGGTTCGAGCCATCTCAAACACGCTGCTGTGTAAGATACAGGCCAACAAGATGAGGCAGACTGAGTTGATTCTGATGTGTTACGCAATTCAGGGGCTGTTTACTGAGGAGTGGACCGAGTTAGATCCCAATGTGAACCTTGGCGCGATCTTTGCACATCATTTGGTCAGCTTGAAGGTCCGCCCATTCACGGGAACGAGGGACAAGTCAGAGTCTTTGGGTAGCCTGTTGACTCTCATTTTCCATTTCTGCAGGATTAGCACCGATGGAGTCAAGGTGCTCACTGATAGATCTATCATGGACGAGGAATCCTGACACATGCCAAGTGGATCAGGAAGGATCGGATTTGGTGCTACTGCAGTGATGGAGTAGACTACATGATCCTGCTTCCGCAGACAGAGCTCACTGGCATCACGGGCACTCATGCCCGCCTACTTTTCCAACCGCATCACACGCTGCGCACCCGCGCTCCTCAGGCACGCCGTTGCAGAGGCGCATCATCACAGTTTGTTCCTACAGCCTCTGAGGATGATCTGATCCCTGACTCTACTGCACTTCAGTACGGACTTCCCGCTACACCTCCCATTCCGATGGAGACTGCTGTGTTTCAGAGGTATGTTGCGGATAGCTTCCAGAGTGTCTGGAACGCGATTGCTTTACTTTCTCGCTGTGGATGTGTACGTCAGACCGATTCAGTACCTACTCAGCCCCGGCCTATCCCGATTCCCACCCCTACTCCGTCCTCTGATCCCGTTTCGGAAGAGGATTAGTTCCTTTATTTTATTTTTCCTTTGAGACATTGCTTTTATTTTTGCATTATTTGCTTCTGTTTTTGCTTCAGTACTTTGTTTTTAATTTCATTTGAGTATTGTTGAACTCATCTATGTTATATATCAGCTTCATATTGACATGTTTTGCTCTTAATCAGGATCTAGAAGTCAGAAAATGAGTTGAATGATCAGATAGAATGGTGCAGAGTTTCGGAAAACCGCAACCCTGCTCACGTCGATCGACACGCAGGGTGTGTGTCGGTCGACGTGCACACACCATATCAGGTCACATTTTTCAAAATATAACAGTTCAATCTCGACTCAATTTTATTTCTTTTTATCACTTTTCTTAGACTTATTTACACTGGGGACAGTATAGTTTAAGTCTGGGGGAGGTAGTTGCTAACTATGTTTATTCTTTTGAGAGTCAGTCCCAAATTTTTGTTGTTTTCCAAAATTTTTGTTTTATTAAGTCAAAACTTGTCCAGAAACAATGATGTTACTGAGGAATCAACCGCACTTTACAGTAAGCTCTCATGTGACCATTTGATTCTATCTTGACCTGAATCAGAGACTAATGGAAAACTCAAAAGGCCGTTCAGATTGCTTAAGATCCCCATGTTTCCAACGTCCTAGATCCAAGCTAAGTATTATATTTTATTGATGGAATTAATGTATGTTGGGTTTGATTTTTTGTATAAGCTTGACACTCTGGCATGTTTGATTTAAATGTGGTACTCCTCTCCATTGTCCCTAATTTGAATTTATGACGGTGAGATGATTGTCATTAGTATAAACGGTAGGAAGAAACTTCTGATGACCATTTGTTTATTCTAATGAAAGGATCACACAGGAATTATAAACGGTAGGAAGAAACTTCCAATGACCATTTTTTTATAATCTCTGAAGTTATGGATTTAATCTTTATAAAAAAAAAAACAGAAAAGAAGAAAAAGAAAGTAATAATAAATAATGTCTGGGGGAGTTTAAAGAGTACTAATAAAGGTTGATAATGGCTGGTTTGTTATAGTGAAATACGGTTATAAATCTAGAAGATCCTTGACATTGAGAATGTTGGTAGGATAGAAAAACAGCGATGAAGGTTGTTTGATGGATTATGTTGAGTAAATTGTGGTGGAAATTAGGAATGTTGTGAGTGCTTGCAATGAAGTACATGGTGGTCTGGATCTTGTTAAGTAAGGATTTTTAGTGGTCCACTATAGTGAATGTGATTGTGGTGTTCCTATGAAGTTATGAGTTTCGCGATTTTCAAACTACTTTCTTGGTTTGGTTTTCTGTTTTGCTTAAGGGCAAGCAAAAGCTAAGTCTGGGGGAGTTGATATATCATGGATTTTATGGTTTTATGACATGATATATGTATTGGTTTTGGAGTCTTTTGTATATATATTGAGTCTTATTGGGTACAAACACGGAATGGATCCTTATGAGCACATTGGAGCATTTGGAGGCTTGTAGCTGAGCAAATAAACAAGGAGACGAATATTCATGTCCTTGTCGATCGACATGGTTCCCTTGTGTCGGTTGACACAACCTAGACGATATTGAAGCTTCTGAGTTTTATCAAGTTTCAAGAATTGCAACTTTGCCCCAGAAGTTTCTAAAGTTTATACTTCATGTCAAATCGTGTTTTTAGGTTAAACTATATTTTTAGAAGTCTGAGAGACTAAGTTTTCATATTCTAAGTTTTCAAGTTCATTGTAAGTTTCAAGGAGATTATTGGAGAGAAGATTCAGATCTCAAACTTTGTAGAGAGAAGAACTATGAACTCCCTTTGTTCCTTATTTCTGATTTTTATGAGTATTATTCAGATAATTATTTTTTTTTCATCTTCTATGTCTGAGTAGTCACCTTGTTAGATCTAGGGTTTCAAAAGGGCTTATGAAGGAAAATTGAATTGGGTTTAGATTGAAGTGACATCGAAGGGGTTGCAAGACCTAATTAACAAGCACCGTGCGGTTTATGAATTGAAAATTGCAACAACAGAATGCGGAAAGTGTACTTGATAAGACAAGAGTGATCAATCACTTCATACGAAATAACCTAAGAGCTTCCTAATTCAAATCACATGAATACAGAGAACAATGATCTATGTTTAAAAGAGACTTTTGACTAAAAAGATAGATGATTTACAAATGAGTTCAGAGGCATAACATAAAGAGAAAGAGGCAAAGAGTAGAAGGAGAAGAGGCATAAATGGCGTAGAGTTACGAGACATGCTTCGTAACTCACACAAAGACCATGCATAATTAAAATAACAACATTCAAAATCCAAATGAGATAGAGAACAGATATGGGCCACGCCAATGATGTAAGGATACGGGCTTGAGATGATGGATCAGACCAGAGGTGGCAAGGATAAACGCAGGAGCCACAAGCCTCGCTAAAACCTTACTCGGAAAACCCATTGGGACAAAACCGAGATAAGAGAAAAAAAGTGCGAGTGGATCATATGGCCAAGCTCTAGCCTTTTCGGACTTGAACCATGACCAGTGTGGGCGTGATACATCTCCCCACGTCCGAGTGATCCCTTGAGTCTTGACTAGATGGAGTGAAACTCGAAACTCTTGACGAAACTCCCTTGTAATAGAATAATTCTTGACTCCTATAATTGCTCCAAATGCTCCCATTTGCTCCTTTCCATGCTCCCTTTTCTCCATAAACATCCATTGCTTCCTTGATGTTGTCAATTCCATGTTTTGTCTCCTTACATCCTCTCAGGAACTTATCAAAAATGAAGCAACATAGCTAAAAAAACAAGCAAAATTCCCCTAATTTACAAACTCATAACCTAGAAATCAAAATCTAAATTTCCATTAATTTGCAAAAGAACATGAACAAATTGATAACCCATCAATCAGTTGCGGTAAGACATCTAAATATTAAAACTCTCCGACAAACCCAACCCATAAATGAACAGTTTCAAACCAGCTCTTACTCAATTTCTTTACAATGACGAAGAAGGAAGTCTTTCTCTTTACGATGATGAAGAAGGAAACTCTCTTTCTCTCTCTCTCTCTCTTTTTTTACCGGTGACAACGACGACTTGAATCAATGATGGAGACCTCCAATTTTGATGGGAACACCCGCGGTCACACTCTTCTCTTCAATCTCTTTTGAAAAATTTCAACACAATAAATAAACAAACTCCTAAGGTTCAAATCGATTTTGGGTATATTTACTTTTTATTTTAGTTATTTAGTTAGTTTATGATATATTTAATATTATTATTTTAATTATATATATCAATTTTAATTAAAAAAACATTAGCATATGGTTAGTAAAAATGACGGAGTTAATAATTCGATTAACAGAATTTACTATTATGTGATCTCAATTGTAGGTGCAAATCGCACCACATTTAAAGTTTAAAATAACAAAATTTTCATTTTAAAAGTTTAAAGCGAAAATGTTAAATTTTGAAAATTTAAAGTGAAAATGTTAGTCATTTTGGAGATTTCTTAAAGGATTATTAATATGAAACAAAATCGGAAAACATTATTTCACGCGGACCAAATTTAACATATATAAAATCAGCACGTGAAAGTAGTGGTCGGTTCAGTGCAGTCGAAGATGCCAAGAACGTTCCTCCTCTGGTCCCACCCCATCAACCAAACCTTTTGTGTATAAGAATTAGCATTTGCAATTGCAATTACACGTCCACACACATATCAACTCTACTTTTCAATTTCCAACGCAACAAACACCAAAACGGTAAACTCTTTAAGACAACACTTTGGTTACTTGTTCTGTGTTTTGTCCTTTTATGTAATAAGGATCTAACTACCAATCAATGTTTTGTTTTTAACCGTTGATTTCTCAGATCTGTTTTGAGATTTTATTTTTTGTTTCCGTCTTGAATTGATTTATTCTTCCCATTTCTTCTGCAGATGACGGCAGCGCAGGGGAATTCTAAGGAGACTCTCTTTTCTCCATATAAGATGGGAAGATTCGATCTTTCTCATCGGTGAGTTTGAGTTTGAGATGATTTGATTGATGATCTATCTATATAAGTGTTTGTTGTATGACATGTAATCTCATCACGCGTTTGCGTTTGCGTTTTAGAATGGTTCTGGCGCCGATGACACGTTGCAGGGCGTTGAACGGAGTTCCAAACGCAGCTTTGGCGGAGTATTATGCCCAACGCACAACTCCTGGCGGCTTTCTCATCTCTGAAGGAACTATGATCTCTCCCGGATCCGCAGGGTAATTTCGTCATTTTATTCCTTTTTTATTTCATATTTTAAGACCAACAGAAATTATTGTACCACAGTGCCTTTTCTATCTGTCGTCAAGGATAAAATGACGTCAACTCATCTGTTAAATTACATAAAAACGGCGTAAATAAATATTGAAAACTAATATGGAACAAGCTTTTGTAAAGGAAGCGATAGGTTTATCTATTTTGAAATCTGAAAAAAAATCAAATTTTGTAGCATCCAACTAATTATAGTTTTCTTGCTATAAAATTAATCTCTATAAACAATCTCGGAAATTTTTCAAAAAAAAGAAAAATCTCTTAACATCATTTTTATTAAAAATTCTGTTAGACTATTTTATTTAAAATTAGTCTTACACGGTTAGAAAATAGAAATTCTATATCCGAAACAAAATGATCTCATTGAAATAAAAAATTCACTTTACCCATTGTTAGTTAATTGATTTTTGTTGAAAAAATCATGAAATTTACTCCTAGAAGTGACTAATGATTTATGGTAACATATACAACTAATGAGTTATTTGGTCTTGTCATTAGTGACAGGACCCACCAATAGTTGAGTGGAGGTTAGCAAATAAAGAATCATGTTACATATGAAGAAATTAAAAACGAATGTTTCTTTACATCTCTTAAAATATCTGACAAAACTTGTAATGTGATTTGTAACTTATAGGAAATGGAACTAAATATAAATAAAGTTTTACAGGTTCCCACATGTGCCTGGAATCTATAGAGAGGAACAAGTAGAAGCATGGAAGAAAGTTGTGGAAGCAGTTCATGCTAAAGGAGGTTTCATCTTTTGTCAATTATGGCACGTTGGACGAGCTTCTCATTCATGTATGAATATATCTCAATCTCCTTATATTATTACTCACTACATTTGCAAATTAAACCTATTGTGAAGTTAACATTTTAATATGGATGACAACAGTGTATCAACCTAATGGAGGATCACCAATATCTTCAACAAACAAACCCCTTTCAGGAAGGTGGCGAGTTCTTTTACCCGATGGATCGCATGTAACATACCCGAAACCCCGAGCTTTAGAAGCATCTGAGATACCTCGAGTTGTACAAGACTATTGCAACTCTGCTTTGAATGCAATCAGAGCTGGTTTCGATGGGATTGAGATCCACGGGGCACACGGTTACCTCATTGATCAGTTTCTAAAGAACGGTATCAATGACCGTACTGACCAATACGGAGGGTCTATTACAAACCGTTGTAGATTCTTAAATCAAGTAGTGGAAGGTGTTGCTTCAGCTATAGGAGCTAGTAAAGTTGGTGTAAGGATATCTCCAGCAATAGACCATTTAGACGCAACTGATTCTGATCCATTGTCACTAGGGTTAGCCGTGGTTGACTTGCTGAATAAGTTACAAGATGTTAATGGTTCAAAGCTCGCTTACCTTCATGTGACACAGCCTCGATACCATGCATATGGGCAAACAGAGTCTGGAAGACAAGGTAGTGATGAGGAAGAAGCTAAGCTAATGAGGAGTTTGCGAATGGCTTATAATGGAACCTTTATGTCTAGTGGAGGGTTCACTAAGGAACTTGGTATGCAAGCAATTCAACAAGGTGATGCGGATTTGGTTTCATATGGTAGGTTGTTTATTGCAAATCCGGATTTGGTTTCGCGGTTTGTGATTGATGGAAAGTTAAATAAATATGATCGGAAGACGTTTTATACTCAAGATCCAGTTGTAGGGTATACTGATTATCCTTTTATGGCTCCTTTTTCTCGACTTTGAGTTTGAGAAACATGGAGAAGATATATTTATCTGCAAGAGTGTATTGATATTGTAAACAATCAATTAGTTGTAAAATGACAATGGTAATGTTATATTGTGTAGACTTTGATTTATGTAAGCTACCACAACTTATGCAACCTAAAATATTTATCTCCAAACTTTGTGTTTTAGGCCAACCACAAACGCTGAAAACTTCAAGTTTTTTTTATCTAGATCTGTTTTATTTTTGTTAGCTATATATTCGAGATTCTCATAACCGCCGGCTCTTGTAATGTTTTTTTTGGAATTTCAATTAAAATTTTCTAGCAGAAAACAAAAAAAAAAATCAAAATTCATAATCTATACGTTGAATATTTCGAAATGTAAAAAGATGTTTAAAAAAACATAGGAAGTGGGTTACATTTTAAAAATGTCTTACTAGGTGCATTTGTAAGACGATGTTTTGCAGTTATGAATCTTCTTATCTTATACTATTAAAATTAAAATACAAATTTAAGGTTATTCATGTTTCCAAATATAAAATAATTATTCATATATCCAATCACTCACATATTTAATTTATTTATTGTTCTTGTTCTAAATAAATAATCAGTTAATTATCTATAATTTTTTCCTTATCTAATATTTTTCTACAATCCTTTCTTTATTTAATATTGTGACTTTAATAGTATGAATTATGATTCTCCCATCATCTTTATTTGATATTATTTTCAAATTATTTTAAATTATTATATAAAACATATGATTGCCAAAATTTTAGATTTTTTTATGCATATGTTAGAATTTGAATTTTTTTTATAAACAGACATATATTAACTCAATCAATAAGAAAACAATGTATGTTCAATATCTCACATTGGTATAAATGTCAATCGGATAGGTAACCTACAGGTTAAGTACAAGTAAATCTAACATAAGGCGGGTATAGACATACAATTTTATGCACATTAATAAGCGAGCATCATGAACAAGCTCATAGTGTACCGCGGATATATCGAACTTTTTCCGCGAATTGATGGAGCGGCTGTAAACTACCAAATTTTAATCAAAAAACAATTATATATAGATAAATTAATAATTGTATATAGTTGATGAAATATAATATATGGTATATTTGAAAATAAAAAGAATTTTATGTATGAAATTATAACATTTACTCAAATAAAAAGAATATTAAAAGAAAATATTTTAATTTTTTAAAAAACACTTAAATTATTTAAATTATAATAAGTAAATATTTGGGTATTTCTAACCTATTGGACAATAGGGAAGAGTTGGACAAAATAACTACATACACAAATTTAAAATAGATATATAAGCTACTAACCAACAAAACTAACATTTTTATAATTTAATGAAATTAAAATTACATATAAGTAAAAAAAGTTATAACATTTAAACAAACAAAATCTAAAAATTTATAAATTATGTGAAAAAACTGACCACAAAATATTAAACAGTAAAATATAGACATTTGTTACAATGATTAAGAAAACATTGCCCTGCTGTGTACCGCGGGTTCTACTCTAGTCTTATACTTTCAAAACTGAAGTACAAATTTAAAGTTATTCATGTTTCCAAACACAAAATAGTTATTCATATATCCAATCACTCCCATATTTAATTTATTTATTGTTTTCTTTCTAAATAAATAATCAGATAATTATCTATAATTTTTTCCTAATCTAATATTTCTCTACATTCCTTTCTTTATCTAATATTGTGACTTTAATAGTATGAATTATGATTCTCCCATCATCAATACTTGATATTATTTTCAAATTATTATAAAGTATTATATAAAACATATGATTAACAAAATTTTAGAGTTTTTTTATGCATATGTTATGATTTGATGGATTGGCTGTAAACTACCAAATTTTATTCAAAAAAAATTAAATATTGATAAATTAATAATTGTATATAGTTGATGAAATATAATTTATGATATATTTGAAAATAAAAAGAATTTTATGTATAAAATTATAACATTTACTCAAATAAAAAGAATATTAAAAGAAAATATTTTAATTTTTTTTAAAACACTTAAATTATTTAGATTATAATAATCAAATATTCGGGTATTTCTAACCTATTGGACAGTAGGGAAGAGTTGGACAAAATAACTACATACATAAATTTAAAATAGATATATAAGCTACTAACCAACAACATTAACATTTTTATAATTAAATTAAATTAAAATTACATATAAGTAAAAAAGATAAAAATTAAAAAAAAAAATCTAAAAATTTATAAATTATGTGAAAAATTGACCAGAAAATATTAAACAGTAAAATATAGATATTTATTACAATGATTAAGAAAATATTGTCATGCGGTGTACCGCGGGATCTACTCTAGTGTACTATTAAAACTGAAGTACAAATTTGGGAAATCTTGTAACCAAACACTCTTTATCTTATTCTTACATCTAAACACTAAATAATTATTAATATATCCAATCATTCTAATATTTAGTCTCTATATTTTTCTTCTTTTTAATTAAATATTAAATTAATTCTCTAAATTCATTTCCTTTTCTAATATTACTATTTTAATAGTATGAGTTCTTATTCTCCTATCATCTTTGTTTAATTTTATTTTCACATTATTCTGAATCACAATATAATCAATACAATTAATAAAATTGTAGTTTTTTTCTACATATATTGTGATTTGAATTTTTATAAACGGGCATATATTATTCAATCAATAAAAAGTGTATGTTCAATGTTTCACATTGGTAGAGATGCCAAATAGATTGTGACCCACAAGATTAGTGGATCAGTCTGCAAACAACCAAATTCTAATAAAACTAAGTAAATTATATATAAAAATTAATAATTGTGTATACTTGATGAAAATAATATATGATACATTTAAAAATATAAAGATTTTTATGATTAGATTATTTACAAAAGGAAAGAATATGAAAAATATTTCTATTTTCAAAATTGTTTATTTTAGAAAAACATTATTTAATTATTGAAGTAATCAAATTTTCGGGTCAGCTCGCTTTTATGTAGACATAGTGGAACACATTTGGACATAAGAGCTACTTACAATATTTTAAAATGAAACTATAGGTTATCTAACCAACAAAACTAACATTTTATAAGTTAAAGAAGTTAAAACTACATATAAATAAAAGAAAAATAATTATATAAACGAAACAAACAAAAACTAAAAAATTATAAATTATGTGAAAAACTGACTAGAAAATATTAAATAGTAAAATATAAATATTTATTATATTGATTAAGAAAATATTGACTCACAGTGTACTGTGGGTTCAACTCTAGTTATGAATTATGATTGAGGACATCTCAAAATTCATTTGGGTTTTAGGCCCATCTTCCTTTTCACACAGCTTTGCTGTGGGTTGGGCTGTCAAGTGGAATCGAATCCGGATCTTGAGGTAGGCTCATACCAATCCCAAGCCATTAGGATACCACCACTTAGTTATCTCAAGCAATTGAAAGGAAGGATTGGGAATCTTGTACGGGTCGAGAGGCAATGCTTGGAGTTTTGAAGAGAAGAAGATTTAATTTGGGTTTCATTGAGGGTTAAGATTCTGAGTTGGGTTAGAATTTCGAATCAAGTTGATTCTAAATCGTGTTTTAGCTTAATTGAAAGCAAAATAACGAAATGTAAATGCTAGGTAGTTTTGGTTAAAAAATCAAATTTTGTATAATTCTTAACTGACAAGTTTTGTTCTTGTGTAGTTTCTTACTTTAAGCACAGTGTGGATGCAGTATTAGATTAAATATAGTGATAAATCAATTGATTATGCCCTTTATCAAAAAAAAAAAAAGTGAGTGAGAATAATTAAAAACGAAAACTAACTAAAATAAAAGGAAAAAATACTATTTTAAACCTCCAAAGTGTATTTTTATCTTTAAAAATATTACACCAGCACTTTAACCCTTCAAACTATTTTTGTTAACACTTTAAACTTCGAAACTAATTTTTGCGTGTTTTCCGCAATAAAATTAAATAGAACGGACAATCTCATCCGAATCTCTCTTTGATTCTCTCTTTCAACCATGTCGATTCATTTTAATTTCACTCCAAAACCTTAAAATTTTTCCCTTTCATCTTTACTATAACACAAATATTGATTTTAGAGCTTATTCTTTTTGAATTTCAAAAAAGATCATTTTCACATTTTTTCTAATTCTCTTTCGACGAGGTTAACGGTAAAAAAATATGGAGGTTAGTTTTGCGATGCAAAGACTAATTTGAAGGTTTAAAATGTTAGCAACAATAATTTTAAGGTTTAAAGTGGTATTGTAATATTTTGGAGGTGTAAAGTGCTAACATGTGTCACTTTGGAGGTTTAAAATGCTATTTTCCCTAATATAAAAAGAAGAAGAAACGAATTGTAAACATCCATAGCTTGAAAACGTTTCTGTCTGGGAAGAAAACCATTAAAATTTAAATTAAGTAACATCTTATATTTTAATTTTATCAACCTAAAATCAACACATTTTATATGCACTAAAAGGATTGTAGTCTGTAGATATATGCGGCTTTTTTCTTTTTGTTTTGCATCTTAACAAAACTATATATTTAATGGAATTTTTTTGTTGTTGCTAAATCTCATATATTAAGTTATCAATTTAAATACTCTCTTTTAGAGAAAACCAAAAGAGAAGCGATGAGCTTACATGAGAAAAGAAACCATATGCTAATAGAATTAAAACAATTCACATAACCTGGACAAAGTAATTAAAGATATGATAAACCAACTACAAAACATAAGTTTAAGACTACTTTAGAAGATGAAATCTAAAAACTCTTGAAAAAGCAGAACGCATTGCATGGATATGTCACTTGAAGTGATGCAAAGTTAACCGATGTGAGACGGTCGACCTTCGAGAGGAAAAATACCACACGAAATACGAAGTATCTGTTGTATTTTGATAATCCATACTTACGCCATAAATGCTGAAACACTCGATCCCTAAAAAAGAAAAATACTAGTAGGACGAGAGGGAACTCTCGCGAACCCCGACACAGATTGGGGCTTGATAGATGAAGCTGGGTAGGGGTGGGCATTCGGGTATCTGTTTGAGTTCGGGTTGGGTATTTCGGGTGTTTTGGATGTTCGGATTTAGAGGTATAGCACCCATTTGGGTATTTTATAGCTTTGGGCAGGTTCGGATCAGATATCTTCGGATTCGGGTATATCCAAAGTATTAGGGAAAAATTAAAAAAATTTCAAATTTGAATAAAAATTGATGATATTTTCACAAATATAAGTAAAATATTCTGATATTTTAGTTACTTTTGGTCTTAAAATATTATAAATACTCAAAAATACCCCTAAACCCCGATATATTTACATGAAACTATCCAAAAGTAAATAAAATACCCAGAAAATCTAAAATATCCAAAACATTTAAGCATTTAGATTATTACAAGTTAAACATTACCAATATATTATGTACTTATAGTTTGAGTATGTTTGGATATTTATTCGGGTTTAGATTCGGGTTCGGATCGGATTCGGGTTCGGATATCCGGTTTTAGAAGTTTAAGACCTGTTCGGGTATTTTAAAATTTCAGATTGGGTTCGGATCATATTTTTTCAAGTCGGATTTGGGTGCAGGTTTTGGGTGCGTTTTTTTTGCCCAGCCCTAAAGGTGGGGGAGAAAATCCTAGAACTTCTAGTGCCTCAAATATATGCAACTCGAAGTGGTGCAAGGCTAACCGATACAAGACGGTTGACCTTCAGAAGAAACAATACCACACAAAATATGAAAATATTCGTTGTATTTTAATAGTCCATACTTGCGCCATAAATTCTGAATCACTCAATCCCTGAAAAGGGGGACACTATTAAGATGAGAGAGAACTCTTGCGAACCCCGAGACAAACCGGGGCTTGGTTGCTGAAGGCGACAGGGAAAATCTATGAACTCCTACTGCTGTGCAAGCAATCAACTTAGCATATTTATTCTTAAAGAAGAAAAACACTATGATTCTCTTCATAGTAAAGAAAATGTTAGGAGTACTTAGTGAGAGTAACCGAGCACATGAGCATCGGTTTGGTGCTGAGACTAGGTTTATACCATGATAGCATAGGAATGTCGTAGGGATCTTTTCAATCGTCATAGCATGTCAGAACTGACATAGAACATCTCCGCCAAACACCACCAAAACCGATTTCCCCAGTCCTTTTGAGTGGTCGGATAAGCATAGTGAGCAAAAATGCCAAACCAGAAACGACAAAAAATGATGGGAAAGAGACCAACATCTGTCTCTATATATTGGAAATTATCAAATCCTCTATCTGCTTGCAAATCTTACAGATACAAAAGTCTTAAAGATCTCTCCATACAGTAGGAAATTGAGATAGATTTGGTAACTAAATGGATTCTTAAGTCCATAATATTTATTGGTTTAATATAAACCTATACATTATAGTGTTAAGTACAAACTCTCCAAATAGGAGAAAATATTGACAAGGTCCAAACCCAAGGCTAAAAGACCCAAAATGGACAATATTTAGCATTGCAACTGGACCATATTTTTTGTTTACCGGTGTAAAAGCAATGTTTTTAGTTCTTTTGCTTCATATCCAACCCTAAAAAAAACCCATTTATAAAAAAATAAATCTCCTACTCTAACACCAATAATAAAAAATCAACAAATGCTAGTGTAGTAATGTTCATGTATTTAGGAAGAGCGGATCTAACACCAATATAACAATTTAGGAAGAGCGGATTTAGTGCATCATTGGTTTGACTGTCATTTTGTTTCTAATCACTAAAAAGAGACAAACTAGATAGAGAGAATCATACAACTAGGAATCCTTGAAACTGATAATCCTAATAACTAAACATTTTGCAATATTATGTCATAAATCATGTGATAAACATTAATAATTTTATGATTTATGTGCATATATGTGAACATAACATATCAAATTATATATTCACGAGTGGATGTATTTTATCCATTTTCTTATGAAAGAAAATAGGTTCATTTTATTAGTAACTAGATTCAGACCCGCCCGTTAGAGGTATTATTTCTAATTTTATTGCTTTTAGCAAAATTTAGAACATATAGTTTTATTTTAAGAAAAAAATTAGTTATCATTATCAATACTATTATTTACAATACTCTAGCCCATAATTTTTTAATGTATCTAAAAAATGATTTCAGAATTTTGCATGAAATAAATTTATCCTGTAATTTCTTACTAAAATCAAAATTTTAAATTGTTAATAAAAATATTATAATTATGTAAATGTGTAAATCAACAGTATAATAAGACAGATGTCTCTCTTGGTGTTGACACATCAGATTTTTTATAAATTCTGGTGTTGACATGTCAATAAATAAAAAAACTTGAGCTTCCAATCAAATTATTTTATTTGGAGCTCAAGTTTTTTTCATTTGTACACATAAGTAAACACATCAGATTTTTTTATGCCACATTAATTAGTGTAAAAACTATATAAACCAATCAAATCATTTTAATTATACACATAAAATAATATCATAATGTTTTTTTACCATGAATAAATATTAAACCAAATTTCTAAACTAATCATTTCATTTTTATTATACACATCCTATAATATTTTATTTTTTACCATGCATAAGTCAATGAAAAATCTTTATAAAAAATTAAATTATTTTAATTATACATACTCTATAATATTTATTTTTTTACCATAATAAAAAAATACATATGTTGATTACCTGATTTTTTAACCTACCTAAGCGAGTCTCATGTCGTTGATTAGTATTAGTTTAGGTTTTCTTAATCTAATTTGTTTTTATTGGATTGAAAGTGCAGAGTTTCGATTTCCTTCAATCTGAGTTATAAAAAAAACAATTGTGAAATTCTTAGACATGGATATTAGAATTAGGATTTTTGGATTGGGAGGGAGGGGTTTTTGACTATGGTATCATCAAATTGTTTTGAAGATTTAGAGTTTTTTTAATATTGTACATTTATGATTATCAACTCTAAGAATATTCCTCATAAATGATTATTTTAGAAATTGTTAATAAATATTTTCCAATGAATGAAAGCTAAATTAAAAAATGGCAAAAATTTGTTTGATATGATAGATACGAATAAGGAAACATGAGTAATGGAGATTGTTGAGACAACAATGAGTGAAGAAGGAGAAGAGAAAAAGATTATCAGGTAAGAGTTACACTTTATATGAAATGTAAATAAAAAAGATGGATGTAAAACCTATTTTGTGGTCTAAAAGTTTTTAATATGTTTCACTTTTATGTCACTGATACAAAGTAGGAGATGATTTTTTTTTCATAAAACATCCACTAGGGTGTGTTTGTTATTTCTTGAATATTTTTAAACTTTCTTATAGAGTTTAAAATATATTAGAATACATAATATAACATTTTTTTTGATAAAAGAAAGTTTTTAATGAAATATAAATCATTATACTGTTTTAAATAGTTTTACAAGATAAACCATTAACTATTTTCCTAATAGTTTTATTTTGCTATATTAAAAAAGGATCACATAATATCTAATACACTAATTTTTCATTAAAATAAAGAAAATAAATAAAAAAAACTCGGGCCAACATTGACACAATAGAAAAGATTAAAGGAAACATTAACATTAAGGAGAAAAATTAATGATATCTTATGTATGTTAGTTATGCTAGATATTCAAACCAAATGAATTAATAATAACATTACTTTTTTTAATATGTGTTCTTTTGATCGAAACATATCGCACATTCACATAGAGAATATTAAACTCTAAAATTCAAATCAAATACAATTTTAACAAATCACTCATTAATCTAAACACATATTAAATAATTTATATTAGTTAAATACAAATCAGTTTATTTAAAAAGAAACTCAATTGTTCATAAAAAATATTTCACTAAATCTAAATATAAACAATTTCTTTAAAACAACCGCAGCGTAGCAGGTGTTTACCTAGTATTTTTAATTAGTTAATACTAAATCTGACAATTAAAATATTTTGGTTAGAAAATTAGAATTTTTAATAAATGGTTAATCGAACCGGTAACCAAACTCATTTTAAAAAAATTGATTGGTTCACTCATCTTAACTGACTGATTAACCAAACCCCTAAGTCCCAGTTCTGTTTGGTTAATAATCTCAAACATATCTCTCGCACTTCCACTTGCTATAATTCATTGCATTTCTTTTCTCATGGTATTATGTGACATTATTCTCTATCTCTGCCCTTCCAACACCAACTCTTTATTTTGATTCTTGTCTCAAACACTATACCCAACTATTTTTGGTTTATGCTGTTTTTCTTCTTCTCTGTCATTATTGGTTTGGATCCATATATGTACTTAAGAATTGGTTACACTGGAAGCAACTCTCTCTCGAGTAAATCTTTGCCTTTTGTTTCAACTTCCTCTTTTTGGGAGAGATCATTTTCAATCTCTTTTTCTTCTATGGAGGAAACATCCTCTTGACATTTAATAACTAACTGTGCAATGCCTATTTAATGAAATATATCCAATTTAAGTTATTAGTCAATACTTATACATCATCTTTTCTGTTTACAGATTCTCATCCATATTCAACCTTTAGTAGAAGCCCCATCAACTTTCTCACTCCTCTGAATTCATATGTGTGTATAAATATTGGTTTTGACAGAAATATCTCTGTATGAGTGGATATGCACCTCTTGTTTGATCTTTTCCATTTGGGAAGAAAGCAAAATCCGACTTCCTCCCATTGAGAAATATCATTTACACATTATGTTTTATATATGGAGAAAATACTCCCTTCAATATCTATGTCCAAGATGTGCTATTTTTTATTCATAAAACCTATAATCTCTTATATATAAAAGATGGGTTTTGGGGCTTCTCCTTATGTCCACCTCAGAACAAAACAAAAACTTCCTAAAATCATGCCACATCAGCACATATAAAAACTTGTTTTATGTCTCTTTGTGTACACTATATATTTACCACATATGCATCTAAAAATACCTCTTCAACTCCTGATAAAACCGTTTTGCAAGAAAATTAAAACAGAGTTTAACTCTAGACCCATCGTCTCCATTATATATATAAAAAAACAGTTCTACTTGGTTTCAAACTTCTCAAAAAATTCCCATCCTCTCCAACAGTTCCATGTTCTACACTCCGATCTCTATTCTACAAGGCTTTAATTGGCAGGAGAATTCCGATCTGACTATAGTCCATAGGTAAGAATCATTTCCCTTACTCTTATCCTTCTCTTATTTTTTGTCAATTTATGGGTTTTTGAAACCAGTGTCTGACCCATATATTTAATTTAGGTTGCTCTCCTCTCATGTATCGGCATCAAGTTATTGTTGTCCATTTTGTAAGTGCATGAGCTTGTAAGTCAGTTTCAGAATGCAACTGATGAAGGTATTATGTAGTTTGGTTTTAATGGACCCTAAGTATCTTTTCCATGCTTCTGCATAGCTCTGGGATGTATGATCATAGGCTTCATATCATATGTAGATTCAGCAATAAATCCACAATTGTAGATTATCAAAGATCAATATGTGCTCCTGTCTTATGCCAAATTGTTGTCATCACTTTCAAATGGTTCTATTAGGCTATAATTTAGGGAAGTCTAAATCAGTGTTATATCTGGTTTTGTAAGTTTTTTTAAGTACTGATATATTAACAATCTTGGACCTGCAGAAACAAAGGAGAAAATTATAGCAAACTCGGCTAATGATCCTTATAATTTGTATGACCTCTCAAGCGTTACTAGTCTTGCTTCCTTCTTTGCCAGTCCAGTGAACACTCTCATGGATAAGATGTTAAAGAAAATTGGTACCACATAAGCCCTAGATCTCGGTGGCAACAGAAAACCTAGATTCATTGTTGATAATCTTACATAAGTCACTGTAAATCGAGTATGAACTTATGGCACATGATCTGTTTACTCTTGCAGGTGGTTGTGCCAGAAGATATTTCTCAAGACCAAGATGGGAAGCTCTGCTTAAGAAAGGTGTCAACTGTCAAGAAGCAGAGGCTTTTCTGGCCATCGAGGAGTGTTATCATCTCATCGGACTTGAAAATGTAAGTCATATTTTTCTCTTTTGTATCTCATGTTTTCATTGCCTAGAACATGGCAGGGAAGATGCCTATCAGAGGCATCAGCAACACAAACTGGGATGTAGTAAGCATCAACGCATTTCAAATCTCTAACATTTTGCTGGGATATTTGGAATCCCATAACTAGTGCAATCACCATTTAACTTGTATTCCTATTTCTCTTATTAGATATCTGATTGATTTAGCAACTAGGTATAGAATGTTTCATATATATATATATGTTGTATAGCTTTCAAGAATAATACAAAGAAATCCTATTATCTCATTTCTCTGATTCTCTGAATCGTAACATGGTATCAGAGCTGTGAAATTTTTTTTTTTCTGAATCTCCAAACAATTTCTTACAATCAAACTCGACCGACCATGAACCTGCTTTCAATCATCAACGACGATGGCTGAAAACGGAAACCCGACCCAGGCCACCGAACGACACGAAACACGGCAAACGATTTCACCATTTGATCTTACAACGGCTGACAACCCCGGAGCCGTGATCTCCAAGCCTCTGCTTCGAGGTTGCAATTATGATGAATGGGCCTGTGCGTTCAAAACAGCGCTATGCTCATGAAAAAATTTTGGATTCCTAGATGGAGCCATTCCAAAACCGACTATTGATTCTCCTAATTATGAAGATTGGGAACCGATTAATGCACTTCTTGTCTCTTGGATTAAGATGTCAATAGATCCTTCATTGCTATCCAACATCTCTCATCGCAACAATGCAAAGGATTTGTGGGATCACATCAAGAAGATATTTTCAGTTACAAGTGGTCCGCGCAATCAACAAGTCAAAGCGGATCTTGCGACTTGCAAACAACATGGACTCTCTGTTGAAGAGTATTTTGGAAAATTAACAAAGATTTGGGATATGGTCGCCAGTTACCGTCCTTTAAGGTTATGCAAGTGTGGAAAGTGTGAGTGTGATCTTCAAACTGCACAAGAAAAAGATCGAGAAGATGATCAAGTGCAACAATTCCTCTATGGACTTGATGAGAAGTTGTTTCACACCGTCAGGTCCACTCTCACAATGCGAGTGCCGCTACCGACTCTTGAGGAAGCCTACAATGGGGTAAAGCAAGAAGAAGACTTGCTTCACAACAGCCGCAATCGTGAAGAAAAACAAGAGGTTGCAGCAGCATTTTCAGTTCAAAAAAGACACGTTACAAAACTGATAACTTTGCTTTGGTTTGTAAACATTGCAACCAAACTGGAAATTTATCCGAGAGTTGTTTGGCTGTGATTGGATATCCCCGAATGGTGGGGTGATCGCCCCAAGTCTCGTATTTCACAAGGAAGAGGTCATGGAAGGGGAGCGCCCTGGTTTTACAAACTCCACAACAAAACCTGTGTATGTGAATGATGTCGCCTCCACAAGTGGCTCTTTGACCAAAACCGCAAACCGGGTGGTTACTGATCATGATAGGGATGCAGTTTATGGACTGAACGATGAAAAATGGCATGCAGTCCTCAATCTCCTTAATGCGGGACGTCCAACAGGTGCAACTGAAACTTTAATGGGTATGTCCTCTACTCCTTCTTGGATTCTTGATTCGGGTGCTTCCCACCATATGACAGGAAAACTTGAATCCCTTTTTGGATTTTATGGTCTATGGATCCGGTTCTGGTTATTTTAGCTGATGGAACACAACGTGTATTGATTAAGGAAGGAACGGTTTATCTTGGCTCACATTTAGTTATGCGATCAGTTTTCTATGTTGAAGCAATGAAAACTGATTTGATTGTTGTTGGTCAGTTAATGGATGAAATCGATGTGTGATGCAACTTGCTGATAACTTCATTGTGATCCAGAACCAAACTTCAAGGATGGTGACTGGTGTGGATAAAAGAGAGCATGGAACTTTCTATTTTTTCGGTGTGGAAACAACAGCTGCAGTTAAGACCAGTGGCGATGGTTTTTATGATTTATGGCATAACCGAATGGGGCATCCATCTGCCAAAGTAGTCAGTTCCCTTCCATGTGTTGTAGTTTCAGAAGTTTCGAATAAGGCTTGCGATACTTGTTTTTGCGCCAAGCAAACCAGAGCTGTGTTTCCTTTAAGTGATAATAAAAGTACTAAAATCTTTGAGTTGATTCATTGTGATGTTTGGGGGCCGTATCAGACTCCTTTTTTTCTGGAGCGATATATTTTTTAACGATTGTTGATGATTATTCACAGAGTGTCTCGATTTATCTTATGGTTGAAAAGAAAGAAACTCAGACTCATTTGATGAATTTTGTGGCTATGGTTAAATGTCAGTTTCAGTCTTCAATAAAGACAATATTAAGCGACAATGGAACGGAGTTTATGTGTCTTAAACACCGCTTTCGTGAACAAGGAATTCATCATGAAACTTCATGTGTCGGGACACTGAATCAGAATGGCAGAGTGGAGCGAAAGCATCGACACATTCTGAATATCGCTAGAGCTCTCTGATGAGTCCCTATTTTTACTATTGTTTTTACATGTTTTATTGAGTCTAGAATTAGGTTTTGTGTTCTTCTGGCCGGTTTTAGTGTCTTTTCAGGTTTTCACTTCATTGGAGCTAAAATGAGTAAAATGGAGCAACTTTGGATGTTTTTACACATCATTGGATTTTGGAGACACTCTGGATCGATCGATCTTGAAGAGGATCGACCAAGCATGAAGAGGATCGACCGATCCTAAAACAGATCGGTCAGTCAAAGGAATCTATGAGGTGGCACGGATCAAAGGAATGTGATCGATCTATCCAAGCCGGATCAATCGATCCGGATCACGAATATTCTCCAAATCGCATATTACCTCAAAATTTTGACTTACAAGACTCCCTATAAATAAGGGTCATTTTCTGAGCAGGCAGAGAGACCTAGACACGATTTTTCACTGTAACTCTGTCATTTTCATTTTCATTTCAGATTTGTAAACTTTTACATTGGTTATTCTCAGATCTTTAATATTTTTCCATTGCATTTTTAGATCTACACTATGTCTTCATCTATTTCATTGCATTTTACATCATACAACATCATGATCTATCAACTCATTGCCATGGTTGAGTAGATCTGCATGTTGGGAGATGAGATTTATTCAAAGAGATTTAATGTTTAATTATGTTATTGTTAAAAATTAGGGTTATGATTATTAGATCTCTACTACTATTAAACAAATGATTTTGTTAGGTTGACGAATCTATCAAATGATTCATAGGATTTTATAATACAGCGAGAGTTGGTTCTTCTACCCGGATTCTATAGTTTGTAGGCTTGATTTCCAGATTTCCAAGAGTTGAAGATGGATCTACAAGTGAACTCTATCAAACTTGCTAAATACATGCTAGCATAGGGTCCTAGCGGATTTATGTTAGAATAATATTTACTCTTTAAAAGAGATTTATTTTGGTATCGTGTTTGTGTTCTAGATCTAGATCATTAAATTGTTAATCCGGTTAGATATCATTTTTATTTATTTAAATCCATACGATTTTCCAGATCCCAACATTTATTTTAATTGATTTTTATTTCCTTATTTAAAGATTTTATTCGGATTGTTTTCGGATTTCCTTTTGTGACAAATTTCCATATTTTTCATCCTAGCTCTGTTTAGATCTACAGATCTATAGTGCTATTTACTCTATGTGGATTCGATCCCACAATTATACTACCACGCACAACTGTGCACTTGCGGAAACTTTTGGTTTTAGGTAAAACCTGATACATAAACCACACATCAAGTTATTGGTGTTGTTGCCAGGGAGTAATTGTATCCTCTAAATCTAAGTTTTAGACCTAGTCTAGGATATTTTCCTTTCTGTATTTTTTATTTACGTCTCTGAGATCGACCGATCCACATAAGATCGATTGATCCTACTTCTTGCACGATCGACCGATCCCTTTTGAGATTGATCGATCCTACTTTGTGCAAGACCGGTTGATTCTTCTTTGCTCGAGCGATCCTTTTTCTCTTGAGATCGACCGATCCTTTCCAAGATTGATTGATCCCAGAGCCTCTTAATCGGATCTGACTTTCAAACTTCTATTACTTTTCAGGTGTATGCACTTAAGGAGCAAGGCTTCTAAAGATCTACAAGACTTGAGCATAGAGGAGTTGACAAGGAAGTTCACATGGAAGATCAAGGATACAAAGAAGAACAAAACCACAAGGAAAGCAAAAGATAAGGTTAGCATGGCTGACCCAAATAACTTAAGAAACATTCCCACTGTTGTTGATGGTGAGGATGCAGAGGTAATCCGGCAGAGAGAGGGTCAGGTTAATCAATGACCTCTCAATGATGTTGGAGCTCCTGGGGTGAGAGTAGATGCTGCACCGGGACTACAAGTCCCTCCGGGCAGGGTTACCTTAGGCGAGCAAGATGCCCCGCACGCCTACTATAGAAACCGATCTGCTATTATTCCCCCTCCTATCAAGAGGCAAGATTATGAGACTAAACCTCAAATAATCGCCCTGGTAAAATAGAATCAATTCCATGGGCTATCCAACGAGAACCCAATGGACCACATTGACATCTTTGAGGAGATCTGTAGTACCACCAAAGCCAACGGAGTCCCCCAAGACTACCTCCGTTGTATGCTATTCTCTTTTTCCCATGCTGATAAGGCTCATAGATGGCTAAAATCTTTGAGTCCTGGATCTATCACAAGCTGGGATGAATGCCGAGCTGCTTTCTTACAGCAGTTCTTCACCAAAGCTAGATCCGCAGCACTAAAAAAAATATAGCCACATTCCACCAAGCTGGTACCGAGTCTTTCTATGAAGCTTGGGAACGTTATAAGGAATATCTAAGGGACTATCCCCCTCGAAGCTACACCGAGTCGGACAGGATGAAATTTTTCTACAACGGAGTTGAAATGAAGTATCAAATGGCTGTGGACACAGCCAGTAGGGGAGACTTCATGAGCAACACACTGGAGGAAGCCATGGAGCTCATCGAAAACCTGGCAGCAAGCAACCCTAACAGATCTTCTGATTATGATAGGAGAGTCAACCCCACTCAAGCGAGTGATAAGATCATAGAGGAGCTTAATGCTAAGGTGGACATTCTGATGAGAGCTCAAAAGAGACTTGTTAATCTCTTGGAAACTGAAGAGTTCAATGATGAGGAGGAACAAGCTGAGGAGATCAACTTTCTCGATGGACAGGGAAACTACCAAAATTGGGGTTTCAACCCAAACTTTTGGAACCATCCTAACCTGTCCTACCGCAGTACTAATGTTGAGAACCCTGGAGAACAGTTTTATCCACCTCGGAGTACTCAAAACCAAGGGAACTTCCAAAATAATTCTGGTTATGGTAAAACATGATTCAACCCCCAATCTAGAAATGCTGGTTCCATGGGGAAGATTGAGTCCTAACCTGTCCTACCGCAGTACTAATGTTGAGAACCCTGGAGAACAGTTTTATCCACCTCGGAGTACTCAAAACCAAGGGAACTTCCAAAACAATTCTGGTTATGGTAAAACATGATTCAACCCCCAATCTAGAAATGCTGGTTCCATGGGGAAGATTGAGTCCTTATTCCAGCAAATCATGGAAGGATAGAAGAAATTCGCTGGGGATATCAACGCTAAGGTTGATAGAGTTTATGAGAACCTCAATGGGAATTTTGATTCCTTAGGAACTCACGTAAGAGTATTGGATAACCAAATTGCCCAAACTACTGAGAAAAATAGGGCACCAACCAGAACTTTCCCAGGAAAACCTGAAAACAACCCCAATAAATCTCTACACTTCATTGAACTCATATGCGGAAAACGTGCTGTCCCAAAAGTTTATCCTGCTAGAGGTGATCGGACAATCTTTGATCTGTCTGATGATGAAGAAGACAATTTCTTCAATGATGACATAGAAGATAGCTTTTACAACAGAGAGCTGATAATTCTTGAAGAGCCTGAAACATCGGAAAATATAAGTGATCACTCCATGGATGATGAGATAGAGGAAGCCGAGCGTTATTACGCTAATCTCAGAGAGATGGACATTGATCAGGATCGATTGATCCCCAGTGAGATCGATCGATCTCATGTGTTGAAAGATCAGGATCATCCGACCGAACCCATTAAATCAATCACCAAAATTTCAGCACCCTCTGAAAATAAATTACCACCAATTCCAAAATCAACCTACCATGAATTTGATAAGTGGAAATGTGAAAAGATAGCTAAAGAGATGAGAGCTAGACTACCTTTTCCAGAGCTCTACTCGATGATTCACTTAGTGGGAGATCAACTATAAAAACATTTCACAGGGGAATCCACCATGGAAAACTCCGTCAAATTCCTAAGGGAAAATTGCGATAAGCAAATGCACGAAAAACTTCCCAATAAATTGGGAGACCCGGGAAAATTCATCCTGTCATGCACCATTGGAGATACCTGTTTCAAAAACAGCTTAATAGATTTGGGAGCAAGCATTAACTTGCTGCCACTCTCTATTTCGCATAAACTTGAACTGCTAACTATGCAGCAAACCACCAAGATAATCACCATGTCTGATATAACAACCCGGAGACCACATGGAATCCTGATTGATATCCCAATATTAGTAGGCTCGTGTTACATACTCACTGATTTTATGGTTTTGAACTTGGACGATAATGGTACTGACCTTATCCTAGTGCGTCCTTTCTTAGCTACAGCTGGAGTATACATAAATATGCCAAAAAGAAGGATAATTTCGTCTCAGAAAAACCGTTGTGAAACTTTACGTTGAGACCATCGATAAGCAACCTACCGTCAATGGTCAAACATTCGTGATTAATTATTTTGATGCTATTTTGATGTTGTTCACTCAGTGAACGAGATCCCGTGAGTTTCCACAACTGAGAGGATTTTAGAAATCAAAAAGGAAAATTCTTCTGAGATCGATCGACCCAAGAGCAGAATAGATCTATCCAACGATGCGAGCCACTTCTTTCTCGTTAAGTAGATCGATCTGGACTCTATCAGGATCGACCCGCAAGGTGAGATTGATCGATCCCATTTCCCCGATAATGATTTAAAAATTGGGGAGGATTGATAGATCCTGGTTGAGATTGATCGATCCCCGCGGACGCAGTTACAAAAACCTCCCAATGATAAAACCCTAAAAGAGTGTAGAAATCAGGGAGAGGCAGAAAAACAACCCCAACACCACCTAAGAAGATGGATCCTCTCACAGAGAACAAAGTTGATGAGATAATTGAAGATTGGGGTGCAAGGTTACCATTTAAGGAGATTGGATCTATATTACCTTTGATGACAAAGTTCATTGGGAATATCCTTGCCGGCAAGGTTACACTTTAAGGAGATACTGACTATTTCCGGGAATATGTACTCAGCATAAGGCAAGACAAACTACCTCCTAAGATGGATGACCCAGGTGAATTCCATATACCAATCACAATTGGAAGGACCCTTTTGAGGAACTACTTGGTAGACACTGGAGCTAGCGTAAACGTCATATCACTCAGCAACGCAAAGCTATTGGGTCTAAAACACATGGAACCAAACAAGTCCCAAATAGAATTGGTTGATGGATCACCCCAAAACCCTGCTGGGATCTTAGTCAACATACCAATTTTTGTGGGAGGAAGTTATGTTCTGATAGACATCTTTGTGCTGGACATGAACAGCGATGGATCAGATCTAATTTTAGGACGAACATTCCTAGTGACGGCCCGCGCTTCTATCAGCATACCCAAAAGGAGGATAAAACTGCGAATTGGAAACAATGTCATAAGTTTCCCCATCGAGACCATCAAGAGATACCCAATTGTATTGTGTCAAACACCCATTGCGAGGGATGTGGAATCTGAAGATACCATTCCTCCAATGAACCCATAACCCAATTGAAATAAAAATAAGTCAAGCTAGTGACTTTGCAAAAACGTGCGCTGGTTGGGAGGCAACCCAATATGTTCTTTTAATTTCTTTTTGCTTTTGAATTAATAAAACTATTTTATTTTATTTTATTTCATTTCATTTCCCTTTAGTTATTTTGTTTATTTATTTATTTTTCAAAATAAGATATGATGATGTTTTGTGATGAGCTAACTGAAAACAGGTGCAAAGCGAAGAAGATGCGAATTTAAGGAAGTTTTAGTACGCTGAGATCGACCGATCCTCCAAGACGAGAAAAACTTAAAACCGGTTCATGAACATACCAATGCTCCCTTTTGGTCGCAAAATTCCTTCCACAGTTTATGGTTTGCTTTCTTGTTCACAATTCATCATCTCCATTGTTGTTTCGCAGCACCCTTTTTCTTTGATTTTATATCACAGCGGGACGCAGTGATTTAAGTCTGGGGGAAGGGATCACTGCTTTCTTATGTTACTAACACTGTAGTTTCTTTTGTTTCCTTGTAAAAAAAAATTTTAAATTTTTCAAAAATATATATTTTTTACTTTTATTGAGACGTTTTATTGTGTCAAAACATGAGAATTTTATTACAATTTTCTTGGTTTCCATTTTATGTTGACATTTATTGGACTTAGTTTAGGAAGATTGGAAACACAATCAGTGGATCAACTTTACCAGAAGCGACCTATCCTTTGGAAATCTGAATGATCCAGCGTTGGCTCTATCTACATGGACCTTTAACCGGACTAATCTTCTCACTTAGGGGCTTGATATCGCATAAAGGATCATATACATCTGGGGTCACCCCATTCTTATTGGAGCTCCGGATGGCCAAGCTCATTTTTAGTTTGGTTCCACACCCTAACACCTTTTTTCATTCAGACCCCATTCCTATTTCGCAACATTAGGAGCATGTGCAACCAAGTGCAAAAACTACGGAGTATGGAGACCGATACATGTTCTAAAGATTTCCGAGTAAGCTTTTTAGTATCAGTACTTCATTTATATTAGTTTGAGTTGACTATTGGAACAGTTTTTAGTAGGATTGATGTACATGGTTAGAACTGGTTCCAACTTCCCCTTCTCAGAAAAAAATTCATTCGGATCGATCGATCCCGTCTCATTCCGAGGCTCTAAAAAAAACGAAAAGAAAGAGAAGGGAAAGAAGTCTGAAGGAATCAGAAGAAAACCTTTTATTTAGTTAGTTAGTTATTTGTTTTTGTAATTTATTTTTAGCACCAATAGTAACTCTATTAGGATCATTATATAGAAGCTTGCTTGAGATCCAAAGTTCAGAAGGTTGTGCACCATCTTTGGTTTCCGTCTCACTGTGATTGTATGCATTGGCTTGCACCGGAGTTTATTTATCATGCCTAACCATCACCCTCAAAATGGCCCCCCATTACTAGCCCTTAGCGATTTTGACTCCCTTTGTGAGACTGCACGCAACACTTAATGAATGTTCAAGGCCCCAAAATGGAGATTTCAGATGTTTCCTTGGATCTCGGATGCTAGAGTACGGTAATACTTATATGTTGTACTGCTAAAGTTCAATTAATATTTCACAAGGTTTCTTTTTGGTTTACATGATCAACATGGTGGATTCTAAAGCTCAGCGTAAGTTCCCGTTTTTCAAACTTCCACTTCTGAACTTTGTTTAATTGTCTTGTTGCTTACTTGAAGACAAGCAAGGATTCAAGTCTGGGGGTGTGATGAGTCTCTATTTTCACTAGTTCTTACTATTGTTTTTACATGCTTTATTGAGTCTAGAGTTAGGTTTTGTGTCCTTCTGGCTGGTTTTAGTGTCTTTTCAGGTTTTCATTTCATTGGAACCAAAATGGGCAGAGTGGAGCAACTTTGGACATTTTTACACATCATTGGATTTCAGAGACACTCTAGATCGATCGATCCTGAAGAGGATCGACCAAGCATGAAGAGGATCGACCGATCCTAAAACAGATCGGTCAGTCAAAGGAATCTATGAGGTGGCACGGATCAAAGGAATGTGATCAATCTATCCAAGCCGGATCAATCGATCCGGATCACGAATATTCTCCAAATCGCATATTACCTCAAAATTTTGACTTACAAGACTCCCTATAAATAAGGATCATTTTCTGAGCAGGCAGAGAGACCTAGACACGATTTTTCACTGTAACTCTGTCATTTTCATTTTCATTTCAGATCTGTAAACTTTTACATTGGTTTTTCTAGTATCTATAATATTTTCCATAGCATTTTTAGATCTACACTCTGTCTTCATCTCTTTCTTTGCATTTTACATCATACAACATCATGATCTATCAACCCATTGCCATGGTTGAGTAGATATGCATGTTGGGAGATGAAATTTATTCAAAGGGATTTAATGTTTAACTTGGTTATTGTTATAGATTAGGATTATGATTATTAGATCTCTACTTCTATGAAACAAATGCTTTGGTTAGGTTGACGAATCTATCAAATGATTCATAGGGTTTTATAATACAGCTAGTGTTGGTTATTCTACCCGGAGTCTACAGTTTGTAGGCTTGATTTCCAGATTTCCAAGAGTTGAAGTTGGATCTACAAGTGAACTCTATCAAACTTGCTAAATACATGCTAGCATAGGATCCTAGCGGATTTATGTTAGAATAATATTTACACTTTAAAAGAGATTTATTTTTGTACCGTGTTTATGTTTTAGATCTAGATCATTAAATTACTAATCCGGATATATATCATTTTTATTTATTTAAATCCCTGCGATTTCCCAGATTTCCTTTTGTGACAACTTCCCATATTTTTTTTTACTCTTTGTGGATTCAATCCCACCATTATACTACCACGCACAACTGTACACTTGCGGGAACTATTGGTTTGGGTAAAACATGATACATAAACCACACATCACTCTCTGTTTTCAAGCACAACTTCCAGGTTATTTTTGGGGAGAATGTATACTCACCGCTGGCTATCTAATTAATCGGACTCCGTCATCAGTGTTGGGTGGATAGACTCCATATCACCGACTATATAATACAGCTTCAGCTTATAGTCATATTCGAGTCTTTGGGTCATTATGTTATGCACACAATCAGTTTCAGCGAGGTGATAAATTTGCCTCCAAGTCTCAACGCTGCGTGTTCATCGCCTATCCTTATGGGCAGAAAGGTTGGTGATTGTATGATTTGGAAAAACATGAAATTTTTGTGTCACGGGATGTGGTTTTTCACGAAAAAGAGTTTCCGTTCTCTGTAACTTCAGCAGCTGATGTCGACGACATGGCACAAGAACAATCACCACCATCTGGACCTTTGGAGAATATTGGCACATTAACTCATTTCCCCAGGCCCATTATACCTCCTTTGGCACCAGCCCAAACAAGAACAATAGAAACTAGAGAGGAACCGATTATTCATCTATCGCCACCACCATCGTCCTCCGAAAATCACACCACGGATTCTTCTTCAAGTGAATCAGACCAAAATTCTCCAATCATTCATTCTGACCAAGAACAACACTCTGAAAATGAGTCTGCCTCAGAAAAATCTCTGACCCCACCTCCATCACCACCTCTAGTCATTGCTCAGGCACCGGCTAACAATGATGAGGAGGACGACTTAGGTTGCGGAAAATGGCCCAAGTTTAGGTCGGTTCGTTTGAAACCATATGTTACAAACACTGTAAGTTCCAAACTCTTGACTTCTGCTTATCCAATTGCCAACTATACAAATTGTGCTCGTTTCTCGGCATTGCATAGAGCATAGCAAGTTGCAGTTTTGTCTATGGTTGAACCCACGTCGTTTGAACAAGTTGTAAAAGATGAAAGATGGAAACAGGCGATGTCAGTCAAAATCAAGACTCAAGAATTGAATAAAACTTGGTCGATCACTACTTTACCTCCTGGTAAAAAGGCAATCGGAGGTAAGTGGGTTTCTAAAGTCAAGTATCATGCCGATGGTACACTAGAATGATATAAGGCTCATTTAGTTGCTTTGGGGAATCGACAAGTTGAAGGTGTTGACTATGGAGAGACATTTGCTCGAGTGGTTAAGATGGACACTGTTCGGTTATTTCTAAAAGTTGCAGCGGGATGTAATTATGAACTACACCAGATGGATGTTCATAATGCGTTTTTACATGGAGATATTGAGGAGGAAGTTTACATGAAACTACCTAAAGGTTTTCACTCTACAGAAAAGGATCAAGTCTGTCGATTGCACAAATCCTTGTACAGTTTAAAGCAAGCTCCACGGTGTAGTTTTGCAAAGTTGTCCAAGGCTTTACTTGCTTATGGGTTTAAAGCATCGCTTTCTGACTACTTGCTGCTCACTCTGAATATTGATGGGTATGAATTATGGGTTCTGGTCTACGTTGACGACTTGGTTATAGAGGGAAATTCATCAACGAATATCGCTCAGTTTTAAGGAGTATCTTTCAACCTGTTTTCACATGAAAGACTTGGGCTTGTTAAAGTATTTTTTGGGCATTGAAGTAGCACGAAATCTGGCTTCTACTTGTGTCAAAGGAAATACGCTTTAGAAATCATCGCTAAAGCTGGGTTACTTGGCTCTAAACCAGTCTCGTTTCCGGTTCCACAAAATCACCGCTTATCAATATCTACAACAACGTTGATTCCTGATCCAGAACAATACCGAAGACTTGTAGGTCGTCTCATCTATCTTAAGGTAACTCGACCTGATATTTCGTATGCAGTTATAGAGAATGATATTGTAGTTGATTGATTTATTATGAGAAGAGATACAACATATATACATGTATACGGGAGAATATTTACTAAAATCTATGCATATCTTATATCTTGAGGAAGAGGTAAGAAGCTTGGAGAGGAAGTTAGGAGCTTCTATCAATACGACCCCGCAAGATGAACGACCGGAGGAAAGTCCAATCTTGGAAGAATGTGCTTCGAGGAGTGACCGAGAGACAGGTTTCGTCAAGGCATCAGCAAGCTGATATTTTGTCGATACGTGAGCTACTCGAAGAGCACCTGACTGAACCAACTCGCGAATGAAATGATAAGCTAAGGCAACATGCTTCATTCTTGAATGAAAAACTAGATTGGCACAGAGATATGTAGCTCCTATGTTATCACAGTAGATAACGGGTTGAGTGGTGGACTTGATACCAAGTTCATGAAGAAGAGAAGCCACCCAACAAAGTTCTGAAGCTGTGTCAGCCACTGCACGATACTCCGCTTCAGTAGAGGACCGGGCAACTGTTTTCTGTTTCTTAGATGACCAAGACACTGGATGGGACCCAAGGTAAACAATATAGGCCCTGTAGATGTATAATTGTGATGATCCCTTACCCAGTCGGCATCAGAGAAGGCATGAAGAGCCATTTCATTATTCCGTTTCAAGAAAATACCTCTATCTTTTGTCCCTGCCAGATAACAGAGAACGCGCTTGACTGCAAGCCAATGAATGTCCATCGGACAGTGCATAAACTGGGAGAGCTTGTTCACCGCAAACGCAATGTCATGACGAGTGAAAGATACTGGAGACTGCCGACAACTCGTCGATACTCAGAACCATCAGGAAGTGGAGTACCAGATGTTAGTTGTAAGCGATCAGTGGTGACCATGGGAGATGAAACCGGGTTTGCTGAAGACATGCTTGGCCGGTGTAGTAGGTCTGTGATGTACTTGCTCTGATTAAGTAATAAACCAGCATTTGAACGTGTAGCTTCAACTCCCAAAAAATAATTTAGCTCATCAAGGTTTTTTAACGAGAACCTGCGACTCAAAACATTAATGAACTCTTGAACTTTGGCTGAATCATTTCCAGTTATAATAATATCATCAACGTAGACAAGCGTGTAGATGAGTGTGTTCCCTGAGTGATACACAAACAATGAAGCATCTGCAAGAGACTTAACGAACCCAGATTGGATTAGGAATGTCCGAAGCTCTAAGTACCAAGCGTGTGGAGCTTGTTTGAGACCATATAACGCCTTGCACAATTTGCAGACATAATCAGGCTTGTCTTTATCAACAAAACCAGGTGGTTGTGCCATATAAACATCTTTTTTTAAGTGGCCCTGCAAGAATGCATTGTTGACATCAAGTTGGCGAAGATGCCAGTCTGGGGAAACCGCAACGCCGAGTACGATGAGGACTGTGGCATGCTTGACAACAGGGCTGAACGTGTCATGAAAGTTGATACCAGTTCGTTGATGAAAACCTTTGGCGTCAAGACGTGACTTGAACTGGTCAATAGAACCATCGGCTTTGCGTTTGACTCGGAATATCCACTTGTTGCCAATAAGGTTGTAACTGGGTGAAGGAGGCACTAGATCCCAGCTGTGGTTGGCAGTCTGAGAGTTAAACTCATTAGACATTGAGCCACGCCATTGATGGTCTTTCATTGCTTGAGTAACATTATGTGGTTCATCGTCAGATAATGGAGTAGATTTGGCAACCAAAGAAACTTTCTGCAACGGTTTGGTTATACCACTCGTGGACCGTGTTTGCATGGGGTGTGTATTGGCCGGTAGTTCTTGTTAAAGTTGTTCCTGAACCGGTGAAACACTATCTTCGACCTCAGTTGGTTCTGGGAGAGTCTCCGGGGAATGTGAGCTCGTAGATGAAGGTGGTGATCGCTGAGATGAGATACCAGCAGAAACTCCAAGAGGAGAAGGTGAGTCCACAATATTTGTTAATGACAGTAAAGGAGACAAACCTGGGGGTTGTGATGAGACCGGAGAAGGAACTAACGAAGTAGGTGACGATACCGGAATGATAGTGACTGGCGGACACCACAAGTGTATAAGTGAGTCTATTTGTGTTGGTGGAAGAGAAAGAGTTTTGAAAGGAAGCTCTGTCTCGATGAAGTGAATGTGACGCGAGACAGAGAAATGCACTTTGGCTGAGAGAGTAGCCCAAAAACACACACGGCTTAGAACGTGAATCCAACTTGTGTTGAGTATATGGTTTTAACCACGGGAAGCACATGCAGCCGAAGACTCGTAACTTGGTGTAGTTAGGAGCTGTTCCATAAAGCTTTTTAAACGGAGATGCAAGAGATAATGTAGGAGTTGGTAACCTGTTGATGAGATATACTGCCGCGGAGAGAGCATATGTCCAATAGGTTGTCGGCATGGCCGCATGAGAAGTGTAAGCCCTGTTTCAACTATATGTTGATGTCTTCATTCTTAAAACCTGTTGTGCTCGGGTGTGTGAGGAGGCGTTGTGAGGTGTGAGACGCTATGTGTTGCTAAAAAATCTGATAACGCCACATATTCCCCACCATTATCTGAGTAAAATGAGATAAGTTCTTTCAACCAATGCCTTCCAGCGAATAAAAGTCTCTTTAACCTCTGCTTTTCGATGAAGCGGATAAAACCAGATATAGTGAGTGAAATGATCGACAAAAATAATATAGTATTTGAAACCATCAATGGACACAAGAGGTGATGTCCATACATCTGAGTAGACTAGTTCAAGAGGTTTTGAAGATAAAAGAGAAGAGGATGTGGAAAACGGAATTTTATGCATTTTATTACTCAAACAATCCAGACAATGAAAGGGAAAAGATTGTTTTGAATCAGAAAGCAACAAAGGTGAAATAGCAGACTTTAAAATATGAATAGAAGGATGCCCTAATCTTGAATGCCAAACCGAAAGTGGGCTTTTAACTGAAGAAGAAAATGAAAACATGAAGAAGAAACTCGGTGTGACCACTCGTATCCTCCATCATTAGTTCCCCCCGTTACCACCGGAACCCCAGTGTTGAGATCCTTCACCTGAAACAAATGTGGGAAAAATTCCACAGAGACAAGATTGTCAGTACAAAGCTTCTTAACTGACACCAGATTTCGAGCAATATTGGGAACATGTAGAACATTGTTCATTTTGAAATTACGTGAAGGGGAAGGAAGAGTGGAGGAACCCGTGTTGATGATTTCAAGACCCGTGCCATTTCCTATCTGAACATTGTCATTGCCTGTGTATGGTGAACCCGTGTTGATGATTTCAAGATCCGGAACGACTGTGGCGACTTTGGTGCAGCGGCAAGAGAAAGTTCTCTGTTTATGAGTTTTTCTTGTAGCTCAGCAAAGGAGATCGAGGAATCACGGCTGTGGATGGATTCAACTAGAGACTTGTATTCATCACCAAGTCCCTCAAGGATGATGTCTGTCAGATCTTCTTGATGAACTGGGCTTACAAGGAGAGCTAGAGCATCGGTTTTTGACTTGATGAGTTGCATGTAAGTGTCAATAAATTGAGTTCCTTTGATACACTGCTTCAATTGATTTTTCAGCTGTTTGATGTGACCTCTTGAAGGCTTGGCATATGTTTGAGTCAGCGTATCCCAAGCTTCAAGTGTGGTGGTGGCTGTTGCGATGAACGGTTGATGCTGGAGTTCTACTGACCCCATGAGAGCGCTAAACAACAAACTGTCTTGTCGTTGCCAAAGGATAAATTCAGAGTTGGGTTCTTCGCTGCCGGAATTTGTTGATATCTTCGGCCGTCGAATTTCAGTGGAGGAGTCGATGAACTTTAACAAATCATACCCACGGAGGAGTGATTTGATCTGAGTACTCCATGTGATCTAGTTTGTTGAAGAGAGTTTGGTGATATTCACCATGTTCACCGAGATGAGTGAACCGGAGGATGAGCCGGAATTGACGACTTCGGTGATGCTTTTGGAGGAATCAACAGACATGATGAAGAGCGGAAATGAAAATTTTAGTGAGAGATTTGAGATCCTTTAGGAAAGAGGAGCTCTGATACCATATAGAGAATGATATTGTAGTTGATTGATTTATTATGAGAAGAGATACAACATATATACATGTATACGGGAGAATATTTACTAAGATCTATGCATATCTTATAACTTGAGGAAGAGGTAAGAAGCTTGGAGAGGAAGTTAAGAGCTTCTATCTCAATAGCAATTCATACTCTCGCACAGTATATGCAAACGCCAAAGGTGGAACATATGGAAGCAGCATTGCGTGTTGTTTGCTACTTGAAACAAAACCCAGGCCAAGGTATACTTCTCACTTCGGACAATGATTTTCAATTAAGAGGATGGTGCGACTCAGATTGGGGAAGTTGTCCACTTTCAAGAAAGTCGGTAACGGGATATTTTGTGCAAGTGGGAACATCACCTATTGCATGGAAGACATTAAAACAGAAGACCATTTGTCGCTCGTCCGCTGAAGCAGAATACAGAGCAATGGCAGATCTTACGTCCGAGTTAAAATGGTTGAAACGATTTCTGTATGATTTGGGAGTTTCTCATGTCGGTCTGATGCTTATGTTTTCAGACAGCAAATCAGCTATCTACATAGCAACCAACCCGGTGTTCCATGAAAGGACTAAATACATAGAGATTGACTGTCATGTTGTGCGCATTGAGATCATTTCAGGAAACATTCTTCCGTCATATGTCTCCACCAACGTACAGCTGGCTGATATCTTAACAACGGCATTGGGAAGAAGAGAATTTGAGTTTTTCATTGGAAAGTTAGGCATTACGGATCTACATGCTCCAACTTTAGGGGGGGGGGGGTGTTGGGATATTTGGAATCCCGTAACTAGTGCAATCACCATTTAACTTGTATTCCTATTTCTCTTATTCGATATCTGATTGATTTGGCAACTAGGTATCGAATGTTTCATATATATATGTTGTATAGCTTTCAAGATTAATACACAGAAATCCTTTTATCTCATTTCTCTAATTCTCTGAATCGTAACACATTTAATTGGTAACTTGGTATAGAATGTTTCATATATATGTGTGTAAAGTGTTTTGTTTTTTTTATAATCTGAAATCTGTAAAAGTAGTGAAGAGATTAGGCATCACCTTTTGGTTTAGTGTTTATGAATTGGGCAAGAAAACCTTAAAGTGTTAGGAGTTAGGAATACTGTTTTAGGTTGAAAATAAATTGGGATTTGATTATAGTCTATATGATTTACCCATATTATGCGCTTATTGTGAGTTTATTATTCCGTTCTAATGATTTTGTTCTTAATTGTGAGGTTCTTATTTTGACCTTTGGTCTTTTCCTCCTTAGGTTGCCTTTTTTTGTGGAGACAAACAATCAGCCTCGGATCAAACTTCCTAAAGATGTTACAAAGGTAAAACTCCCTCTCTCTGGTTTCTGATCACTCAATTTTACACTGCAATTAATATAATTATTCTGATTTGGTCATATATTGATACCATGTAAAAAGCAAAGTTACAGACTATACAGTAAAGATTGTTACCCTCTATTGGATATAATGACTGGAAAGAACGACCGCGTCCAAAGGTAAAAGAAGAAAGCACTCACAAGGGTATTAATCTCATTAACTTATTGTATTTTACATGATTTCTTTCATCATTTTTAAAGGTTGTTGAGCGTTTACTATGTCATCACACACTGGATGATCCAAAAAGAGCATATTAATGCCACAACATGTGGAAGAGATTCTCAATGTTAGCAGCATGGAACTGCAAGTAACAAAATTCCAGTACAGTAATTTTAGTGACATTATTTTTTAACTGATAATTGTGAAACAAGAAAAGAATTAGATTAAAAGATAACTAGCTTCCAAAGATTAATGATGTTAACATCGGCAAATCAAGAACCCACTACATATGGGAGAGGATCACATACTAATCCAAAAAGATGACAAATGATTATTTCTTGGGATATAATATGAATGGTATGGTACCTGAGTAAATTGCTCTTCATATAATAATTTTAGTCATTTAGTGCTCTCGACTGTAATAGTGCAAGTTGTTGGTAATTTAATAGTCAATCGAAAACACTATTATACATCTAATAAATTGAAAACACTATTTCACATCTTATAAATCTAAAACACTATTTTGCATGTGATAACACCACTTTTACACATTTTTACCACCTTTTTATCATGTCTTAGAGTAGATTTCATCCACTGTTTATACCATTTCGTGCATTTATGCTTCATATAGGATGTTTCATATTTCTGTATAGGCATTGCATGCATTTTGCATATTTGGGGTCTTATCAGGTACTTATGGAGCATATGGAGCATACTTGGATTTTGGCTCATGAAGTGAAGATGTGCAGTCGAGCCCTATGGAGTCGAGTGAAGATTGCAGAGAAGACGGATGGCTCACTCGACCAGACCACTCGAGTGAAGCACTCTTAGACATGCACACTCGACCAGACCACTCGAGTGAAGCACTCTCAGACAGGCACACAGACCAGACCACTCGAGTGAAGCACTCTCAGACAGGCTCACTCGACCAGACCACTTGAGTGAAGCACTCTCAGACAGACACTCTCGACCTCAGCATCACAGGCTCACTGGACTTCAGCACCACACCTACTCGAGACACCACTCGACCACACCACTCGACTGCTTGGTCGAGTGGCACTCTCTGACTTTTTCTCCTAAAAACTCACAAAATGTAATAAGCGCTTGAGACTATGTATAAAAATGCCTCAATAAACCTAATTAGGCAGAATCGAATAGCGCCGCTCTGGCTTAGTAATTTTTAGGGTTTGCTCTTGTTTTTCTCTCTCTTGTTCTTGCTGTTCTTGACACTTTTTCATTTCTAGCAATTTTGTAACTTTGATATCTTTTTATCAAATTAGTATTTGCATCTGATTTCTTCTCCAACCTTGCTCACTAGATCAAAGACTATAACATACGAAAAGCTCAAGCTTTTCTGGGTTTCGGACCCCAGCCATGATCACAGTGTGTGAGTAGTAATTTTAGGATTTTTGGGGATGGATTAGAGTAGCTTCTCTCTGTTTTGTTTTTGCTTAGATAATTTGATCATCACTCAGTTTCGACTCCCTCTTGGGTGAGTGATTTTAATGTTTATTCTCCCCTGATCATGGAGAACATGATCCTAGATGGTCTCATGAGCACGAACCATGCCTTGAGCCATTGGATAGACTTTTTCCGGGGTTTAGAGTACAATAGCGTGAGGGTGGGTGCATCAGACATTGATTTATGTCACGACTCCACCTATTCACTTGTTATGAACTCTTCTCGACTTTAATAGGCTGATTCTTCATGCCTGATCCGACTCCTCATACTATGCTGAGTGGGTTGGGTCTTGGGGCTCTCTACCACGAACCATGGGTTGAGCTGGTTATGAAGTCTGTTGTCTAGGGTAGTCATGTGATGAAATTGCTAGTTGATAGCTGCAATGGAACAGAGTGTTTGCGATCCCGTGATTTCCATCCCTAGAGTCCCTGTTTTTCCCCATAGTTTACAGCTTGCTTAGTAATAGTTCACTGTAGCTTTTCTCTGTTTTTACTGTAGCACTCGACCTCACCACTCGATCAGTGTGGTCGAGTAGTCCTAGTACTGTGATTTTTTCTGCTTAGTTCCATGATGTGCTAAAGTGTGACAGACTTTGGTACCTCTAGTATCAATTAGGGTTTTAGTAGATTTCTTATTTAGACTGCTAGTACCACACCCTTTTGATAATTACTTGAATAGCTAGCCTTATTTATCAACTAATTGCTGTAGACCACTCTTGGTTGGTTCGACAATGTTGTTCTCAACACTCAACTCTTACCACTATACTACAATTGATAAACTTGGTATTTGGTCTCTCTAGGTTTAGGCTGATTGCATTGCTGTCTTTCTTTGCTTGGGGTAGGTAAAATCCTAGTTCAGCATGACATGTAACAGAGAAGGAAAATATGAGTTCCATACAATTTTCTTAACACATTTATTCAACCTTAAATCTTACCATGTGTTTTCTCAGTATATTGACACATTATTACATTATAGATTCACTTAATCCCATGTAAAGATATATTATAATTGAAATACTGTATTTAAAATATATAAAAACAAATTTCTATAAGAGAAATTCCCTAAAATAGCACTAAATGAAGTTTATGTTCCACAAATAGCACTCTATTTTTATTTTGGACAAAAATAGCATTTTTATAAAAGACAAAATTTTAAAATTTTTGTTTGGGTTACGTATTGTACAATTTAGGGTATAATTTGTTTGGGATGGAAGGTATGGTTTAGGGTTTAGGGCTTAGAGTTTCAGAGTTTTAAACCCTAAACCCTAAAAATATGAGGTTAGGAGATTTTGTGCTATAAAAAGAAAATAATCTTTAGTAAAAATGCTATTTTTGTCCAAAATAAAAATGGAGTGCTATTTGTGGAACAAACACTTATTTAGTGCTATTTTTGAGAATTGCCCTTTCTGTAAGAGAAATTCAAGAAAAAATGTTTAAAACACAATCCGTGCATAGCACGGAATAGGCCCTAGTAGTATCTAATTCTAACCATTTCTTTTAGGGCAAATCTCTTAAATACCACTAAATTACATTTTTCTTCCATAATACCACTAATTTTAAAAACTTCCATCTATACCACAAAATGACCACAAGTCCCCTTAACTATGTAAATATTTTTAGGGTCTAGGGTTTAAGGTTTAGGGTTTTTAAACCTTAAACCATAAATCCTAAACCCTAAACTCCTATTCCTACTCTATAAAAACTATACCGTAAATCTAAAAGAGTTAGCCCAAACTCAAAAATTTTAGTTATAAATTTTATAAAATCAATTTTTGTGTTTGTGGTATTTTTGAAAACTAAAACTTTTGGTGATATTTTTGGAACTTTAAATTGATGGTGGTATTTTTGGCAACAAAACATAAAAGTATGGTATTTTACGGATTTTCTCTTTCTTTTATTGTACCAATTATATGTAACCAATTTGAGAATAAATATATTTGAATTCTAATTTATTTGTTTTTCATTAATATATTATAGTAAAATGGAAAATTAAATTTATCTACTTTATAAATTATTATTTCTTTTTTTTGTTAGGTTTCTTTTTTGATTAAGGAAATAATTTAGGTTAGTAGTTAAATAGACATATGGCTCTTAAAAAAGTATTATCTAAAATTTTAACTTAATTCATTATATATTTAAATGAATAATTAAACATTAATTTTAAATTAGTTTTAAAATATTTAAACTTGTTGAAAAACATGTAAACTTATATATGTAAAAAACGAAAAAGGTAAACAAATATGTATTGAGAAATTCCTTAAAATATCATACTTTTCTGTTTTGTTGCCAAAAATATCACCATTAGTTTAATGTTCCCAAAATACCACAAACACAAAAATTAATTCTATAAAGTTTATTATTAAAAATTTTGAGTTTGGGTTAACTATTTTAGATTTAAGGTATATTTTTTAACGGGTGGGAGTAGGAGTTTAGGGCTTAAAACCCTAAACCCTAAATCATAAACCCTAAAACTATGTACATAGTTAAAGAGATTTGTGGTTAATTTGTGGTATAAATAAAACTTTTTAAAATTGGTGGTATTTGTGGAAGAAAAACATAATTTAGTGATATTTTATATTTGATAATTTATTTAACTTTTTTTTGTTAGTTTCCTTTTTTATTAAGGAAATAATATATTAAAAATAAAAAATAAAGATTATTTATTTGGTATAGCTCTCAGGTTTTATATATTAAGATATCTATGTTTTTTTCTTCTAAATGCTTTATTGATCAGCAAAGACATAGTCATTGTTTACAAATGAATCTAAAAAGCTTGGACAAGAATTATACATAGACCAAAAATTTGGAGAAAGGGTTGCTTTCCTAGCTAATAAATCAGCACAATAATTTCCTGCTGATGTATGAAGGTGATCATTTCAAACTGGGAACGCCATTGTTGAATCTCTTGTAGATAATGCTGAATCCTTAAGTTGGTTGAGTGAGAATTAATGTGTCAAATCACATTAATATTATCTCCTTCAAATACCAACTTATGATATCCAAGACCCCAGGCCGATTGTAATGCCCAAATTAGTGCTGAACATTCTGCCTCTTCCACAGTATGTCTTCCTTGAAACTTTCCCATTGCACAGTGGAGAAAGACCCCTTCACTATTTCTTATAATCCAGCCTAACCCTGATGGTTGCTCCCCTTCGTGATGAAATGCATCGTAATTGCATTTAGCCCAGCCAAATGGTGGTCGTCTCCATTGTACCATTCTGCTCTGAGGAACTAGATTACCGGTTGTGGAAAAGATTGATAGTGAGTCATGAAAGTCAAACCATTCATTTGTATCCTCAAAAGCTTTTTTAAAGTATCAGTAAATAGATCAGCCTTTCGGTTAAATACCAAATCATTACGACTTTTTCATAAGCGCCACATGATCCAAAAAGGTAAATATCTAATATGTTTCTTTTGGGAAGAGTTATTAGAAATGCTAAGGCAAACGCGTATTTTATCTTCAAAGGCTATGTTTGGGTCGCATAGGAGGGTATAAGGAATACCTGAAGCTCGCCAGACCAACATCGCATGGGAACATGTGAATAACACATGATTTGAAGTTTCACGTGAATATAGACAGCCAGTGCAGAACTCATTCATTCTGATATTACAATGGTTGAGATGTTCCACTGTAGCTATCGCCTTAGACATAATCCTCCACAGAAAATGACGTAATTTTGGTGGGATATCCAAGTTCCAAATACCTTGAGCTATATCTGGGAACAAAGAGAGCGGTGCATGCGTTGTATCTTCTTCATTATCGTTGGGTGTCGTTGTTGTTAACCAATATCCAGATTTTACGGTGTACTTATCATCTTTTGTGTGAGTCCAGATTTTGAGTCTTCAATAGATTGATCAGGTAAGTAAATCTTAGTAATGAGGTGATGATCATCCTGGTGAACTAGTTGTGCCAGTTTTGTGAAATCCCAATGTCGAACTTGAGTATCAATGACATCAGCCACTTTAAGGTTTGGATCCATATCGGGGAGTAGTATAGTAGCCCTTGGAGGATTGGTTGGAAGCCAAGGATAAGTCCCCAGATTTGTGTGCTGTCCATTACCAATGGATATTTGTACACCACGCCGAAGGAGTTCAGCTCCAAACCTAAGTGAGTTCCAGCCATAAGATGGTTTAGTACCTTGGTTGGCAGTTAAGAGATTTCCTTCACGGAAATAGCAAGCTTTAAGAATCTTGTGAACTAAGCTCTGAGGTCGTTGAAGTATTTTCCAAACTTGGGTTGCGAGTAGAGCTTGATTGAACTGATGAAGATCTCTGAATCCTAAACAACCACTCTTTTTGAAGTAGTCATCTTTTTCCAAGAAACCCAAGAAATTTTTCTGTTGCCAGGAGTAGTCCCCCACCAGAATCTAGCAATCATGCTATTTAGGTCAGAGCACAATTCCATAGGTAATTGGAAAATATTCATCGAATAAACCGGCATTGCAAGAGCCACCGCTTTTATTAATGTTTCCTTTCCGGCCGTTGATAGGAAACGAGTCTGCCATCTAGTGATTTTACTTTGAACCCGATCTCCCAAACTGTTCCGGCAGTCCAAGATACTTTCCTCCACCTCCTATATTTGGGATCTATAAACGCTGCATTACACTATTTCTAGTATGTTGAAAGACTCTAGTGCCAAAAGTGATTGAAGATTTGTCCATGTTGATTTGTTGGCCCGATGCATTCTCATAAGTATTGAAAATATGTAGGAGTTGAGTAGTATTGCAATGGTCGGCTTTAAGGAAAAATAGTGAGTCGTCGGCAAATAATAGATGTGAAAGTGTTGGTCCACCATTACTGAGTTAAATTCCTTTTATTCTGCCTTCATAATGCGCGGTAGTAATCAAAGAGCTTAAAGCATCAGCGCAGAGAATATAAAGATATGGTGACAAAGGATCACCTTGTCTTATTCCTCTTGTGGCTTCAAAATGACCGTGTGGACATCCGTTGATTAAGACAGAGAAAGTCACTGTACGAACACATTTCATAATCCATGAAATCCAATGCTGATTAAATCCCTTCTTAAGTAGCACCCCTTCTAGAAAATCCCACTCGATACGATCATAAGCTTTACTAATGTCAGTCTTTACAGCCATATAAGAATTGGAGCATCATTTTCTTACTCGCAGGGAGTGAAGAGCTTCATGTGCTATCAAGACATTATCTGTGATAAAACGTCCAGGGATGAAAAACGCTTGGTTCTCCGAGACAATATGATGTAGCACATCTTTGAGCCTTTGTACAAAAATCTTGGAGATTATTTTGTAGACCAAATTACATAGCCCTATTGGACGAAAATCTTTCATAGAATTTGGGTTTTGTATTTTTGGGAGGAGACAAAGATTGGTATGATTCCATTCCTGGGAAAATATGCCAGTATCAAAGATATTTCTGACCTCATGGATGATAGCTGGACTGACAATATCCCAATGTTATTGATAAAAAGATGCATTGAAACCATCTGGTCCCGGGGCACGAGTAGGGCCGATGGAGAAAAGGCTTTTTCGTATTTAATCATCAGAAACTGTTTTGGTAAGATGCGTATTCATTTCTTCTGTGACAACACTGTGTGTGCATCGCAAGACTTCTCCTAAATTCTGAACCCCTGAACTAGTAAACAGATCTTCAAAAAATCTTGTTGCTTCTTTTCCAATATCTGCATTGCCCTTGATAGTCTCACCATTCAGACCCATTATCTTGTTCAGGGCCGGCGCTAAGCATAGGAGGGTGAAACATTTGCCTAAGACCTCTATTTTTGTGGGGCTCTCATTTTAGTTTAGTTTTTTTTTTCAGAAATATTATTAGAAATTTTTTTAATAATGTATTATTACATAAAAAAGTTTTTATATACATATTTTTATGTATTTCAACAATATGTTTTATATTTTGGGACCCCAATTTTTGTAAGTAAAAAATATGTTTTATATTTTGGGGTCCCAATTTTTGTTTTGCTTAGAACCCCCATAATCTGAGAGCTATTATCAATCCGATTTTGAGGTCTTATGTTCTTTGTTAAAGCATGAAAGAATTGTGTGTTAAAGCATCTCCAATGTATTATTCCATTTTCTTCTTCAAAATAGAGTAACTCCAAAATAGAGTAACTCCAAAATGGAGTTGAATTATACTTCAACCCTACTCCATTTTGGAGTTGAAAATGGAGTAATGAGTAAAAAAATGAAGTGATGAATAAAATTACTCCATATTTGGAATAATTCCATTTTTACTCTATTATAGAGTTGGAAATAGAGTTGGAAATGGAGTAGGGTTGAAGCAAATTATACTCCAAAATAAAATATGGAGGGAAAAATGGATTGGGGTTGGAGATAGTCTTACGGTCACATCTTTCAACCAAGAATTTATACTTTTTGTTTTCCAGAATTTTTCCTCATCACTATACGCTTTGGATAGCTCCCGTCGCATTCTTCGGATTTCAGCCACACTTGTTACACCATCAGTATGAGCCACACTCGTTACACCACACTCGTTACACCACACTCGTTACACCATCAGAGATCTCTTTACGGCAACTCTTGATTCGATCCACCACTTCACTGATACTTCCATTGATATTATCATTCCAACTCTTCTTTATGACGTCACCGAACTCTTGTTTTTCTCCAAGTCTTGTATAATAAGATATCTGTTTTTCAATTAGTTTAGTTGTGCAGCTTTTTTAAATTTTTGGGTATTTCATTTTGTAATTGCGAGTTCTTCAAACCCTTAAACGACGCCGTTTTTGTAACTCGTCTCTTATCTCGCTACTAGCCAAAAGATTCTTCTTCCATCCCGTAAAACCCTAAATCTCTCCGCCTCATAGCATTTTCCGATTGAACAAAGAGTGAATTCGCGTGATCGTTCAAAGCATGGCAAGTCAAACGCCGAATCTGGAGTGCCGGATGTACGAATCTAGGTATCCAGAGGTGGATATGGCGGTGATGATTCAGGTGAAGACCATCGCCGATATGGGAGCATACGTTTCACTGCTGGAGTACAATAATATAGAAGGCATGATCCTCTTCTCCGAGCTCTCCCGTCGTCGGATCCGAAGTGTGAGCAGTTTGATTAAGGTCGGCAAAATCGAGCCTGTTATGGTTCTGCGTGTTGACAAAGAGAAAGGTTACATTGATCTCAGCAAACGTAGAGTTAGCGACGAAGATATTCAGACTTGTGAAGAGAGGTATAACAAAAGCAAGCTCGTTCATTCTATCATGCGCCATGTTGCTGAGACTTTGTCTCTTGATTTGGAGGTAAAATCCAACTTCAGTTTTGGGATTTTTACCTATATTCGTTCATCTGAATTCCGGATATGAAAGGTTCGTTTAAGGTTGAGTAGAATCATTTCTAGCAGATGCTGAGACTTGATATTTTTAGATTGTAGGTTGATCAAGTCTCTGAATTTAGGTGCTATCATAGCTTAGTGATTATAAATTGATTCATAGCTTAGGGATTATCTCTTAGATTTGGATTTTGACTAATATTGTTCATATGAATTCTGGATTTACTGGTTTCATAGAAGATGCTGAGACTTGAAGATTTTAGATTTTAGGGTTTCTCCTACATGTTTTACTTAGTGATCATATCTCTGAATTTAGGTTTGGATTTTGACAATTATTGTTCATCTGAATTCTGGATTTGCATAGTGTTGTAATCATTGATTATAAATTGATTCAGAGCTTAGTGCTATATGTTTTTTGATTCAATCTTTTTTATTGCAGGAGTTGTATGTGAACATTGGTTGGCCTTTGTATCGAAAACATGGTCATGCTTTTGAGGTAAGAGTAGTTTGTGAATTTGATTTAGATTCATTGTACTCCCATATTTGTACTTTTCAGATATTTTTTTGCTTTTGTTCAGGCCTTCAAGATCTTAGTGACTGATCCTGATTCGGTGTTGGATTGTCTCACCCGTGAAATCAAAGAAGTTGGGCCTGATGGACAAGAGGTGTATACATTGTTTGTTCTCTTGTTTTGTTTTAGTAATTTACTTTGGAGCTAGTCTTACAAGTGTTTTTCTATTTGTAGGTGACTAAGGTTGTACCTGCAGTTACAGAACAAGTGAAAGATTCACTTGTGAAGAACATAAGGAGGAGAATGACACCACAACCAATGAAAATCCGGGCTGATATCGAATTGAAATGTTTTCAGTTTGACGGAGTTGTTCACATTAAGGTCGTAACTCCACGATTTACGACGTTATTATTTCATTTGGTTTTCTCACCAATGCTTGCATTTTCAGGAGGCCATGAAAAATGCTGAAGCCGTTGGAAATGAGAACTGTCCTGTTAAGATTAAATTGGTTGCACCACCTCTTTATGTGCTTACTACTCAGACACTTGACAAGGTTAGGCAGTTTCTAATTATGATTGGCTTTATTGTTAAGAGATTTATCATCTCTATTTCTTAAGCAACTTGCCAGAATTTTGTATATCTTCTCAGTCTTAATATAACACATTAAACAGGACCAAGGGATTGAAATTCTAAACAAAGCCATAACAGCTTGCACTGAGACAATTGAGACGCACAAAGGCAAGGTTGTCGTCAAGGAAGGAGCTAGAGCTGTGAGTATCTCTATCTTCTTTTACTGTTGAACCGTCCCAAGTTGTTTTATTTTGGTTCGTGACCGTCTACATCCGAGAGTTTAATCTTAATTTTATGTTTCGATAGGTGAGTGAACGAGATGATAAGATGTTAACAGAACACATGGCTAAGCTACGACTTGACAATGAAGAAATGAGTGGTGATGAAGATAGCGAAGACGAAGAAGAGGACACAGGGATGGGCGAAGTGGATCTCGATGGCGCTGGGATCATCGAGTAAGATTGCCATTTTACTCAACGGTTTGAGTTATTTTTCTTTAAAGCTTGACACAGGCAGTAGAAAACCTCAGAGAGGCTTTGTGTGTTTTGTGAGTCCATTTTATTTCACTCATACCTTGTTCTTCTTAGTGTACGCCCTAGAAAGTTTTTGTTTTCTTAATTATTTTATGAAAATGCGAATAAGATCTATTATCTTCAAAGAATGAAGCAAACCAATCAATATTGGAAGACATTATAACAAATACTGACACGCAAGTGGAAGAATGAACAAAAACCTATCATCAATGTTTTCTTTGAACCTTAAGCAAAAAATGACAAACTCTGGATAGAAAGAAAACAAACAAAATTAGAGACATGTCTTTACCCATCAGTGTATTGCGCGCAACCATTTGGTCCATAATGCAGAGCACTTCGCCTCTGCTTCACAACTTCCTCGCAAAGGTAACAAAAACGTGTTCGACATGCCCAACAAAACAAGTGATTGTTGTTTCCCACCTACACAAATACATATATATATATATAGCCAACTCAATAACCCAAAAGACCCCAAAATTTTACTCAGATGAAACTGAATAAGTTTTTTACCTTTACGTTGAACCGGCGACATTTAGGACATGATTGACCGGCCTGAGGAAACTCTCCATGCTGCGCAAACAGTTGAGCTTGAATCTGTCCAATAGCTTGCAGCTCATTCCATTCATCTTCTGGGAATAGATCACATGATCCCTCACTTTTCCCCAAAACAAAAACAAAAAAGAACACGTTTTTATTTTAGTTCCAAGATATATATATATAAAAGACGATTGTCTTAAATGGATCCTTTGGAAACGGAATCCCAGGGAAGGATTTTTGAAGCACAATAGAGTCTATGTTTGGAAATCTTATACTATTAAAACTGAAATACAAATTTAGGAAATCCTGTTACCAAATATTCAATATCTTAATCTTATATCCAAACAGCTTTTAACTAATTAATTTTTTACAATCATTTTCTTATATAATATTTCTCTACAATTTTTTACTTATCTAATATTGTGATTTTAATAATATGAATTATGATTCTCTTATTATCTTTATTTGATATTATTTTTATACTGTTTTAAATTATTATATAATACATATGATTAAAAATTCTTTAGATTTTTATAAATATGTTGTGATTTCAATTTTTATAAACGGATATATATTAACTCAATCAGTAAGAAAAAAAGTGTGTGTTCAATATCTCACATTAGTAGAGAAGTAAATCAGATCGATGACATACGGGATATGTACAAGTAAATCTGACATAAGGTGGATATAGAAATAAAATTTTATGCACATGAAAAAGCGGGCATCATGAACAAACTCATAGTGAACTGCATATATATCAGATTTTGTCCGCGAACTGATAAATCAGCGTAAATTACCAACTTTTAATGAATTACCAACTGCATATATATTCAACTTTTAATGAATATATATATATATATATGATTCCAAATACAAATGTGCATAAAGCTTAACTTATAATGCATCCAATTTTAAATGTTTTATTTTACTCGGTTTAGTTTGGTTCTTTAGTTAAACAAATTTAACATTTTTAAAATTTTAAAATATTAATAATTTTTAAAATTTAAACTTATAAATATTATAAATATTTAAACTACATGAAAATACTACAGTTCGATGACGAACCCATATTAAATAAAAAAAATATATTAAAAAAAAAACAAAACAAAATATTCATAAACAGTAAAGAAAACAAATTAATAAGTTAAATTTATACATAGAAAATTGTAATAAGTATAAAATATCAATATTTATAAATAGTAAATAAATTAATAAAATATGATAATTTTATATGAAAATAATAACCCGCGGTACAAATCTAGTAAATTTTCGAAATGGTCTATCTTTTGTATTTAGTCCATATATATAACATATTTTGTTGCATAAAAATCAGAAACCTGAAATGTTGATAACCAGTATTGGCTTTGCTGCAACGGTAACAAAAGTATTGGCCACAGTTACTACAAACCATTTTGTTACAACCTTCGGTTTTCGAGATAGCCATCTTGCACGACGGGCATTGCTTAGAGCTTTTCTTTATCACTTTCATACTAATAATCTCATTGATCATTTCTTCTTCTTTTCTCATTTGTTCCTCTCCAAGATGAGAAGAACCTTGACGCTCCTGAATAATATAACATGTAACAAAAGAGTATATAGTTTCAAGGTTTTTAAAGATAACACAAAATATATATATATAGCTAGTACCTGCAAGAACTGAAGCCTATTTTCTGAAGTTACACAAGCGGCACCTACATGTCGCTTTCTTTACAAAGCGTACAGAAACTGAAGTAACATTTGAAGCACAACGCAAGCTGCTCATCGTCCTCTATGCACGGTGTTTCGCATCGAGGACAGTAAGTCACATCGGTCATGGAATCCAACGTTCTCTGCAACATTAGGGTTTCCCAACGTTTATAAGCTTCATCCCCCAACAATCGCTTCAATATCCCCGGCGGAACAATTTCTCCGCATCCCGAATTATCAGGACACTTAGGCTTGTTAACTGTGCCTTCAGAGACGTGTATCTCTGTGTAGGTCTTCATACACTTGATACAAAAGAAATGTTGGCATGGTAACTTAACAAAGTCGATACCTGAAGATTCAGAGTAACAAATACAACACTCGTGCAAGCTCGTAAGGAAACTCTCACGGCGCTTTTCATCGTTGTAGCTTCTGATATAAGGAATATCTACGTCCGGGGAATGACTTCCGGAAACGGCACGCTTATCTTTGGAACATGTAACAATACCATAAGGACCAAGAACAATCTTGTTATCTACTAAACCGATATGAGAAATCGAGGAGTTTTGTGGCCAGTCTATCCATTGGTAAAGGACTTCTTGCCCTTGTTGTTCTATCCATATTGAATCGAGCATCGAGCAGAGACTTGAGATGTTAGCAAAGTTCATCCATTGAACACTTATAACGAAATAAGGAGGTAGGTGGCTAGGATAAGCTTTTGGTAATAAACATGTCAAGACCATTGGTGGAAGGTGTTGGGTTTGAATGAGTAGAAGAAATCTTCTGACTCGAGTAAGCTAAGGTTTGCCGAGATGGTATATTCACTAGTAGCTTCAACGTTTACATGAATCTACAAAATCAAATAAAATAGGTCTTTGTCACACATTACTGATATGAAACTTGTTAGTCCTAAGCTTTAACTCTGACCTGAAAGTATCGCATATCCTTATGCCGGTCAAGGATTAACATGTTCTCTCCATATATGTATCCCAATGCCAAAAGCTGCAACAAATTTCAAACAGATTTTTTAACCGTTTTTGAACCGGAAATAACATTTCAGAGCTCAGTTTAATTCAGTATCTATGTTTTTTGAAGCATAATTAGCAAAAACTATGAATAAATTGCTCTTTGGGATATTGAAATATCACAAAGTCAAAAAATAAAAACTTAGTTTACCTCATCTTCCTGAGATTGATCATTCATCTTTAGCTGTTCGTCGTTGAGCTCCTGCTCATTGATGCTAGATCGCAAATTGTTCAGAATAGTCAGCATAAGATCTTCCTTGTTCTCGTATTCATCATTATCAGCAGCTATTTCATCAGTTTCAGTTTCCCAATGATCACCATGACCAAGAAGAACCTTTTCCTTGGAGATGGAATCTTCTTCACTTTGATCGGTGGAAGTCATGTCTTGCTGGTGAGGCTCGGATTGTGGTTGACAAAGAAATTGTATTCACAATCCCATCATTAATTATTCAATTGTCTTAAAAGGAAAGAGGTTGAGCCCTATTTATAGAGCTTCTTCCAAAATTGGACTTAGAATCGGATCGAAAACTCTATACTATCCAATGAACCCAATTGGGTTGGGCCTTATCTGAATGTCTCTTTTTTTTTTTCTTTTTTTTTTTTTTTTTAAAATTTATGAATATTTTTCTTTTTCTTCTTTGATGAAAGTGAGCAGAGCATGAATGTTACTGATCCCGTATTCTTTTTATGTGAAATATTATTTAGAAACGAAAAATTGATAGCTTTTACAAATTGCAACATTTTTCAGTATGATGGAAGACAAATATAAGCATATAATGTTACTGATCCAGTGTAGTGTCTTTTTTATTTGGTATTTGTATGGAACGGGGAATGGGGGAGGGGGAATTTCTTTTTGTGTTTCTTTATTATTGATTGGAATTCTCTTGTTAAAGATCCTGCTTAACTAATCAATTGAAGACCTATGTTTTTTGTTATAATTTTAAAATAGACATTCATTAATTTAACTGTCCGAAAATTATAACCAATTGATAGTCAAGGACGTGTTATTAATACTTGGGTTGATATTGTTAACCGTGCTAACATTTCATGGGTTCCGTCGTTCTCATCGCTTCTTGATTAATCATTAGGCACAAATTCTACAATGGAGTTCTTACATTAAATTTTGAATTTCATTTTTGAATTTGTTTTTTTTTAGTCAATTTTCTCAATTTTTATTGGCTCAAGGCTTTTAATTTTTGGTCATCTCCATAGTTTTTTGAAACCCTGTGCGAATTTGAAAATATATATGCTGTTTTTGTATTGTTAGGCCCTAATCGATGGTCCCATTTGCTTGTGGTGTGTGTGTGCATCGAGTCTGATGTTAAGTTGGTGTTTAAAATAAAATTCAAAAATGTATGATACTTATATAACATGATTCCTCCTTGGACATCGTGATGAAGTAGAAGCACGAAACTGATGCATAATTTTAAGATTCCCTAAACTAGAGATCCAAGCATGAAGTTTTGATAAATCACCGATAAATAAAAACGAATGTTGAAGTTTTTGAAGAATTCCTTGCAAGAAGCTCAGATTTGAAAAAAAACAGAAAAATAACTTTTTCTATTTAAAATATATTTTTTCTTTACAAGCATTAGAAGTATCTCATAAGAAAACCCTCAATTATATTGCAATAAATTTGAATTATTAGAATGGTACATATTTCCCATTTAAATATTAAAGTGACACAAATCTTATTTTTATTATAGTTTACCATTTTGGGCCTTTTTAATGGGGTTTAATTACCAAAATAATCCTATAAAGTATTGTAAAGAAATTTTTTTGAGTTGTAGAGTTATTTGTTTAACCGCAGAGTTATTTGACAAACTCAGTTACCGCAGAGTTATCAACGTTACCGCAAACTTATTTTGAGTTGTAGAGTTATATGATATGACCACAGAGTTATTCGATAAACTTAGTAACGCAGAGTTACTATGTAGTCGCAGATTGATTGATAACGTTGTCGTAGAGTTATTTATAACGTTGTCACAGAGTTATGTAATACGATACCGCAGACTTAATGGATTAGTTATCACAGAGTTATTTATAATGTTGTCGCGGAGTTATTTAGAACATTGTCGCATAGTTATGTTAATTGTTAAATCTGGACCACACGATTGTGTTATTTGGCTAACTCGGTTACCGCAGACTTATTACTGACCTTTTTATATTAGTTATCAAAGAGTTATATTACAAACGTTGTCGCAGAGTTATGTTTTATTTTGTCGCAGAATTATGTAGATCGATAAATCTGGGCCACACGATTGAGGGTTTCTACTTAATCTTCACGGTACTTGTTTGGCAGCTTCTATTTTCGTCGGCATCTTCTATTTTTGTCGGCATCTTTTTTCTTCTTCTTCTTCTCTTTTCTTCACTCATCTTCTCATTCTCCTTCGTTTATCTCCACTTTTCTTTGTTATGTAGCTGTTGTTAGTGTGTAGAAGATATGGAGCAGGAGATAATTCTTGTATGTGGGAAATGGAAGTTTGAAAGAAATAGATGGTTGTTTGCTGTTGATGTGGGAAATGGATCTCGAATTCTAGCAGCTGAAGGTAGTACAAGTTATGAGAATTTCTTTAGAATGGTGTATGAGTATTTTGGGGGTGGATAAGAGCATTTATGATGTTAGATTAAGCTACATGTTGCCAAAGAAGATTAAGCAGAATTTGCCTCGAGATACACCTCCTGTGTATGTAGATAATTGTAGGCAATTCCAAACTTTTCTTGGCCAATCGAAAGCAAATATGCTTCGTCTTCGTGTTGAAGTGAAGGATACAGTGGATATAAAGAAGAATTCAGAAGATAAGCTTCCAAAAGCTGAAGAGAATTCAGAGGATAAGCTTCCAAAAGCTGAAGATGGTGATCAAAATGATGATGAAGATGATGAATTTAGATTCGGTTATTGTGACGACTCTGACGGAACCGATTCTGGTGATGAGAATTTTGCAGAGTATGGGATCATGCCTGAAGTAGAAGAGAATGTAGAACTGCCAATCAAGAAGAGAGGTTCCAGAGTTTATGTAAGGGAAGGAAATGAAAATGTTGAATTTGCTAAGTTAGAAATGAGTTCAATGGATTTAGCTGTGGGACAATGTTATGATACGAAAGAGCATCTAGAGAAAAGGATGAAGATTCTATCTGTGGTCCATAAATTTGATTTCTATGTATACAGATCGACACCAGTTCTATGGATTCTTAAGTGTTGGGTTAGAGGATGTTCATGGATGGTCCGAGCTTCACCAATTGGAGATTATCCAAGATTTAATATACGGCAATATGTCTCAGAACATACGTGTTCGGTTACTGAGCGTTCTGCAAGATCAAGACAAGCAACTCATGAGATACTAGGAGAATTATACAAGGATTTCGTTGGTGGAGTTGGACCAACCGTATTGCCAACACATGTGGCTGAGACTCTATTTTTCAAATTAAGGTACGAAGTCGCAGAGTTATTTGAGTTTTGTATTCTATGGTCGAAGAGTTATTTGAGTTTCGTATTCTATGGTCGTAGAGTTATTTGAGTTTCATATTCTATGGTCGCAGAGTTATTTGAGTTTCGTATTCTGTGGTCGCAGAGTTATTTGAGTTTTGTATTCTATGGTCGCATAGTTATTTGAGTTTCGTATTCTATGGTCTCAGATTTATTTGAGTTTTGTATTCTATGGTCTCAGATTTATTTGAGTTTCGTATTCTATGGTCGCAGATTTATTTGAGTTTCTTATTCTATGGTCGCAGATTAGTTATTGGAAGGCATATCGGACATTATTACATGCTTGGGATTTGGTTAGGGGATCTCACGAGAGTGGATATGAGTTACTACCTGCTTACTTATATATGATTAGAAGAGAAAATCCCGGATCACACACACGACTTGAAGTTGATGAAAATCAAAAATTCAAGTATTTGTTTCTAGCATTTAGTGCAAGCATTAATGGACTTGCATACATGAGGAAAGTGGTGGTTGTTGATGGTACATTTTTGCAAGGTAGATACAAAGGAACACTTCTTATCGCTACAGCTCAAGACGGTAATTTCCAGATATTTCCTTTTGCTTTTGCCATAGTTGATACTGAAAATGATGAATCATGGGAATGGTTCTTCAAGCAACTCAGCAGTGTGATTCCCAATGACAAAGGCCTTGCCATTATTTCTGATAGACACAAGTCTATTGCCAAAGCTATTACAACGGTCTACCCAAAGGCTACTCGTGGAATATGTACATACCATTTGTACAAGAATATATTGCTCTGTTTATAAAGGTCGGGATGCATAAGATTTGGTGAAAAAGGAGGCCTATGCTTTCAAAACTGTTTATTTCCAGACAACTTTTGATCAGATTGAAGTGTTGAATCATGCACTTCATAGTTATCTCCAAAGAGCTGATGTTCAACTCTGGACAAGAGTTCATTTCCCTGGGCATAGGTACAATCTACTTAAACCAACATTGATGAATCAATGAACAATGTTCTATCACGCTCCAGGAATTTGCCTATTGTCCAACTACTGGAAATAGTGAGAGAAAAGAAAATAAACTCATGTAAATTTTCTTAAAACATTAATTCATAATTTCCTTATATACTAAACTCATGTTTTTGAGTAATTTCTATTATTTTAAATTTCTATTATATAAATAAGGATTAAAAAGTATTATGCGACCAATTACCTTTATTTAAAAATCGAGGATTTACTTTTCTTTTTTAATATTAAATATTTTCTTAATTATTTTTTAGAAAAATATGAAGTTATGAAAAATAAATATTTTTAAAAATTATTCACTAATAAGAAATTAGGGCCATAATTTTCTTTTATTCATTAAATATTGAGTTATTACTAAACTCTATGTTTTGAGTACTTCTACTATTTTAAATCTGCACTATATAAATAGGATTCGCTTGGCAGGCAGTTCAACTAACTCCCACAGAGGAAATATGCAATATGGAATTGTTGATCCTTATTCCTACATAGTTTAGATGTCAATCACATTGATGGTCCAGATCCTAATATATGTCTTGGTTGGACTTGCATTCAAGGCATAGACCATGTCATGTTATTAGGTGCCAAGTGTTATCAGAAAACACTTTCACCGTTGCATACGGAGTTGGAAGCATTGGTATGGGCTATGAAATCCATTCTCGCATCAAGGATTTTCTATCAGCTGTTCGAAACAGATTGTGCTGAATTGGTCTCAATGGTGGAATCTCTTGGGAGTGGCCCACATGGTCCAGTCAGCTAGAAGACATTGCCTAGTTCCGAGATTCTTTCTCTGGTTTTGTGATCTTCCGTATCTCCCGTTCGTGTAGTTCACAGGCCCATTGCTTAGCATGGATCTCTAAAGTTTTATCTTTTGAAACTTTATTTGTAAACATTTTTTTCTCCAAGTTGGGTCACTAATTATGGAATGAACTTTTAATATAATGTTTGGTTGGAAAACAAAAATAGGGATCCAAAAATATTATGCAACCAATTGCATTTATATTAAAGATCGATAATTTATTTTTAGTTTTTTTACTTAATTAAATTTTTGAAAAATATGAAATTATGAAAAAATAACTTTTAAAATTATTCATTAATAAGCGATTAAGGTTTAATTTCCTTATATTATTTTTGCAAGGATCTTATTTTTAAGTTTTTGGTCGATATTGGTTTTGTTTTTAGTTTTTGGCAGATTATCGTTAGAATTTATGTCATTTTCTTGCATGTACCAATAAATTTTTTGTTTTTAAAACACTATGTAGACACCTCAAAAGTTGAAGTTATAATTATTTTATATAGTACTTTCACTCTCCTATGCCTTGCGCCGGCCCTTTAATCCAATTATCCTATAATTTTATGCCCAAAAATAGAAATTATTTTTAGATCAAAATAACCAAAATACTCAAAGTAACCAAAATGTTTTAAACATTCTTAGTTTTATTTTTGAAAATTCAATCAAATTTTATTTATATTTAAACCAAGTTTTATTTATTTTCCAATATTTCATGTACCTAAAACTGACTCAAACTGAGATGGAACCGAAACAAACCAAAAATATAAATACCCGAATGGATCATAGGTTTCTAAGCCCGATAGACTTGAACCTAGACGTGAACCAAATCTAAACGCCCAGCCGTAGTGTGATATCTCAAGAAATGGATTAAATGACCAATGACTATGATTTCGCTCATATATATGCGAGATATGTTTCTGCCAAATCTGTGTTTTCTATTTATGTTTTCTTATTAAGATCTTATCTTGATTTCCAAAAGAATATCATTTCCTTCTCACACCACTTGCTAAAAATCTTCACCATTCTTTGGTTCTTGACGTTTCCAATAACATCCTCTTGCTCTACTCTTTCCTATCTATATCTTAATTTTATTCATATATTTGGTTTTATACTTAAACATTTTGTTTTCGCGGCTTCTTTTCTTTTCAGTCATCAAATTCTCATCCACCATGATCTTTAATCTCTAGCGAAAGTTCACCGCCTTGCTCCATAATTTGAATCCAGATTAGTCTATGAGACTTAGCTCTGCATAAACAACATTATCTGAGTGGATTCTTGCCCTTTTTTTTAATTATTGGAGCTTAAATAATCTAAAATTAAAATTTGTAAAGAAAAGCTTATAACAAGATTCTGGGAAATTAGAATTATTTTTCTTTTTAGAATTATATTTCTTTCTAAAATTTCCTATTTATTTTAATAATCTATGATTTTATTTATTTTATATATATATTTTAAGATTATGAACTAACTTTAAAATTTCCTTCGTAGGGTCTTTGCTTACTGTGTTGATTTACCGATCCTTGATTTCAAAACTCTCTCTCTACGTTCTGATTGTGTTTCAATTATGACTCAATTCTGTTCCAATTTTTTAGATCTCTCAATGCCTATAATTAGCAGTTCACTCTTCTTTATAATTTTTGTTTCATTGATGTTTCTTGGTTGGTGCTATCTCTTCAGGGCAAAAAAACTGGCAGTTCATGGACATTAAATACTGATTAAGGAAGAAGAACAGGAACGAAGATGATCGAAGAAGAGCAATATGAACAAGAGATGATGAGATACATCTATAGTGAAGTCTCTTCTCTGTATGCAGGTATATTTGTTTCGAACAGGGGAGATTTAATTAGTTTTACATTTTTATTACAAGAACTGAAAGATCTAATGTATGATTCTGGAAGATTCTTAAAATCACTTTTATGGCCATTATGTTCTTCGGATTCAGATGTGGGATAGCAGAGGAAGCTATATTATACTATGGTTTTGTATAACTCACAAAGATGTCTCAGTTTCATTCCCCGTTGATCTTGGTGCATCATGGTAATCTCATCTTCTCATTGTTTCATGTATAATTAAGTTTTTGTTTCGATTAAATACAACTTCTCTTCTCATTTTCAGATTCCACAGATGGGTCCAACACGTTTTCAAACTTTTTAACTTACCTATGTGTGCTCACAGTGACAGATGGAAGAAGATGAAAGTTACAGACGTGTAGTTGAAATTGAAGAAGAGAACCAATAAGATAATCTTCTAATCGTCATTTTTCTGGTATGGTTCTAATTAAATTTTTAGAAAATTTGCTTTAGTAGAAGAAGTGAACATAAACAGACAATAGAATCAACTACAAAGGACGATCTACATCATTTGAGACCTCAGCTATAAAACAAATCTTTCATTAATAAAATGTGGCTACAAACTGTGTTTGAAATGTAGAATTTTAAACAAGACTGTAAATTTAGACTAGCAATTAAACTTAGACATAGTGCATATAATTTATGAAACGAAAGATCTCTTTGTAGATGATGCATTTGTCGCACACATCCTCAAACTGTCCAATTACGCAATCATTAGGAACTTCCAATTTGAGTGAGCAGCATATCATAATCATGGTATTGCCTTACACTCAACTCTAGAACAATCACCCTACAATTTTGTTGACATTGTCTCAGCAATCTCTGAAAAACCTATGTGGACTAGATCTATAGATTTGTATGATGAAAGGCATGAGTATAAAGTAAAGAGACGACACAAGGGTTTGTTAACGCGGTTCGGTTCTCCAACCTACATCCCCGGGACCAAGTCCTGAAACCATTCACTAGAAAAGACAGCAACCTACAATTGCCAAATGGGTACAACACCACGCTTATCTAGAATTACAATGGAAGAACACTACCACTCATTGTATTTTCGACAAGTGTAGTTTCTTAACAAAACCACAAACAGATCTCACTATCTTGTTCGTGGGACGACTCCACACATAAAGCCGTGTACCTCTCTCAATAGAACCCTAGGCGCGTAAGTCTTCATGTCACCGCCTCGATCTATTTATTCGCTCCACGAGCAAACCCTAAAACCCACTTAATCTTCAAGTCTTCATATGAAGTTAAGCTTCTTCTTTCATGGACTCAAGGTCCATATGTCTTCTCAATAAGACATCAAATCCACGTCATTAACTCTAGACGTGACATCCTTATTTTGCTTCCAGAATTACGTTTCTCTTTATGGTAATTCTTCAGTAGACAGACTCGCCTCTGTTCCAACAACTCTTCATCAATACCACTTGTGTCACATACACAGTTCTTGTATCATACATACTCACCTCTGTTCCAACACACAATCTGTATCATGTCATTAGCTTGGTCTAACAACCAGTTGCAAATACACTTTCAATCTCCCCCTTTGTAACTGAGTTTTAGAACTCAAGCTCACCTTGTAACTTGTACTATGATGATCTTCTCTCTTCAAGACTGTCTCAGAATCTCTCGCTAAACTGACACTGCATTTGTGATGATTCTGACCCATTATCATCTGCCTTAGCAGCTACATAACTCAGCTGCATCACATATATACTAACAATCTCCCCCTTGATGGCTGAGTTGTAGCTTCTCCGCCTTTTTATATTAGTGAGTCAACTCAAGCTTATCAATGTAAACATCCAAATGTTTGCAGCTACACGACATATAATGCTCCCCCTATATCTTTGCATCGTAATCTTCCTCCTGCTTGAGTGTGCATACTCATATAAAACAAACAACTGCTTCTATTAACCCACACTTTATTGTACAGCCAATGAGCTGCATGAACAACATTTTTCTTGTTCTAGTTCAGCCTAGAATTGATCAGTCCAGCTGGTTCACTCAAGGATGAATACTTTCACACGATATGACTTCTGCAAATTCCTATACACCATCACTTGATAGAACACCTCATGATCTACGTCTTCAATTTTCTCCCCCTCTTTAACTAGGTGTGATACTCAAGATACATGTACATCCACAACATGAAAGCATAGAGATGACAGCTGACCATACCACCAATTAAAATCAAAAATTACATGAGTAATCATTATTCCTCATTACTCCCCCTGCAACCTGACTGCACAACAAATGGCAAAACCTCATCTTTATCCTCATGCTTTGATCAGCTGCTTCTCTTAAACATTCAAAGCTCTGTCTCTGACCACCAAAGGCACGCTCAAAAATTCATTGCTCCATCAATCATAACTCCATTCATGAAGAGTTATACATCTCCTTTCGTGAAGCCGCTGTCCCAGAATCACAAAAATATCGCTGACACCAATAGAAGCAGGATCAAAGCCTGTCGTACGCACAGAACAATATCTTTCTAATATGGTAGGCGTTCTAGGAGTAAATTAAGAAACAGCTGAATTATACAAATGATTTCTAACAGCTACTAGAACACATGCTTGCTGTAGACAAAATACCTTCTTCGATGAATTTCTGTTTTGCAAGTTGTTCACCTATATTTCGAGTCCTCTGATACCCTCTCTCCTTTAGACGTCTGACTTGTCTGTGTTCCAACTTGACTTTCATGACTCTCTTCCCTCTTAAGGTTTGCTTTTGTATCAGATCGTGTCTCAACACCAGACTATTCATCTTTTTCAGTCTCAGATTTTTCTCCTATTTTTTGTTTTTAGAGCAATGATTACACACTCTGTTGTAGCCTCTATTCCAGATTCTCATCTTCATGAACCAAAAAAAAAAAAAAAAAAACATTCCCAACATGGTGAACTTACAAACCCCCTGAAATCTCAAGCTTCGGATTATTCAGCTCTCTATGACATTGGGATGCTATCCTAGACAATGATCCTTCATCCAGACATGAGATCACAAACCTTCAGACTACTCTCTTTCCTTGGCTGTCTTTCATGCTTGTTTGGGTTCGTCAAAACAGTTTTGAGAACATGAATCTTTTCAAAACAGATGCATATGTGATATGCAGCTTCCAAATAAACGATGAACTCTCATATACACGTTTACACAATTTCCACTTGAGCAGTAGAGAACACTTATGATGACTAGCTCGTCATAACCCATAGTTTCTGATCAGCTGAAAAACAAATATGGTGATTCACTGCTGTTCTCAGTTTTGTACTCTTCTCCTTTCAGCCTCTGACTTCATCCTCGACACTATCAGAATAACATTTGTAAACCCATCCGAAATCAGAATCTGACATTTTTCTTCTAGGAGATTTTGATAACCAGAATTAAGATACAAGCTGCTCAAATTAATATATATGTTGGTATTGGCAAATGACGAAAACACACCAATAAGTCCAGCATCAGATCCCACAACTTCTTCTTAGCCTCGTAAAGACGACTTATGACGTCCAGCAACGTCCAAGAAAAAACTATGACGTCCAGCAACGTCAAAGAAAATGATGACGTCCAGAAATGTTCAGCAACACACGTTAAGCTCAGTTTCATCTGTGTATTTGCTGATCATATCTGAACTGAGACTCTTTGAACCATCCATTTACAGAGAAATTTCAGACTTCTTCAAGTTTCAACCCTGAAATTCCAATCTTCAAGCAAAATCAACTTCCAGATTTATTAGTACTCAATCAGCTAGCCCTGATTTTCAGATAATGTGAAACAAGTCGTCAACAGCCATTCCATTAAAAATAGCCATGACAGCATAGAAAAACATGAAGCAGCATGTCCAGCAATAGATGCTATAAAGCACAATTTGTTTCTCTTCTACAGGTGGAAACTGGAGAACTTTTGCTGATGACGCCAAGAACAACAGCCAACTCAAAGCTCAACCAATATCAACTCAACATAAAGAACACACAGAGAGATCAGGGATAAAGCTGAGGAACTCATTATTCAGCAATATACTTAGAACTCGGTTTCAAGCTTCCCCATCTTCCATCATCATAAATTCCCAAAATTAACAGCTTAAAATCCTGAAATTCACTTCATTTAATCTGCACAGCTTCATCAATCTTTAATCCAATAGAGAGATCAACAGACATCTCACAATTCGCCCAGCAAGACACTCAGACTTGATGTCTTGATCCAATCATCTTTATGTGAAACTCACAAGATACCTGAAACTTCAAACCAATTCCAGTCTTCTTCAAGCATTTGCTTAAGCTTGCTTACTCTTCATAAAGCACAAGTTTCAGCATCTTGTCAGAATAAATTCTCATGTCACAGTCTTCTCCAAACTCAAACTCAAGCTTAACATCCTCATATCTTGTAATAACCAAATGATTCGCAGCGGAAAAAATAAACTGTCAATGAACACATTAGGATAAAGCTTGATTATGAACTTCATCGTTCTGAGGCAATGATCTGTGGAAACCCTTTTAATCTGCAACCTTGAATGGATTTTTCATCTGTCTTTTTGCAGACAATAAACGCAGGAGCAAAACAACCCAGAAAATTCTGAAAATTTGTTGAGAAATAAACAACAGCCATACAAAGCCACAGGAAAAAATGGATCAAGATTCGGGTTTACGGTTTGAAAGTTATGAGCGGTTTTCCAGAACAGATCGGAATGATACAATGCTGCAAACAGTCAACTTCGAGAGCAATTTCCTATAAAACGACGAGGAATCAGAAAGAGATATTTATATCCTTAGAAAGATCTCACTCTCATGTTTCCAGAACACCTTTCAGAGCTAAAATCAGAAGTATGTAGCCTAGGAAAAATGACGATGAAAGAATCAAAATTGGGACTGAAAACTATCTTTGAAACCCGAAATTAACCTTCTTCTTCATCATTCTTCTATTTCTTCACAAGTCACAGTGCATCAACATCTTTAAAGATCATAATCAATAGGCTCCAACTTTTAATTCAACACGACATGATCAAGAACAAACTTCTCTTATTTTTTTTTCGCTCTGAACATTTTCTATGACGCTCTTGGCTTCAACATTCTTCTCCCCCTTGTTGATTGTGTGTCTCAAGAAAACAAGAGAAAAAAAAACAAGACATGACACATACATCAACACAACTCGAATAATGCTTTGATTGTTCTGAGACAATGATCTCGAAGAATCATAATGCCGTGGAGCTCAAGCAGAAACTCCTATTTATACCCATCAGCTTTTCTTAAACGTTCCCTTGAAACTCAGATCCACCAGTTTGCTATCTCCAAATACAGTTTGAAGCTACATCATTTTTCTCCTCTATATGACTTTTTGCCTTTAAAAAGACATGTTTATCTTGCTGAACGTACAGTAACGCCATATTTCTTTGAAAAACATGCTGACTTTACCTAACAGAGCGCTCACTTCTCAAAAATCAATTCCCCTTGAGCAATTTCTTCCTGAATATTCTTTCTCTTGAGCTTGCTAGTCTTCTACACTTGTGATGTCTTTACACTACTTGAACGATAAAGATCGGTTAACCATCACAGAGTTGCCTAAACTTCAGAAATCATCCTGATTTAGTGAAATTCTCTATTCAACCTGTGATTTCTTCTTCAACTGAAAAATATATAAACCCATCATATGTAATCAGCATCTCATTTCCTCTTCTACATATCTCATGATGACTCACATGTCTTCAATGATTAAGCACCATCAATTTAGCCCTTTAACTCTCCTCCTTTTTCACTAAGTTTTATACCTCCAGCTCATCAACTATAGTTCAATCATTACACACAAATATCCAGCAGAAAACGATGATGTAAGATGAGCCAGCATAATCTTGAGAGAATCTTGTTGTGAATACCACGAGAGAGTCTTCATGCCTATCTTGAATTGCTTCGTAGATATTGTTCCAACATATCGTTTCATGTTCCAATGGCTTCTTAGTTTTCAATCTTCAGTAATCTTCCATGATGGTGTAAAATGTCATAATGGCTGTCCTTGTCACCCATCTCTTGTATAATAGATCACCCAGTTACAACATGAGTCTTTATTCTTTTCTTCCACGTTGATTATACAAAACTGTAGCTCTTATGTTTCATAACGAAACTGAAACTGGGATCTTCTTCTTCAATAGTGACAACAGACACAATTCTGTTTTGCTGCTTCTTTCTACCTTTGATGTCTTCTCTTGTGTCTATCTCCGACACGATGAACTCACCTCATTTATTCTTCCTTGGTAATCTTCTTATAGTGACTTCTTTGCTCGTGTAGTTTAAGGACATCCCAGGAAAACATCAAGAAATGAGCAACATGGAAGTCAATCTTCCTCTTGTTCTGATTTCCTCAATCCAGAACTGCAACAACCTTCTTCCTCCTCGTTAATGCAGAGACTTCAAAGATGTTGTGATTTCACTTCCCGAGATGCTTGAGTTGCTAAATCCATTGATTTCATGTTTCCTTTGATTTCACATATTCTCAAAACAAGCTTGCTTCTTTTCACGATGAAAAACAAATCGGGGAGAACCAAACTCACTATCTCTTTCTCCTTCTTTTTGCTTCTCAGAAAATCACCATTTTGAAGCACAATAAAATAAGAACATGGAAACTCATCACTTCTATTTAAAACCAGAAGGCAAAACGGAGAAGACGACTCTAAAACTCAGCTCATATTTTTCCCAATCCCATTCACACATGTTCAGCATCTGAAATTCAATATACTCCATCAACCTTTGATTGATGAGCTCATCACATCACGTGAAACTAATTGCCCCGAGTCTCCTTAAAAAAAATTCAAAGCATAATTCTCTAATCAGATTTGATATGCAATAAAAATGAAGTTCACGTGGGCAATAACAGAATCTGCTGAAAATCAGTTCTGACAACTTTTCGTCTCCATTTTTCTGCTATCGCTCTTTCACCGTTGAAGGCAACCATCTTTCTCATCTTGAAATATATCTTCTGGTCAACCAACACATTAAGTGATGCGATCCTGGATATGGACCCGAGGTTGTGTCATCAGACCGTGAATAATCGGTACATATCGGGACGGACGGATAGGTCGTCGGAACCCGGCGATGACTCAGCTCGGATATGCGACAGATAGTTGTGGAGTGAATAGAGGATCGATGGATCGGTCCGGGAATACACAGGATGAACGATGAAATGGTTGATCGTTAATTGGCCACGTGAGATTGTTAATTGGCCTCGTAGTTGGGCTCACGATACGAAGAACAGCGCTTCGAGCCCGGCTACGAGAATCGTTGGGTTTCAAACAAGATAATGAACTCGGATCGAATGAAAGATGAGCAAATGATTGTAGCAAAAGTGTTTGTTTCAATATTAGCTACCCATATTACAACTCGGGATCTCGTGCTTATATAGCCGAGCCCTTTATTAGGGTTTCATGGTACAAAGGTCTAGCGTGCCCTTTGTGGGACAGGCTTGGGAAAAACGCATAAAATAGATAAGAGGGAGTTTGGTAAAATGGTGAACAACCTCGGTAAAGATAGAACCATACTCGGTAACTTTTCAACGTGTCATAGACATTTCCACGGGGAAAGTTACTCGGGGCCGAGTATGGTGCGCCAAGTTTAATGCCTCGTTAAAAACCCCTCGGTAAAACCACATAGGACTAAAACCCGAGTGGGGCAAAAGAGTGCACAACCTTGGCATCTTGGAGTGTCTCACCGAGTGATGGTGAGAACGCTAAGGATGTAATCCTTCTCGTTCCTGGTCACCATGGGCTCGGTGACCGGTTCCCCTTGCACCATCAGGGAGCTCTCCAAAGCTTGATCCACGAAGGCACTAAGCCGCACCTGGTACTTCCTCTGGCTTCCCGGTCTGATCCCATCCTTTGGCAAGCTCGGGGCTGTAGTTGGTGTTCTTGGGTACTTGGCAACGTCGGGTTGGGCAACCTCGGTCTTGGCCTCATCTGGCTCTGTCTCGGACAGGTACTCGATAGCTAGTGTCGTATCATTCCCTCCTCCTTGCTTTGCTTTTTTCCTCAAAAGCTGCTCATCTCCTGCATCATATCGAACCAAGTCAGTAACGTTGAAAGTAGTAGAGAACTTGGGCTTACCTGGGATTTCCAGCTGGTAGGCATTTGGGTTGATTCGCTCCAGGATTCGAAAAGGTCTGGCTCCCCGAGGCTGAAGCTTGTTGCACTGCTGGTGCGCGTAACGTTCCGTCCTAAGGTGTATCCATACCCAATCTCCCGGCTGTAGGACTAAGGGACGTCTTCCTCGATCTGCCTTGCGCTTGTAGTGCTCGGTCTTCTTCTTTATGTTTTCCCGGATCCTCTCGTGTAGCTCCTTCACCAATTCGGACTTAGCGATCCCATCTTGGTCTTTGATCTTTCCCGGTGGCAAGGGTAGCATATCCAGTGGGGTCAATGAGACAAAACCATTGGCTGCTTCAAACGGGGAAACAGTCTGGGGGTGGGCAGTTGTTGAAAACAGCAGCTTGGTGCCCAGGCGCTTCCACAGGGTCCTCCAGAAATGCCTGAGGAACTTTGGATCTTGATCCGAGATGATAGTCCTTGGTAACCCGTGTAGCCTGACAACTTCTTGTAAGAAGAGTTCAGCGATCATCGTGGTGTCTAGTGTGCGGGCACACGGTATAAAGTGCGCCATCTTTGAAAACCTGTCGACCACAACCATTACTGAATCTTTCCCATCCACCTTGGGTAACCCGGTCAAAAAGTCCATCGAGAGGTCAACCCACCGGGATGTTGGAATTGGAAACGGGAGATATAATCATTGGGTCGGGTGGACTCGGGACTTAGCCTTGAGGCAGGTAAGGCATCAGGCGCAATAGGATTCCACCATACTCCTCATCTTAGGCCAGTTGAAGTGCTCCCTCAACATTGTCAAGGTCTTGCTAACCCCAAAATGTCCCATAAGGCCGCCACCATGGGCTTCAGACAATAGCAACTCTCGTATCGACCCGGCAGGGATACACAGTCGGCTTCCTTTAAAAAGGAAACCCTCCTAGAGGTAGAAGACCTTGTCGGCCCCCTTCCCATGATCCTGGTAACATTCCCCTAGTTCCGGGTCATCCTCGTATTGCCCCTTGATTATTTTAAACCCGATAACTTTTTCTTTCGCGGTGGTGATCAATGCATGGCGCCGGGATAAGGCGTCGGTCACCATATTCTCCTTCCCTTTCTTGTACTTGATAACATAAGAGAACATCTCGATGAACTCTAACCACTTAGCGTGGTGACACTTGAGATTGCTCTGGCCTCGGAGATGCATTAGCGTCTTGTGATCAGTGTGGATCACGCACTCCTTGGATAGTAAGTAGTGCTGCCAAGTCTCTGAGGCACGCACCAGGGCATATAACTCTTTATCATAGGTAGGATAGTTCAGTGTTGCCCCGCTGAGCTTCTTGCTAAAATAGGCCACGAGTCAGCCACCTTGGGTAATGACTGCCCCAATACCGATGTCGGAAGCATCACACTCTATCTCAAAGGGTGCGCTGGAAGTTGGGGAGAACAAGCAAAGGTGCTTGGGTAAGGCGCCTCTTGAGTTCTCCAAATGCTTGCTCTTGCCGGGGTCTCCAAACAAACCCGGTGCTTTTCTTAATCAATGCGGTGAGGGGTGCCGCGACACTACTATAATCCCGGATGAACCTGCGATAGAAACTGGCCAGGCCGTGGAAACTCTTGACTTGGCTGACATTGGTAGGGGTCGGCCACTCCTCAATGGCCCTGATCTTCTCACTATCCACCTTCAGACCTTTTAAACTGACCACAAAACCCAAAAATACTAGCTCAGACGCTCCGAATACACACTTCTTCCGGGTGGCATAAAGCTCGGCTTCCCGTAAGGTCTGTAAGACTGCCTCCAGATGAGTCACATGCTCGGCCAGGGTCTTGCTATAGATCAGAATGTTGTCAAAGTAAACGACAACAAACCGGTTGATGTAGGCTCGTAAAGTATGGTTCATCAACCTCATGAACGTGGACGGGGCATTCAAGACCAAATGGCATGACGAGCCATGCATACAGACCTTGCTTGGTTTTGAATGCGGTCTTCCACTCATCACCTTCCCGCATTCTAACCTGGTGATACCCGCTCTTGAGATCGACTTTCGAGAAAATTGACGACCCGCTTAACTCATCAAGCATATCGTCTAGCCGAGGAATCAGGTGCCGGTACTTAACCGTGATGTTGTTGAAGGGGTGACAATCAACAAACATCCTCCATATTCCATCTTTCTTAGGGACCAATAAGACGGGCACAGCGCAAGGACTCAAACTCTCTGGGACGTATCCCTTGGTCATCAAGTCGGTAACTTGGCTTTCTAGCTCCTTGGCTTCCTCGGGGTTCACACGGTAGGCGGGACGATTGGGAAGGGCGGCACCAGGGACGAATTTTATATGGTGCTCTATCCCGCGTAGTGGTGGTAGGCCTGGAGGCATCTCCTTGGGGAACACGTCCTTGTACTTTTCCAAGGCTTCTTTGATCTCGGCTGGGAGCTCTCGGTCATTGGTACCTATACTCAAAATCTCACGATAGACCATTAGTACTGCCCGGGAGCCAGTGCTCAGGGACTTCCTAACATCCTGGGAGTTGATAAGAAAATTAGACTTATCACTAGAATCCTTAGATAGTTTTACTTGCATTTCGTGAACTTGAGCCGGTGACAAGGGAGCTAAATTAATCCACCTACTATCATGCATAAAGGAGTAAAAATTGGTGCGACCGTTATGAGTGGCAACCTTGTCAAACTGCCATGGGCGACCAAGAAGGATGTGGCCAGCCTGCATGGGTGCCACATCACAATGGACGGAGACCCGGTATTGCCCGATACTAAATGGTACCTCTACTTGTTAACTAACGGTAACCATATTTTGATTAGTCAACCAGCGCAATTTATAAGGAGTAGGATGGGGAGTAGTAGGGAGGGAAAGTTTTTTCACTAAGTAAACACTCGCAACATTTGTGCAAGAGCCCCCATCAATGATCAAACCGCAAACCTTGCCGTTAACGGTGCAACGGGTATGGAAGAGGTTGTCGCATTGGGACGCGGTTGTCGGGGCAACGGTAGTGTTGAGGGTTCTCCTGACCATGAGCAGCTCTCCAACATCAGGGTAATCCATGTTACGCTCAGCTGAGGCGACTTATTCCTCCTCCTCCTCGGCTGTCTTCCCTGGGCGCTTCGTCTTCCGACTCATATTGGCCTTCCGGGGTAAGTATCATGATCCGGCTGTTCAGGCATTCTCTAGCATAGTGCCCTCTCCCTTGGCACTTGTAACATATCACGTCCTGGCTCCTTCCGGGGTTGGCATCACGCTTGGCGTCTTGTCGGGGGTCCTTGGGTCCTTTCGGCTGTCACGGTTTAAACCGGGAGTCAACAATGACTGCTTTTCCCTTCTCGGGGAAATGGTTGGTCGGATTGGACGACGCGGGGCTCGGGGACCAACTCGGATTGGTCGTGGTTCAGGACGGCATGGTGCTGGCAGCCTTCCAATTGATCTGCTGCTCTATGTGGATGGCGAGGTGAAGCAACTCCTCAAACCCATGGTAAGGTTGCCTTTCGACCTTACGGACGATGCGGTCTTGCATTCCGTCCAAGAATTGAGCCATAAGAGTTCTTCAGACTCGCTGAGCTGTAGCCGGTTCCGAATATGCTCAAATTCCTCATAATAGTCCTCAACAGAACGGGAGCCTTGTTGCAGCTTCCGGAAACATTTTTGGAGTTCACGATGATACATGGGAGGTATATATCGTTGCCTCATGACAAACTTCCTGATATCCCAAGAGGGAATCATGGCTTCGTGTTGCCGTCTTCTCTTAGCAAGATCACAGTCCCACCAGGTGAGGGCATTGTCCGTGAACTAGGCTGCAGCATAAGTGACCTTCTTTTGCTCCGGGTATTCGTAACAGTCGAATACATGATCCATACGGCGTTCCCAATCAAGATAAGCCTCTTGGTCAACCTTTCCGGCAAAAGTGGGAGGTGTGAGTTTGTGCCCGGGGCCATCCGGACGCGGAGCACGATCATCTTGATAGAAGGCGGGCTGGTCATTACTATGTCGGGGTCGTGCTCTCCGTGGTGCATAGTTGTAACCCTCCTCATCAGAAGCTTCTCCCAAAACTGGGAGAGGAGGGACCGGGGCATTGGGTTCGCCAACGACCGGTGGATCAGGAAGAGGCGGGACGGCTATGGGTCGAGGATGGTTCCCAACCAGGTGAGCATCAAGCTGATCAAGTCGCGCTTGATGTTCGGCAAGAATAGCTCCTAAATCAGGTGGAGGTGGCGGGTCATCCATTGAAAATGGACTTGTACGAACGGCGGAAGAATTCTGGCTACGTACGGATGATGGAGTAGATCCGGCATCGCTGGAGGCGGCAAGGTATGGACGGCCAAGTTGGTTGGTCCGGTCACCGGAGTTGTACGATCGGCAAGATACAGACGGCGGAGTAAGGGAGGTCCGGTCACCGGAGTGGTGAGATACAGACGATGGAGTAAAGTCACCGGGGTATAATCGTCGGAGATAGAGTCTGGCGAGTCTCGGTCACCCGGCACGGAGGACGGGAGCCCAGATAGGTTGACCGGTGTGATCAACCATCGGAGCCGAGGAAGTCTGCCGGGGTGGGTTAGCCGGTACGATCAGTGAGTACGGACTGGACGATCCATAGTGGGCCAGTACGAGAGCTCGGTAAACCTTCCTTGGTGACAGTGAATTGGTAAGATCGAGTCACCGTAAGAATGGCTCAGAAGCCCTAGGTAACTCTCGGTAAATGGTATCTTGGCAAAACAAAACAAGGTAAATAAGTGAGAGCTTATCCAGTCAATGGACACGTGCAACGGGTCAAATTCAAAATGAGTGGCTAATGATTGAGCACGTTAGATGACAAAAGGAATCTATGCCTAAACGACAAAATCCTAAAAGCGCAATCAATCACAACCACACGAGTTACCCTTTGGACAGACGTGGCCGAGTCTGGATCAAGAACGAGTCTTTGACCGGGACAAGGACATTTCTTCTCCAACTCGAGTTCACAGCAACAATGGTGAATCAACGAAATAGAACAGAGGTGAAATCAACTAAGAGAGTTAACTATCAACCTAACAACACGCGGGAACAAGAACAATAAGATTTTTAGGGATTTTCTACGGTACGGCAAGCAAGAACAAACGATAAAAAGAGAAAACAAACAGAAAGGAAAAGAAAGACACAACCTTTTGAACGGAGTCTAAGCTCTGATACCAATGACATGATCTCGGATATGGACCCAAGGTTGTGTCGTCGGACTGTGAACAATCGGTACGTATCAGGACGGACGGATAGGTCGTTGGAACCCGGCGATGACTCAGCTCGGATATGCGACGGATAGTCGTGGAATTTATAGAGGATCGATGGATCGGTCTGGGAATACACGGGAAGGATGAATGATGGATGAATGATGGATGAACGATTTAATGGTAGATTGTTAATCAACCACGTGAGATGCGGTTGTCTCATGATATGAAGAACAATGATTCGAGCCCGGCTACGAGAATCGTTGGGTTTCAAATGAGAGAATGAACTCGGATCAAATGAGAGATGAGCAAATGATTGTAACAAAAGTGTTTATTTCAATATTAGCTAACCCTATTACAACTCGGGATCTCGTGTTTATATAGCCGAACCTTTCATTAGGGTTTCGCGGTACAAAGGTCTAGCGTGCCTTTTATGGGATAGGCTTGGGCAAAATGCGTAAAATAGATAAGAGGACTTCGGTAAAGTGGTGAACAACCTCGGTAAAGATAGAACCATACTCGGTAACTTTCCAACGTGTCTTAGACATTTCCACGGGGAAAGTTACTCGGGGCTGAGTATGGTGCGCCAAGTTTAATGCCTCGTTAAAAATCCCTTGGTAAAACCACGTAGGGCTAAAATCCGAGTGGGGACAAAGAGTGCACAACCTTGGCGTCTTGGAGCGTCTCACCAGGTGATGGTGAGAACGCTAAGGATGTAATCCTTCTCATTCCCGGTCACTATGGGCTTGGTGACCGGTTCCCCTTGCACCATCGGGGAGCTTTCCAAAGATTGCTCCACGAAGGCAATAAGCCGCACCCGGTACTTCCTCTGGCTTCCCGGTCTGATCCCATCCTTTGGCAAGCTAGGGGCTGTAGTCGGTGTTCTTGGATACTTGGCAATGTCGGGTTGGGCAACCTCGGTCTTGGCCTCGTCCGGCTCTGTCTCGGATAGGTACTCGATAGCTAGGGTCATATCATTAAGTATAACGCTACAGGCTCAACGAATAGTGAAAGCATATCATAATATTACATCAATGAACACCATGAACAGATTAGTGAAACCCAATATTATCTTTGGCCCATTCAACTTTTTTTTCATCTCTCTTCTCCCACAACCAGAACGCAACCAAACAAGCTTCTGATGGACGTCTCAGTAAATCCCATTGAACTGTACGGCAAGTTTGACATCAATTCAGTCGTCGTCATCTTTCTCCCATTCTCTTTGTTTCTTCAATTTCACCATATTGAAGCATATCTCGATTATGCTTCTCAAACAACAAGAGCATCTCTTCTTTCTCATCTAGCCATATATCCAGGATCTAACCTGTTAGAGATAATAATCTCAGATCGGTTTCCCGCTCTGATACCAATTGAATAACATATGTGGACTAGATCTTTAGATTTGTATGATGAAAGGCATGAGCATAAAGTAAAGAGATGACACAAGGGTTTGTTAACGGTGTTCGGTTCTCCAACCTACATCCCCGGGACCAAGTCCAGAAACCATTCACTAGAAAAGACAGCAACCTACAATTGCCAAATGGATACAACACCACGCTTATCTAGAATTACAATGGAAGAACACTACCACTCATTGTCTTTTCGATGAGTGTAGTTTCTTAACAAAACCACAAACAGATCTCACTATCTTGTTCGTGGGACGACGCCACACACACAGCCGTGTGCCTCTCTCAATAAAACCCTAGGTGCGTAAGTCTTCATGTCACCGCCTCGGTTTATTTATTCGCTCCACGAGCAAACCCTAAAGCCCACTTAATCTTCAATTCTTCATATGAAGTTGGGCTTCTTCTTTCATGGACTCAAGGTCCATATGTCTTCTCAATAAGACATCAAATCCACGTCATTAACTCTAGACGTAACATCCTTATTTTGCTCCCAGAATTACGTTTCTCTATATGGTAACTCTTCAGCAGACAGACTCACCTCTGTTCCAACAATTCTTCATCAATACAACTTGTGTCACATACACGGTTCTTGTATCATACATACTCACCTCTATTTCAATACACAATATGTATCATGTCATTAGCTTGGTTAAACAACCAGTTGTAAATACACTTTCAATATGTTATATGTCCAATAATAACTTATATGTAGAGATGCCGGCCGGGATCCGTATATGCATTCAGATTCTCTCGAAGAGTTCAAGAACAACCATGTGTTGGTAAAACCGCAATTTCAGTAGGGTAAATTATCATCTTAGCTCTAAATGTCATGAGCTTCATATATGTATATGCTTTGCTACTATATTATGGGGTGGATTGGTAAAGACTTTGAAAACCGTTGTTTATTTTAAAGCCAAATATTTACCAATCACACTTTAAATTCTTTAATTTTATCTACAGTTTTTAAAGTCTTCACTGCCACTTTTAAAATTTTACTCTTCAAACTCTCAACTTTTCTAAAGTCACGTAAATGAGGCTTTTAAAGCATTAAAAAGGTATTATTTTTATTTATTAGTTAATTAAGTATATTTAAAATCTCTCTTTACACAAATCATTTTCATGTTATAAATTTGCAATAAATATATAAATTCCAGTATAATTTTACCAAAACATATTTCACTATTTAAGTATTATAACTATATAAAATATCAAAAATAAAAATAAATTAAAATATTCAACACAATAAATATAATATAGGTGACCAATTTATATTAAAAGCTTTTCATGATTTTTTTTAAAAATATATTATTTAAAGGTATTATATATATATAGGATGAAAAAGTATTATACATATATATATTCACTAGTACTAGTACATGTGAAAATTCTAAAATTACAGTATTTTGATATTTAATACCAAAAATAATCAAATATATATATTTAGTGATTTATTGTCATGATTTACTAATTAGAGTGGATTTAATACACAGCGCTACATAGTTTCTCATAGTTTAATCCACACGATTTTTTTTTTTTTTTTTTTTGTCGTCAATCCACACGATTTATGAGACACTAATTAGTGTCTACATAATACAGAGATTCTCATAGTTTAATCCACACAGCGCTACATAGTGTCTCATAGTTTCTTCAATAAAAATTTTGTACAGAGATTTATGAGACACTATTAGAGTTACAAGAAACGTTAACAAAGTAAAAATAAGCAAACGGAACAAAACAAACCAAAATCACTTAGATATACTATATTAAGCTGAAGATTAAATTGAAAATTTTATATGTAATATATTTTAAAATCTATTTTTATTCATGTCTTAAGTTCAATATCCGAAAATATTTGGTTTTCGAGGATTCTTTTCACTATAGTTACTTTTGTAGCATAGTCACTGCATCAAGCTCGGTGACCGGTCTAGGGGAAGTGAACACAAAAGGCTCAGATGAGGTAACTGTGGGTTTATCTATTTGGATTGAATTCTCACAGTTTCTTCCATTCATAGTGTTAGGTTCCTTCTTAGCTGCAACCTCCAGAATCTTCCACCTACAACATTTCAAGCAATATCAAGGATTAGTGCAACATGGCATTAATAAAGAAGAAAAATGATAAAAAAAAGTAACTCACCAGAGCTTCTCAACCACTACCACACAATCTGCTAGATTTTTTCTTGTCCGGTAACTCCTGTAGACCTTTTGTAGCGTAGTCGCAGCTGCATCAAGCTCGGTGACCGGTCTAGGGGAGGAGAACACAAAAGGCTCAGGTGAGGTAACTATGAGTTTATCTATTTGGTTTCTCTCACAGGTTCTTGCATTCAAAATGTTAGGTTCCTTCTTAGCTGCAACCTCCAGAGTCTTCCACCTACAAAATTTCACGCAATATCTAAGGTTTGTGCAAACATCTTTAAAAGACTATTGAACCTTAGACGTTCAATATAGGGTTTCAAGAGTGATTTCTATTGATCTCGCTTCTTCAGTAAGAAGTTACAAAAAGATTAGGGGTTTTGATGCTTCCAGAGAATTAGGGCAAAGTTTCTGCTCCAAGTTTTGCTAGGGTTTTTTGGATGCCTGTAAATGAGACGAAACTTCCTATTTATAGGAACTTCATTGGTCAAGACGGCTAGGGTTTCTTTCATGGACCTCCTAATTCAGTCTTTGGGCTCGTGTATTTTGGGAGGTTCATCTCGTGGAAACTTGTCAGGATCAGTTAGATCGACTAAGGTTGCTTTGAACCGGTTTAGTTGGTTTGCCGGGTTTGAGCCAATCTAGTTCGGGCTTTTATAAGAATAGATGTCAATTTCTGCTGGAACAATACTTGGGTAACCCCTCTGTCACTTCCTCTTTTTATAACCAATCAAATTATGACATGTTATATTATTAGTAAATACTTTTTAAAAATCTAATCAATTAATCATTACATTATTTCTAAATATAATTAATATAAATATGTCAACTAAAAATATATTTAAACAAAAATTAAAAATTAAAATTAAAGCTAAACAAATGAAATATATTAAATAAATGAAGAAAATTCATTCAATAATATTATTCATGTAATATTATATTTAACAAAAATAATAAACTAAAACGAAATAAATAAAACATATAAAACTATACACTAAGGAATACAACTCAGCGAACCCAAGGTTAAAAAAGTTTAAATTTTAAATTTGTTTTATTTATAATTTAAATAAAAATAATAAATTAAAACAAAATATATAAAACATATAAAACTATACCCTAAGTGATACAACTCAGCAAACCCAATGGCTAAAAATTTTAAAATATTTAATTTAATTTATTTTTTATATGTTTTAAAGTACATAATTTTATAAGTTTTATTTGTTTAGTTTTAGTTATTATTGTTAGTGAATAATATTAATTGATTAGATTTAGAAAAAATATTTAATGATAATATGACATATCATAATTTGATTGGTTAGAGAAAGAATGGGGTGAGCAAAGGGGTTCACCAGTAGGGATGAACCCAAGTATTATTCTTTGGGCTGGGGTTAAGGCAGGGTATCAACAAAGACATTAAAAAGAAAAAAATGAAAGTAACTCACCAGAGCTCCTCAATCACTACCGCACAATCTGCTAGGTTTCTTCTTGTCCGGTAACTCCTGTACACATTTTGTAGCGCAGTCACAGCTGCATCAAGCTCGGTGACCGGTCTCAGGGAGGAGAACACAAAAGGCTCAGGAGGAGGAGGAGGAAGATGAGTATCTGTGGGTTTCTTAATTTGGAGTTGACTTCTTTGTCTCCAAGACCTCGTTGTTGACATCGTTGTAGTATTGTCTCTCTTGAAAGTTGAAACTTTTGGTTCTTGAAACTTTTGAAGGACCCAATTTCAAGACCGATGGCCACAATATAACAAAAAGATGTGTTGTGAATTATCGCAAGATATGCACAAAACCTTAAGAAAGCTAAAGAGAATTAAGAAAGAAAGATCTTTGAAGCGAATACCCTTTGTTTAGGGTTCTTATTATTAATGTGATGATTAATATTACAGACCCTAAAGTTCCTTATATAAGCCTCAAAAACCCGATACAAACCCTAATAGAAAAAGGAAATCTTCTAAAACCTGTTGTACCGTAACCTCCCTAAAAACATATCCTACCCGCCTTTGGCCCAATAAGCTTATTCTTATTTGGGCCCTAAGTTAAATCTATTATTTTAAGTCACTTTGAACAACAAACTCCACCTTGACGAAAAATCTCTTTGAATGCGGCCCTTTGCTTGTTTATAGGGATAACCTTCATCTTCCTTTAGCACTTGAAGACATGGAGCAAGTCCAAACAATGTCTGAACTTCTCCGTGGTGGCTGGCTTGGTTAACATGTCAGCTGCATTCTCCGACGTATGCACCTTCTCCAATATGATCTCAGCTGAAGCTATTAACTCCCTGATTTTGTGAAATCTAATTTGAATGTGCTTCGTCCTAGCATGATACACTTGATTCCTTGCCAAGTATATGGCAATTTGACTATCACAGTGTAACTGAACTCCACCTTGCTCAACACCCAATTCTGCTATGAGGCCTTGAACCCATAGAGCTTCCTTAGCTTCAGGATCCCATAACTTGAAACCTTTGACGCCTTTCTCAAATCCCAGAAAATACACTTCTTGGACTTAGAATCCAACTTTGATCTTTCATCACTAGGAATTAACACATAGGCTGGACATCCAAAGATCTTCAAGTTTGATAGATCAATATCTACCCCAGTCCATATTTCTTCAGCTACCTTTCCTTCGAGAGAAATCCGTGGTGATCTATTGATGAGATAAACCACCATGTATACTGCCTCAGCACAGAACTGTTTCGGAAGTCCTGCATTCAGTCTTAAACACCTTGCTTTCTCAGCAATAGAACGGGTCATTCTCTCACTTACTCCATACTGTTGTGGTGTTTTCCGCACTGTAAAGTGCCTCTGAATCCCTTGTTCCTCACACAGCTTCTGAAACTCTTCATCAGTGTACTCCGTACCATTATCTGATCTTAGATACTTAATATTCCTCCCTGTTTGGTTTTCTACTTCAGCTTTCCAAGTCTTAAACTTCCCAAAGACTTCAGACTTCTGTCTCAAGAAATATACTCAAACCTTCTTTGAAAAATCATCAATAAAGAGGACAAAGTATCTACTTCCACCTAATGATTGTTCTCTAGTCGGCCCCCACACACCTGAATTAACATAGTCTAAAAGACCCTTTGTAGTGTGTTGTCCTGTCTTGAAAGATGCCTTGGACTGCTTTCCCATCACACAAAACTTACAGAAATCCATCTTGCAACTCTTCAAACCGTCCAAAATATTTCTCTTATGGAGTTCAGCTAAACCATGGTCTCCTATATGACCTAACCTCATATGCCATAGAGTTGTGCTATCCGATTCAGTCAACACGGCTGCAACTTCACCTACAACCACGTTTCCTAGTAATCGATAAACATTTCCTGCTGTGATCTCATCCTTCATCACCGTCATATCTCCTTTCCATACATTCACACTATTTTCATTGTCCGTCTCATACCTGAAACCGTTCTTGGGAAGTGTACCTAGAGATATTAGATTCTTTCTTACAGCTGGAAGATGCCTTACATCAGTTAATGTCCTGATGGCTCCATCATGCATTCGAAATTTGATCTGACCAACACCGACAATGCTGCAGCTTCTATCGTCTGCTAGTTTAACAGTTCTGAAATTTCCAGCTTCATACGTTTCAAACCACTCCTTATTTGACGTCATGTAGAATGAGCAACCCGTATCTAATATCCAAGAATCTGCGTGATTACCCGTTGTCACTGCAAGCATATCGTACTCAACTGTTACTGTATCTTCTTGCTGAACTACGTTTGCAGTATTAGATGTTTATGTGCCTCTGTTCTGCTTCTTATTCATCGGACAGTCTCTTTTATAATGCCCTATTTTCTGGCACTTATAACAGACTGCCTTCTTCTTCCTGTTATCTCCTTGCTTTCCTTTGTTCTTTTGTCCTCCATTACCCTGGGTGAATTTTACATACAACCCATCACCTTGAGAGTTAACTCCACTACCATGCTGTTGGTGTCGATTATGGTGACCTAACAGCGAATCTGTAGCTGACTGCATAGTTATTGTTTCTTTGTTCGCCAACAATGCAGTCACCAACGTCTCATACTCTGGGGTTAAAGAACACAATAGCAACATAGCTTTATCTTCATCTTCCACCGTGACTCCCACACGCCCTAGATCTGCAGTGATCTGATTGAACTGATTAACATGCTGAATCAGATTAGATCCTTCAGACATCTTAAACAGATACAATCTCTGCTTTAGATACAGCTTGCTTGATGGAGATTTTGACATGTACATCTTTTCGAGCTTGTCCCAAATCTCGTTTGCGTTGACAAGTTCGATCACCTGATGCACAACTTCGTCTCCAAGACAGGTACGAATTGCCAAGCCCGCCTTCTCCTGCAGCTCTTCCCAATAGCCCTTTCTTCATACCGTTTTGATTCAGCATATCCTTCACCCGCGTTTGCGAGAGACTAAAGTTTCATTGTCCATTGAATCTTTGAACCTCAAACTTTACGGAACTAGTCATCTTTTAACCTGGCAGCTCTGATACCAGTTGTTGTGAATTATCGCAAGATATGCACAAAACCTTAAGAAAGCTAAAGATAATTAAGAACGAAAGATCTTTGAAGCGAATACCCTTTGTTTAGGGTTCTTATTATTAATGTGATGATTAATATTACAGACGCTAAAGTTCCTTATATAAGCCTCAAAAACCCGATACAAACCCTAATAGAAAAAGGAAATCTTCTAAAACCTGTTGTACCGTAACCTCCATAAAACATATCCTAGCCGCCTTTGGCTCAATAAGCTTATTTTTATTTGGGTCCTAAGTCAAATCTATTATTTTAAGTCACTTTGAACAACAGGATGCTTCCAAAAATTATGCAATAGAGAAATCCCTTGTACACATCAATCCAGATATACCAGCATTAATTTAAACAAAACCGCCATCGTATTAATATAGCTGTACCAACCAATTCTTGGTGAAAATCATCTCATTCAGAAATTTTTAACATATACCTTGTGGGAAACAAACACAAAAAATGTTCCTTTTGCGTGAAATGATCACTATCGCAGTCTTTCTGTTTCTCAGAAAGATCCAACAAATGGCACCAAGAACAAAGAGGAGCTCAAAAGAATTTTAAATATGATATTTTGAATTTTCTTTGGAGATTACCAAGCGAGAGATATGAATATGACCAACAAGGTTGAAGATTGGTGTGGGCAGTTGATGACTAATACTAGTTATAAAAAAGTCTTTGTTTTACAAATTTTTGAATATCGAAAAATATTACGGAAATTCAAAGTTGTGTGTCTTAACAATGTTTGAATATTCAGGAAAAAAAGAATTTTTTTGGGAGGCTAGTTAAAAACAAGGGAAATTTGGAAATAAATGAACTTTTAAAAACTTTTTGTCCATCTATACCTTTTTTGTTTTTTTTGTTGATCTAATATTTTTCAATTATGAAAATCCAATTAACCCCTCTAAACCAAAAAATTTGAAAAAACTTTGAAAATCAAATACTCTTATAGATGTAGAGTATTTGATTTAAGAAATTATTAGATTTTATAGATATATTTATTATGAAAATTAATGAAAAACAAAACAAACATTATATTTATTTTGTTTTTTCCCAAATCGGGATTTATTTTTCAATCTCTCCCCCGACCAACATCTCCCCCGGCGATTAGACGCTCCGGTGCCTAGAAATCGATTTTGCCGGCGATTAGAAGCTCCTCCGGCGGTCTTTCAACTATTTCCGGTGGTTCTTTATGTTTTTCTCTCATTCAGTCTCTTCTCTATTTCTTATTTTGTTTGTTTCAATTTCTAAGATTTTCATAATTAAAATTAGGGATCTTTTAAATTCCAAGTTTAATTCCGTAATTGATTCTGTTGTTGAAGCTCTTTCCATTGTTCTATCTTCTGAGGTAATTCTCTCATTCAATCTCTTATATTTTAAAAGTTTGTCTATGAGATTCAGTTTCTACGGTTATGAAATTGGGGATATGTGTTAGTGTGTTTGCGAAATCAAATATTGCCTACAATAGCTGCACATGAAACCTTAAATTCTTCGTCATGTGGATAAAACAAGTTTGTCTATCTTGAATTCTTTGTCATGTGGATAAAACGAGTTTGTCTTTGGTATTGAATCAGTTTCATCATGTGGATAAACCGAGATAAGATAGTTTATTAAGTCAGTTTTGTCATGTGGATAAACCGAGTTATGAAAGTTGATTGAGTCAGTTTCTATGGTTACGGATTTGGGGATCTTCTATTAGTGTGTTTGTGTCTTGATCTTCTATTACTGTGTTTGTGTGTTTGTGTCTTGATATTCTATTTGTGTGTTTGTGTCTTGTTTATCACATGGTTTTGCCGGCATCTTTGCATTATCCACAAACTTTTCCAAATCGAATATTGGGTAGAACTGCTTTCATGGAAGCTTGAATTAAGCAATATTCTTTTCAGAGCTTAGTTGACAAGATTTATGTTTTGTGAATTTGTCATGTTAATTACTTTTATGAAGTATTTGTGAATATTTACTCAAAATTTTATTTCCTTGTGCAGGCATGGATAACAAGTACCCTCAACGTCTTTTTAGAAAAGGACATGAGATCCAAACCCAACAGATAAACGATTCTTGCAACATGTCATACCTCGACCATATCAAGAAGGCATTGCCTAAAGAGTATGCTATAGTTCTGAAACATGAAGTCTTTGGACCCATACTCGACTTACATGACAACAATCTATGGTACTCGGGTCGGTTGGTCGATACCATGTTGACTAGGCAGTTGGTGAAAAAGACAGAACATGCACTGTGGTTTGTTTTTGGGAATAAGCCACTCAGATTTTCGATGCAAGAGTTTCATGCAGTGACTGGACTCAAGTACAAAGATGATTTCAGTTCTGATTTAAATGATTGGACAGATGATGGGGGGTTCTGGAGTAAAGTGTTGAAGACTCATGACAAGGTTACTCTTAATAAGATGAAGAAAATTTACTTGAAGCAAGCTCCCGGTTGGGAAGAACCAGACAAGCTTAGAATGGTATATCTTGCTGTGATCGCTGCTATTCTATTTGGTTACAGTAAGGAGAAAGTCATCCCCACTGAATACATCAAGTTACTGATGGATAAACAAAAGGTTTGGGCTTCTCACTTCACAAATATATTACACTTATCTAACATTGTAACACTTCTCTCTTTCATTCACTTTTGAATTATTGCTATAGGTTTCCATGTATCCTAGGGGTCTTGTATCTTTTGACTATCTACTCAGCTACATCAGGAAAAGAAAAGCGGATTTAAAGAACCCAACCAACTATTCTCTTGAAGGATTCTCATTTGCACTTCAAATATGGGCAATGGAAGCAATTCCTCTACTTGGAAAATTGGTGGGAGTGAAGATTAGTAAGGAACACCAATTTCTTCGATGTTCTAATTGGACAGGCTGTATGAGACCTGGGTTTGATGAATGTATTACTGTAGAGAAGTCAATTGGACGAAAGGTTAGTTTAACATCATCCCTTTTATTAATGCTCATGATTAATTATTTGAAAATATTTTTTGTTTCAAAGTTGACTTTTTAATTCCCTTACTCTTTTAAATGAAGGAAATTGTGTATCCATACATTTCAAAGACAGGAAATTTTGACGTACATGATGATGCAGAGTTCTTGAGGCCAGATGATACCAATGATGTTGGAGTTGATAATTTGAAACATTTGATTACAAGTGGGTATGATTTTCAAGACTTCATTTGGGGAAGTGTTGAACAAGATGATGTGATGAATGAAACCATAAAGGCTGAAGAAGAGCATGATGATATTGGAGTATATAAAGATAGTACTCAAGAGGAGAATGATGGTTTCAGTGATGGTGTGGATCAAACTGAGATGAAGCAAGGTACAACTGTGGTTGGGTCTGAGAGCTTTGAGAAGAAGGAAGGTCAAAAATTTCAAGCTTCTAGTTCGAAGAACAAAAGGAAGAAGCCTTCAGATGTTGGTGCAGAGTCAAGGAAACGGACGTTGTTGTCTCAGCCTCGTGACGTAGACCTTACTATGGGTACACAGGAATTCCTAGACGCAAAAGTAGGACATTTATTCCCAAAGAAAGATGTACCCAAGGAATTGGAGAAGGTAAATGATCAAAGGGAAGCGTGGAGAAGAGAATATGACAAAAATCCTGGTAAGACCGATAAAGATGCAATATTGGTTTACTATGGAGATGAAAGATGGAATCCTTTCCAAGAGTGGTTCATGCATAACTCGTAAGTTAATCACTTATTGTTTTGGTAAAGTTTTTAGTACTGTATTAACTACAAGTTTTCCCTTTTTCAGAAGCATTCAGTTGGGTCCAACATTACTTGATTTTCCAACACTAAACCGTGTCATGACGAAAAAAGTCTGGCTTGAAAACAAAGTATGTATTACCTTTTATATTAGTTATAGTTGACACTTTGGTTACTGTTTTTAAAACAAAAAGAACCGTTTTCCAGGAAATGGATGCAGCAATGTACAGATTTCGGGAGTTTACGTCATTAGGCCGGATGAATTCACACCGTGTTGGATTCATGAGTTGTACGTTTAGCATGAACGTACAACAAGAATACGAGAAGCTCGTGTCTAATAAAAGAGAACACTTGTGGGATAGTCAGCTCTTAGCTTATGCTAACAGGGAATTGTCATGTCATGGAAGGACGAACAAAAAGTGGGTAACAGATTTTGACAGGATTTATGCTCCGGTGAATCTCGGTGATACACATTGGATTTTGATATGTGTCAACTTCCAGCTAAGAACTGTAGAAGTGTTTGATTGTTATGGAAAGATTGATGGGAAAATGACACTTTTGAAATCTTACAAGGTCGTAAATGTCCCTATGCCAAGTGGGTTGAATAAATCACATTGCGATTGTGGAGTTTATGCGGTGAAACACATAGAGTGTCATTTACTAAATTTACCTTTTGATTTGATAAATAATGACAACATTCATGAAGCACGACATAGGCTAGCTATTGATCTTTGGGAAGCTGCCAGCGATCCGGTTTTAATAGAGAGAATGAAGCTTTTTGAGCCTCCTCAACCTTCTGACGAGATTGTAAACCTTGATTGATAGTTCTTAGTATTTTCTTTTCTTTCAAATCTTGTTTTGTAGTATACATTGGGATTTATGTGTTTGGTTCATAACAATTCTTATTTTCATTTCATATGTCATCACATTTGTTATGATCTATTTAGTTATGTCTTCACTTTAAAAATTTTCAGTTGGTGTATGATCGATCGATCACAAATACCGATCGATCCATCCATTTTGTGTTAGATATGTGAAATTTTTTCATTTGGTGTATGATCGATCGATCACATATACCGATCGATCGATCCATTTTGTGTTAGATATGTGAAAATTATCCTGTTGGTGTATGATCGATCGATCACATATACCGATCGATCGATCCATTTTGTGTTAGATATGTGAAAATTATCATGTTGGTGTATGATCGATCGATCACATATACCGATCGATCGATCCATTTTGTGTTAGATAAGTGAAAATTTTCCAATTGGTGTATGATCGATCGATCACGTATACCGATCGATCGATCCATTTTGTGTTAGATAAGTGAAATTTTTCCAGTTGGTGCATGATCGATCGATAATTTATTAAGATCTATCGATCCAAAGCTTATTAAAATTGAGATTTTTAGAAAACCAACTAAACCGCTTGATTTGATAAAATAGACCGGGAAGTAATTAATTTGGACCACAAATAAACCGATTTCTACTTACAATCGATTATAAGTAAATATTTGGGAAAATCGGCTTCTTCTATTTCTTCTTGTTCTTCTTCTATTCCTTCTTCTTCTTCTTCTTCTTCTTCTTCGACGAACAAAAACCTCTATTCCTTCTTCTTCTTCTTCTTCTTCTTCGACGAACAAATTCTTTTGGATTTTTATTAGGATAGATCGAGCCAAGGTGCGGAGGTGACGAAGTCACTCAAAACCGCAGATCTAAAAAAAGTAAGACTTCATAAAGATTAATGGTTAGATGCAATTGTTATACAAGTTTTTTAAATTCTTTCATTTTTAGATGTATATTAACCCGGGTTATTGTCTATTAACCCAAATAAATAACTTTCTATGTATTAACTAGGTTTTATTGGTGTTATTGGTGATTTGTTTGATTTCATCACAATAATTGTAGAGTTCTAAAAATTGGCTAGGTTTTATTGGTGTTATTGGTCATTTATGGAGATTTTGATACATGGTTTCACTTTTATAGGCAATGGGCAGAAAGGGAAATGATGTTGTCGATGATGAAAGTGAAGGAGAAGAAGCTGTACCAAGAACAAAAGTCAAAACGATAGATTGAACTTACTATTACAACAATGCGAGGACGCGAGCTTGTGATATCCACTTGAGACCAATCACCAAAAAGTTGGATAAGCACGACAATGACTTCATTAAAGCGATGGAACAAGTGCAAATTGAACCTACTAGATTTTCTTGTGAGGATTTATTGGAACAACTTGAGATACTTAAGGATGTGGAGTTAGTGTTCAAGAACATGGGGTTTGGAAGATTGTATCGCCTTTGTCATCATACACACCCTAAGTTGGTTCGAGAGTTCGTGGCAACATGCCGTCTCACTTATGAACATCCGCAACACCCGGTAGCGAGCCAAGGGAAACTCTCATTCTTTTTGAAAAAGAAATTTCGATCCTTATCTCTCTTTGAATTTTGTGACATATATGGGTTTAATCATGGGGAAGAAGTTGCATTTCCAAAATTCAAAAACTTAACGAAATTCTGGAATTTGATTGGGACAGGTCGTTTACACATCAAAGGAGGCTAAAATTAGTAAGATTCGCAATCCCGTGTTGAGATTAGTGGCAAAGATCATCAGCAATACCTTCTTCTTTAAAGCTGAGTCTGGTTCAGTTCGTGATGATGAGCTTTGGATGATTTTTATGGTGTGAAGCAACTTTTGGTGGAGTATGACGACGTGCCGGACAACAATGTTAACTTCGGCACTGTCTTGGCTACTATGTTTGTCAACCTCAAGAAAACTGCACCTAATTCAAAAAAGGCGTTGCATATGGGTACGATTCTTCCCCCTCTATTTCTCTTTTTTGAAGACATACAACTCTCCATTGAAGAGACGATTAAGGAGGTGTGCACAATCAATTTCAAATATTTGGAGCACTGTCAGATACTCGAGAAGAAACCTAAAGTATACGAACCAATAAGATACCGTTACATGGATAGAGCTGGTAAAACCTTGTTATGTGAGTTACCACAACCAAATATCATATCACTCATGTCTCGTGAGAACATAGAGTTTCTCCCAAGTGAGTCCCTTACGAATGATCCAATCGAGCATCCTTCGCACGATGAGATGGGAGAGCAGAAAACTCAGCAACCGTTCCACCTATTGGCATCTGATTCAAGCCAGTACAACTTGCCACCACTCCCACCACAAGATTCTGAAGTTGGAAGACAACAATGGATCATTGAGTCACAAGTTAAACACAACACAATGCTACATCAGATATGGGGAGAAATTTCAAAGATTAGACCACATCGTTGTTCTCATCCCCAGGTCCAAGAAATGACTAACCAAGAGAAGGAGAGGCGCAGTAAGCATGCAGAAGAGGTAAACTCCCATTCTTCTTTTCATACGGGCCACAGCAAACGTAGAAGGGAACCAGGACAAAGCCATAGCTCCAGCGAGAGTCCATCGAACCACCAATGAATCACTTATTGTTATGTTTGAGAATTTGTATTTGAATCTTTAGGAATTATGTTTAAGAGGAGAACTTGTACTTTTTTGCATGATATTTTAAGTACTTTGAAATAGCTTGTACTATAACGTTTCCATTTATTTAACATTTCTTTGAAACAAACCCAATATTGTAAAACAGATAAGTAGAAAACTCTAACATAGTTAAACTAGGGAAATCTCACTCTAAGCAAGTGTTTTACTACATCCTACTAGTAGGATACATCCAGGAACAACAACAAACAACAATGCCTTCATAAAACCCGATTTCGCCTTTGTAATTTCAAATAGTGTCTTCTGCATTAGCTTTTCTTCTAGTTCCATTTTCATCTTTACATACCTCTGGTCAGTGAGACACTTTTTTATGTTATTCACCTCTTCTTCAATTTGTAAAGCTTTAATAGCAACAAACTTGATCTCATCGTGTAACGCCTCATCAACCCATTTGAATACATGCTTGTCATTGCTCAGCTACAACATATCATATACACATTGTTTGGATGCATATCCGATCATTTTACAATAAAAAATACAAAATACTAACAATACCTTTTTGTTTGCAGCAAACTCACACCGATAGAATCTACGACACGGATTAGAATTGGTTTGAGATGTTAAAACAATTGGTGGGTTTCCACACCAACACATCATAGGAACACCAACAACACGTTCAACTTGCGCTCCAGATCCTCTTCCAGTAGAACCTGATGATGAGTAGCTCATGCTTCTTCAACGTATTTGTCTCTTTTGATCGATCAGAAGTTTGTTAAGATTTCTCAGGAGGCGTAATATGATACTTAAACTGATTTTAGATCTGCCCTAGAAATCCTTATCAGTCTTCTATCTTTTATGTGCTTCCAAACCTTTTAAATGAATAAGAAGGTTTATTAGGGAAATATGTATGTGATCACGATTATTTCAGAGGCTGTATGATCGATCGATCTATTGACTAGATCGATCGATCATACAGCCTCTGAAACTTTTCTTCACTTTCAGAGGATGTACTGATCGATCGATTGTTAATAGTCTGAATTTACTAATGTTAGATTTATCTGTTTGAAAATTGATCGATATGCCAATTGTTATGATAGATCAATCACTAACACTTCAAATACTCTAAGACCATCCAGACATCATATTTAAATCCAATATCCGAACATTAAATTTAACTTATAGCAAAGGGAAAAACATTAAGAATCTGAAGTTTAAAGTAAACAATGATGATAGTAGCAAGACAATCCTGAAAAGGAAAAGGAGAAACAGTCAATAAAAATGGAAAATTTTGTGTAGCAAACGAAACACATATAAATGCACTAACCGTTTATATCGCTAGATCACATGTCGTTTTGTTATGTCCTTCTTTACCACAACGGCTACACTTGTGTCTTTTTGGTACTTGTGATCCTTGTGACGATCTTATCTTGTCTTCAACTGTCTCATGTCTATGTTTTTTGGGTCTTCCTGGTTGTCTTCTTGTATTAGGTGCTATAACTTTTGCAGCTTCAACATCATCAGGGACACACCATTCTTCTTCTGCAATACCTATTGGATTTATGCATTCCTCGTATAATGATCTCCATGTAGCAGTGCTATACACATCATCAGCATATGCACATATATCCTTGCCTGTATCAAACAAACCTTTTACGGCGTGTCGACAAGGAATTTTTCCAACCTGAAACTTCCCACAAGAACATATTCTTTCTTTTAAGTCAACAACATAGTCTTCTTTTCCTCCTTTGATCTGTAAACGGGTTCTGCTAATATGAAAACCTTCAAAGATTTTATCTTTACCTATTTGTCTAGAAATATTTTCCAATAGTTAAAGGATAATCATTATTCGCACTTTTCTCTCTTCGCTCATAAAACCACCTTGTTAACATTTCTCTGATATTGTCTAACAAAGGAATTACTGGGTACTCTCTAGGTTCTCTTAAAGCAGAGTTGATAGATTCTGCAGGATTGTTGGTGTTAATGTCGTACCTGTATCCTGGAAAATGACATCGAGCCCATTGTTTGACATTAGCTTCCTCCAGATAACCACCGATTGCAGGGCTGATGTTGCAAATTTGCTTGAAACGAAAATCAAAATCAGCAACTCTATATGCTTTTGACGCTTTTGCAACCAAACCAGCCAAACCTTTCCCCTTGTAATAAGTGATAATGTTATTGATCAAGTGGTGGATGCAAATACCATGTGTAGCCAGTGGGTAGATGATTGCGATTGTTTTACAAATCGACAAATGTCTATCTGAAACAAATGATAATCCTGCATCATCCTTTATAACATTCTTTAGTTGGTTGAAAAACCACTCCCACGAACAATCATTCTCAGAATCGGTAATTCCAAACGCAATTGGATACAAATTAGAGTTACCATCTAAAGCTGTAGCTACTAGTAGAACTCCTTTATACTTGTTCTTCAAAAATGTTCCATCAACTACAATCACTTTTCGAATTGACTTATTGTTGAATCCTCTTATTGATTGACCAAAAGAAATAAATGGATATTTGAATCTACCATTGCTTTCTGTTTCATAACTCGTAAACGTACCAGGATTCGCTTGTTGAACCATATACAAGTATTTCCGTATCTTACAATAACTTTTCTCCGGAATACCTCTAACTTCATTAACTGCATACTCACGAGACTCCCAAGCTTGGGAATAAGATAGTGAGCATCCCCACTCTGAGCGAATTAGCTTAATGATATCAGCTGGTTTTGGTCCGAGCTTGACACCCTCATAATTATGCATGATGAGATGTCCAATTGTTCTTGCAGAAGGTGTCCTACAAAATTTATTCTTCCTTGAAGGAGCACATGTATGCTCACTCACATACTTGTTGATTTTCAAATATGAAGAATGATGTAGACATTCAGCACGCAGAGTCCATTTGCAAGAACTATCTACACATCTTATAGACCACCAACTTGTATCAGATTTTGTAACCCTATAATCACAGTTAGTCTTCATCGCATGCATTTCCATAATTGCTTGTAAAACTTCCTTACTTTTGAAATAGTTCCCCTTCTGTATAAGCGATTCATTAAACATGGTTACAACACCATCAACGACCTTGGCATCATCATAACTCGGTTTTTCTGCCTTAACCAATACAATTGATTTTCTATGCAGATTGCCATCAACATCGCTTGGCTCCTTAGCATCATCAACAGTTGCCTCCTTATTCAAATCAGAATGTTCTCTATTGGTACGACCATCAACTCTACCTTTGAAAGTCACACAGAACCGTAGACTGTAGTTTTTTTTGAAATAGATAACAAAATCTTTTAGTTGTCTATCATTCAAAAGAACAACAGGAGGAGAGTTTACACTAAGATCTGTGGGTAAAAAACTGAACTCAACATCAAATTCACTATGTTTTAAACCATAGTCTTCTAAAACCATCAACTTCAACTCCTCAAAAGATGTAGTGGCTTGGAGAGTAAGTAATATGCCACGTTTTTCTTCATCAACAATAAATCCCCACTCCTTATTGTCAGAAAATTTCCATCGACCACATATCCCATAAACTTGAAGCATGATCTGACCAGAGAAGATAAATAAGGCGTCAAATAAACTAAACAAAAAAAAGAAGGCCACGATTTTTAAGTTAATCAATAATTACCTTATTAGGTTAACCATTTAATCTCTTAATTAAATGAGATATTAAATATTTTTTAAAGAAAATATAAAAAGCATGATATTAAACATTTAATAAATATATAGATGAAATTTTAGTTCTTTTAAATTTAAATAGATTTTGTTTCCTTATTTATAGATTCAGTTACAATATTTATGACAAGTTCTAATTTGTTTAGAATACGAGTTCTAATTTATTTAGAATACGAATTCTAAAACTTTTAGAACCTTAGAATACGATTTCTAAAAGTTTTAGAACATGAACAACTTTTAGAATTCGACATCTACAGTGTTCAGAATATGACTTCTAAATATTTTAGAAGACGTAATCTAAAGCTTCAATTCTAAAAATTTTAAAACATGAAACAACTTTTAGATCTCGACATCTAAAATGTTTAGACCATTGGAAGACGAATTCTAAACATTTTAGAACAACTTTTAATCCTCAAAAAACATACTTAAAACTGCCTAAACTCAAAAAATTTGTTCTTTAAATCTTCTTGAAACATGGTTTTTTACATTTGTAACATGTTTTTTTTATTAAAATGTTTATAATTTAGTAGGAAGGGTAGATTAGGGAAATTTGACAATTTACAAAATAAGGTATAGATGGACAAAAATATTTTTAGAGTTCCTTTATATCCAAATTCCCCTAAAAACAAAGGGTTGAAAATATATTTGTAACTGGTTGTTAGATGCATAATGATGACCCAAATAAACAGATGATTCTGCACTGCAATAAGAGCGTGTGTGTGATACAAACGATAAAAACAGACTGTGTGACGTGAACTGCGCTACACCTGTGTGACACAAACATCCTGTGTTCAACACAGAAACTGTTGTTGAACAGCTGATATAGAGACATGGGCTTTGACTTTAAGTGAAGCTCACCAAATTGGAGTTATCAGAGGAGCAAAATGTTTATCTTACAGATCAAGTAATATAGACTGTTATATTTCGTTTATGAAGTAAAGCATGTAAAGTCTATGAAGCTCAGACCGAAGAATGTTCTAGAATTCTAGTTGGATAAGGATTAAGTTATATATATATATATATATATATATATATATATATATATATCTAAAGGGTCTAGGTGTATAAGAACTAGTGTTGTGATATTTGTTGATCTTATTTTCAAGTTTTTAAGGTTATAACATCAGGTTCTTTTGAGTATTTTGCCAGTCTAAACCTGGTCATTAGTCCCATTAGTGTTGGCCATTTAAGCTTGAGAATAGAAAGGATTGTAGGGAGTCCAAGATTTTCCAACTTAAATATGAAAATGAGTTCATATTTTAGATCCTCGTCACATAAGTTCGAGTCCGCCTCTTCTTCTTCTCGATCAGAAAAAGTTGCTTAAAAGTTCAAAATGAATATCACTAGTCATGAAACAACCATAGATGATTTCTAAAGGATCAATTTATAATTGGGAAATTCCAAAAGTGCATAAAGATCAGATTTATCAAATTTCTTAAATGTATTTTTGAAGAACAAAATTTTCAATAAAAACAGAAGAAAGAGATATTCAACTTGCCAAACGTTTTGAAACATTTCCCACTTTTTTTTTTTTTTTTTAAAGCACTTTACAAAGGAAAGAAAATAATTTCAAATATATACACACTGCTTTAATCCAGGTTGGTATTAAACCGCTTTCGAAAGAAGGTTTAAATACTTCAATCTTAGTGATCTTATGAGATACACGTTTTTTTTAAGATTCTTTATTGAGTTCTATTGAACCAAGTATTTGCACCGGACCAATCTCTTTTGATTGCTACCCAAATTTTACAGTCTCTTTAAATGATAAAAAAAAGTATTAAAATCTCTAGTTTTACAAGTGAAAGCTCACAACTATGAAATGATCGAATGATCAATTCCAAGTGCTTTAATTTTTAAAGTTCACTATAAAGCAATGTCAACTGCTTTCTCTTCAAAAGTTAAACTCTCGAGTAAAAAGGGTGAAACCTTATTACTTCAAACTGATATATCCAACTCTGCCACTCCAAGATCCATTCAATGGAAATATGTTAATCTTTCAGATGAATGTTCTCGAATGAGCTGTTCAACAAAAACCTTTAAAAACTCTAGAACCTATAGAACCAAATACACGCTTAAAAACATTGAACAATTCCAAGATGGAAAAGTTAAACTTTCTTTCCTTATAAATAATCATGGTGATTACATGAACAATTTTTCATGTGGATCTCTGTCACACCAAGATACTCTATATTTAGGAAGAGTATAACATGAGACTTTCCTAACATTGAAAAATTTCAGAAATATCTACCATGATTTTCAACTTCTGACATTCCAAACTCTATCATGAGAAATGTCAATTTTCAACCACAAATACCAAAACCAGTTTATACAACGAAAAACAATGATTATATCAAAATCTGAGCCAACTAGCCCAGCATTTTCAGCCATTACAGATAATATTTTAAATGAGCCAACCGTTTTGGGAAAAAAATTTCAAATAAACAATCTAGGTTCAATTCATCCTCAGTATATGACTGGAATATTGACGGCATACCTGAGTACAATATCTTAAGTTTCCTTCAAAAATGACAATGACCGAAAATGATTATAGAACCCAAATAGAAAATGAGGATAAAACTGTAGCTGAATTCCTTATAGCTGGTTTTTCGGAACAGCTAAAAGGATGGCGGGATAACTACCTAAACACCCAACAACATGCAGAGATCATTAATGCCGTTAAATCAGATGAGGATGATATGCCAATACTAGATGATTTCAGAAATCCTCAACAAGATGCAATTGCAACCTTGGTCATAGCCCTAACCTTTCATTTTATAGGAGACCATTCGGCCCTAAAAGATAAAAATGCTGAGCTCTTTTCAAACCTCAAATGTAAAAAAAGTTAAAAAGAAACTAAGTGATTTCCGGTGGAACAAAAACACTTTCCTCACTAGGGTTTTACTCTGTCAGGATTCAAACCAACCAGTTTGGAAAGAAAAGTTCTTAGCAGGCCTTCCAACCATTTTAGGAGAAAAAGTTAGAAATAAAATTAGAGATACTAATGGAACACAAATAATCCTTTATGATGATTTCACTTACGAAGAATTGATCAGTATTGTCCAACAAGAAGGACTAAAAAAGATCTAAAATGATCCAGAAAAAATGTTTAAACATGACAAATAGTTTTTTTGTTTTTGGTAAACTTTTTGGTTTCATATTGATGATGGACTTTTACTGTAGGTTATTAGTGAGTTGCCTTAAGACGTACGGACAACAAAAGTCGGGTTGAACCATTCCGGAACAAGAGCAAAACAACAAAAGGCAACCCCAACAAGAACCACTAACTAGGAAGGCTGCTAGAAAGGTAGACAATAAGCAAAGTAAACTAAGATCACAAGCATACCCAAAAATCATTCTCAAAATCTATCTTTCTTGAAAGCCGCGAGTTAGTCCTCAACTCCAAGGACCAACGGACCCCAACATCTTTGGAGAAAACTTCAACTGAACCAGCAAAAGATAAAACCAGACACAAACTTGACGGAGCATCATCGGGAATTGAGGCTTCCCGCTTCCCGAGTCACTAAACCTCCCACTAGGAGCCTCCACCACCTTGAAGACAGTTCACCAGCTAGAAACTTGAACAAGAAGCCTGAGAAGAAATAAAATAACGCGAGGGCTAGAGGCAGAGGCGAGGAGCCAGAACCACAATTACTCATGAGCCTAGCAATACTACCGGTGACTCACTGCCACAAAGACACCAACGTAAAAGGGCACACCAGAACGCAGCCAAGACCACAGAAAGGAGACAACACCGCTACAGCCACTGTAACCACTCCACCACCGTTCCTACCTATGCCAACATAGCCACACCGCTGCCCAAACAAAAATCTCAGATCTAGGACGCAAACTTGCAACAGTGAGCTACTCCAACTCGCTTCAAAGCTTCCACCGCAGCCACAGAAGCGTCCTACCATTGGTGAGCCACTGGAGATAAGAAGAGGCTGTCACGGCCGCTCACCACCGAGAAGGAGCAAGATAGAAACTTTATCACGCAAAGACAATCCGTAAAAAAGAAAAAAGGAACCCGCCGGAGCTATGCGAGGAACAGAATAGACCGAAGCCACTACATAGTACCATCTTTTCTAATCTTATTTTATTTCTCATTCTAAAATATAGAGCAATGAATAGAACTTGAATCCGTATACCACGGGTCAATGATTTCTTAACCATTATAACAAATGTTTATATTTTACTGTTTAATATTTTGTTATCAGTTTTCCACATAATTTATAATTTTTAAATTTTGTTTGTTTAGTTTTTATATATAATTTTAACCTCATTAAATTATAAAATATTAGTGTTGTTGGTTAGTTGGCAAAAATTTGTGTAAATAGTTCTTATGTCAAACTCTTTCCAATGTCCAACATATTAAATAGGGATGTCAAAATGGATAATGGGTCATGGATCTTACCCAACCTAACCCAATCCAGTTACCCTAATGGGTTAGAATTTTTTGCCCTAATGAGTTCATGGTTAAATAGTTAAATAGGTTTAATAAGTTGGTTATTATGGGTTGATGGGTTACCCATTTAACCATTTATCTTAATCACTTAACCAACTTAACCAATATTAACCAAACTAATTTAACTAATCTAATTTCAATTGTACTAAATCAGTTATTACATTCTTTCAATTTTCCTGCAAGAAACGAACCATTCGTTTTCCCGCCAAAAATAACCAGTCATTTTCCTACCAAAAACAGATTCTGCCATTTCCCGCCAAAACATTCTCATCGTTTTCCTGCCAAAAACAGGTTTCGTCATTTCCCGTCAAAAACGGTCCTGCCATTTTTCCACCAAAATAATTTTTTGTTATTTTTTGCCAAAAACAAACCAGTCATTTTCCCGCCAAAACGGGTTCTGTCATTTCCCGGCCGAAAACGGTCCTATCATTTTCCTGTCAAAACTGGATTTCGTCATTTTTTGCCAAAACAGTTCTGTCATTTTCCTGCGGAAAAATGTCATGTCATTTTTCCGCCAAAAATGGTCCCGCAATTTTCGTGGTAAAAACGGTATTGTCATTTTCCCACCAAAATAAGATCATGACATATGCATGAATTTTTTTTTAACTTTTAATAATTATATGTGTTATATAATCATTCAAAATTATTTAAAAATAAGATCAAACAAAACCGATATAAGAATCATAATTCATATTATTAAATCATAATTAAATCATAATATTAGAGAAATCATTCTGTTTGGTTGTAAGAATTGTAGAGAATTAGTTAGAAATTGTTTGGATACACGAATAACTTATGATATTAAACAAACACATTTTTTCATTGACCGAGTAATATATGTCTCTTTTAAAAAATTTGAATCACAACATATGGAGAAACAATTATATATTTATTAATTATATGTATTATATAATAATTTTAAACAATTTAAAAATAAAACAATATAAAGTAGAAAGGGGAATCATATTTTTCTAATATATAGGTTTAAATTAGGTAGAATATTTTAGGAAATTTGAAATTAGTATTAGTTTCCATAATATCAATACATAGGTGATTGTTTGGATGTAAAAATATGAATAAAGTGTTTGGAAAGATGAGTATCCTTGAATTTGTACTTCAGTTTTAATAGTATACTAGATTCAAACCCGCAATACACCGCGGGTCAATTGTTTTCATACAAAATTATAGTATTTTATTAATTTATTTACTGTTTCTAAATACTGATATTTTAAACTTATTATAATTTTATATTTATAAATTTAACTTATTAATTTGTTTTCTTTACTGTTTATAAATACTATTTTGTTGTTTTTAATATATATTTGCTTATTTAATGTGAATTTGTCATCAAATTGTAGTATATTGATGTAGTTTAAATATTTATAATATTTATAAGTTAAAATTTTAAAATTTATATAAAATTTTAACTTTTAAAAGGTTAAAAATTTTCAACTAAAATAACCAAATTAAACTGAATAAAATAAAATATATAAAATTAGATGCATTATAAGTCAAGTTTCATGCTCATTTGTATTTGAAATCATTTTGGTCATTTTTATAATATGATTCTGAACCATTGTCCAATTGTTTAGCTGATATAACACATTGAACACACAATTATTTTTTCATGAATTGGGTAATATATGCTCGTTTGGAAAAATTTAAATCACGACATATACATGGAAAAAAATAAACTTCTAATAATTATATGTGTTATGTAATCATTCAAAATTATATAAAAATAAGATCAAACAAAAATGATATAAGAATCATAATTCATACTATTAAATCATAATATTAGATAAGAAAATCATTGTGTTTGCTTGTAAGGATTGTAGAGAATTAATTAAATGTTGTTTGGATACATGTATAACTTATGACATTGAACAAATAATATTTTCACTGATCGAGTAATATATGTTTGTTTTTTAAAATTTGAATCACAACATATAGAGAAAAAAATTCTAAAATTTATTAAAGGAAATCATTGTTCATATTATTAAATCATAATATTAGATAAGGAAATCATTGTGTTTGCTTGTAAGAATTGTAGAAAATTAACTAAAATTTGTTTGGATACATGGATAACTTATGACATTGAACAAATAATTTTTTCATTGATCGAATAATATATGTTTGTTTTTAAAAATTTGAATCATAACATATGGAGAAAAAAATTCTAAAATTTATTAATTGTATGTATTCTATTCTATAATAATTTAAAAATAAAATAAAATAAAGGTGAAAAAGGAATCATATTATTTCAATATATATGTTTAAATTAAGTAAAATATTTAAGAAATTTGAAATTAATGTTAGTTTCCATAATATTAATATATATATATATATATATATATGATTGTTTGGATGTAAGAATAAAAATAAAATGTTTGGAAACATGAATAACCCAAATTTGTACTTCAACTTTAATAGTATAATAAGATAAGATAAGATAAGATTACTCTATATTTAGATTAACTTTATCTTTTATTTTATTTTAGAGTTAAGTTTTTTTTATTTACATATACTGTAGTCCTTTATATTTTGATTTTTTTTTATCTTATCTGCTAATGTGAGAATATCATTCACTTAATTAAATAAAAACTAAACTACGTACAACATAAACTATACTTTTACAAACCTGAGCCATATACTAACAATTGTGGGTGTGGTGATGACTTTATTTTTTATTTGATGAGAAGGTATTCTTATGTTTCTATAATCACTTTCAAATTTCAATATTGAATATTTTTTATTGACATCTACCTAATTAACATTATTAATAAAATATTATTATCACATAAATGGAACATTCGTAGCATATATAACTTGATAAGGTTAGCAAAAGAAACAAGTACCAAAACTAAAAGTAAGCAATATAAAAGAAAATGAAGACAATATAGAGTGATGACTTAATATTCTGGTAAATTATTTCTAGATTCACCAAGATCGTTAAAACTATTGTCCAAATGAAGTAGATTGTGGAGGAGCTTCTTGATCATGCTGTTGACCATCTCGTTTTTGTAAAATTCGTGCTTGTTCAGATTGAAGATATGCACGAACATTTGGATCTTGCACTAAGTTCAAATCCCAAAATAAAATTTTGTTTTCCTCCTTCATCTCATTCAAAGCATAATTCTTATTTTGAATCTCTAAATAATATTCTCGTTGTGCGCTTGTCTTCTTTAATTGCTCCAAAAGTTTCCTATTTCCTTCTTCTAAGGTGTTGATAACCAATGTTGTTCTATCAACAAGTTTTCTTTTCATTTTGGATTTCTTTATTTCAACTGGTCGTGGAGAGGGAGATACGCCAATAATCTCATGGCCATCATCTATACAAGAAAATGAAGGCAAACCTGGAGATGTCTGTGTGGGAGAATCAAAGGTAAGATTTCTTGAGTTCAAACTTGTATTCTCGAAACCACATGGGATTGATACGCATTTAGGAGGGGCTACATCATCTTTAAACTTTTCAAAGTTCTTAATAATACTCCAAACATGCTCAAATTCCCAGCCTATTTTGCACCTTGAATCTTCACTGAGCATTGATTTAGCTTGATTAAACTGCATACCATTAAAAACAAAATTTAATTACTTAAACAAAGGTAAATAATTAAAAATATATATAGATATACTAATACTCACAATATAATCACTAGAAGCACCACTTGAACTTCTGTTTTCACATTTTTTTATACACGCATGCAAATTTTTGTCGCTCTCTCAATAGTGTGAATTCGAAATTGAATTGATCTTTTTGAACGTGCACTCCAAATTGCATTTATTTCCTTCTCGTAAGCCTCCACCACACGAGTCCAAAAGTGATCAGATGTTTGATGGCACTTTTGATTGGATCTTGAGAAATTTTCATATACACTTGACATAAAAGCTTATCTTCTTCTAGTGAATATCCAGAAGAACGAGACATTTTTATTAACCAAGTGTAAATATCATGAAATGATTTAGTGTCGTGGGTAAATGTAGTTATCTATAATGGTATTTATAGATGCAACAATGACACATACAACTATTTCTCACATTTATGGATTTAACAATTTTGTATTATTTTTATGTCTATTTTTTAACTACTTCATTAGTTCATTTAATGTTTACACGATTTTCTATCGACCATTGCATGTTTCATGTTTGTGTTAGCTTTTTATTTGGTCAGACACGATTATTAATCTACCAATGCATGTTAGCTTTGTTGACTTTCTCAATACTCAAAATTATGATTTCAATTGATCTTAAAATTCAAGGAATTTCCACCAAAAAATGAGGAGAGAGATGGAGAATCATATAATCGCTACTGTAGTTTGGAGATGTGAAGAAGTTTCGAGATTCCGGCGAGGCTACGAGATTCCGATGAGACAAAGAGGATTTGGTGATTGAGCAGTGGTGGCGGCGAAGAGATAAAGGCGAGGAAGATATAAACAACAATGAGATAAAGTACACGGCGAGGGTACAAAGAGTCCACAGCGAGTCGAGAACGAGGCTGAGGTGAGCAGCAGTTTGATAGTTTCTATGGTGAGAGAAGAGAAGAAACCGAATGGACGGTTACCAAGAGATGAGCGGCGGTGGTAGGGAGCTGAACAAAGATGACGAAGGAGACAAAATTTCAGTTTTGGCGGTTCTAGGGTTTGAGTGAAGAAGAAGAATTTTTTTTTTTTTGGAACGAAGAAAAGTTCTTTTTTTTTTAACAAAACATCGTGTGTTTTTTTTTTAATTAAAACTGAGATTTTCTGACGATAACCAAAACAAATGGGATTTTTTTATCTTTTTGTTAATTTTTATTTAAACTGATTTTTTTATATTGTAAGCATGTAGTTTTAATAATTTCTAATTTTACTTATTATATTTTTCAAATTTAAAGCATAATGGTATTTTGATCTTTTAACCAAATATTAGTATTAGACTAGTCAAACTCTTTTTGAGGATATCATTTTACTCATTAACTTCATAATTAGTATTATTCTAGACAAATTTCAATTTTTTTTTTTCATCTAATTTATTAATAACTGAGAACGTATCAAAATAGTAAGAACCATAACACATAAATCTTACGCTTAACCAAAGCTATTTATCAAGAGGGACATGAACTCCGACATTCACTCTCAAGTCGATTGTGAAGCCAAGCTGGACCGCCAATTGATAGGTAAGAATTAAAACGTCCTTCCTTTGTTACATTCTTTGCTATGTCTCTGACCAAAGAGTTTGCTTGTACCGATGATGTGAAAAAACAAACTCAGGATCCCCAACCCTAAGGCGATGTATTTGTTCAAGCAAAACACCAAATCTTGGCCATTTGCTCCTGTTTTTAATTGGATCCACCACCCTCGCAGATTCGATCCAAATTTCACACCGTCCTAAATGTAACTCTTGTATACTCTGCATAGCCCAAATGATACATCTTAACTCTGCGGCTAGTTTGCACGCAACCGGTGTGAAGGCCTCTCGAGCATGTAAGATCGCCTCACCATTGTGGTTCCTAACTAGCCATCCCCCGCCACACATTGACGACGGCTTAACCCAGGACAAGAAAACATTGCACTTCAAAGATCCAAAGGGAGGCCTAACCCACCTTTTCATCAAAGGCGCTGTATTTTCCCGACTACACCGTTGATCTAACCTCTCATCCTCTTGATGTTTCAACCAGAGCTCAGTTTCCTCCAAAGCAGCAGATAACAAAACATTAATATCTTCATGTTTCCCTTAAAAAACCACTACATTCCTATGCTTCCATAACCCCACATGAACCAAGGTATAGCCGACCGTAGCTTCACGTCAATATTTCCATCGTCCATTAATGTAAAGATGTATCTAAAATTTGCGCATAAGTGCAAAGAAAAACCAGAAGCTTGGATAGGGATATTTGAATTGTCCCAAACAGCATGTGCCGCCGAACAGAGAAACAAAACTTGATTCACCGTTTCTGGTTCCTGATTACAAACTCGACAGATCATTGGCATTTGAATTCCATGTCTGTTTAAACATTCTGCTATTGCTAACGCACCAGACAAGGCTCACCATAAGAAAATCCTTATCTTTGGCACAGTGTTAATATTCCACACCTTTGCTTTTAACGTCACCAACTCCTCACCCCCATTGCTTATCAGGTTTTCCCCGGGCAAAGGCTTAGAGATGAACCAGTTACCACTCTTACCGTATAACAACCCGATCTTGTATATGCCCCAATGTAACTGTCCTTTACTTCCCTATTTGGCGGATAGGAACATATTCTTGCAATGTCTACCATTGGGATTAGTTCTTGTAACTTTTGCATATCCCAGCTCCCATCCTCACTTATTAATGTAGCCACCTTTAGGTTCACGTCCATGGTGCGTTGTACATTAATAGGTTTCCTTGGGTCTTCGTCAAACACCCATTTGTCACACCAGACATCAGTATCTTTACCATCACCAATGACTTTCATTAAACCTCTCTCTAACAGCTCACGACCATGCAGTATACTACGCCATGCGTATTAGGGTCTATACCCATCTCCAGCCTCTAAGAATCCCTTTTAGCATAATATCTACCTTTATATAACCAGGAGATCAACGACGATGGATTAGAAAGTAGACGCCAACCTTGTTTAGCCAAAAGTGCTTTGTTGAAGTTACTGAGATCACGGAACCCTAACCCACCGTCTTCCTTAGGTTTACACATCTTTTTCCAGAAGACCCAATGCATTTTCTGTTTATCTTCACACGAACTCCACTAAAACTTAGCTATTGCACTCGTGATCTTACTACATTGATCTTGCATTAGACGGAAGCAAAACATCGCATAAATTGGAAGAGCCATAGCAACGGACTTTATTTGAGACAATAAATAGGTGTGGTTTTAGTTTAAAGGTTCAAAGACTTTTCAGGAGTATTTGATTTCATAATTAAAAAGAGGATTTATTGGATTACTTTTTAAAAATAAATTATTTTATGCATGCTTTGTAACTTCTAAGATTTAATATTTCAGTCTTACTGAAATCTATCTTTTAACTTGAAAATTTAGTAAAATCCGTTTTATATTTTAATAAAATTATAATTGATAATTTAAGATCAGTTATCAAAAATATAGTATATATATGCAACCAAAAACATATATATGATTAAGAGTCACAAAACTGATTTCAAAAAATAAATAAATAAAGTCACAAATTTTTTTTATCTAATAATCATTTGATACTAACCTTTTAGTACAGTCTAAATAATCATTTACAAAATATTAGTTGACCAATGCATGTTCGATGAACAAAGTTAAAACGAAGACATGTGATCTATAAATATCACTAAAACTCTAATAGTAATTATCATAATCCAATGAATATTACTACGTTGCCACTTTATTTCTTTCCTCACAAAATGAATTTCAATTTTGAGAAATCAACCAAATTTTCTTGCTTCATCATCATCTTCTTCAAACAATGATGAAAACATGGAAATTTTCGTTGATCTCAACAAATTTCCATGCCTCATCATCATCTCAACAATGAAATTTGCGGTCATCCAATGTCTACTCAACCAACATGAAAACCAGGTGATCCAAGTGGTTTAGTTCCTGGACACTATTTTATTCACCGCAATCGAGAAAGCGCACATTATAAGTTATTCAACAATTACTTCTTGGAGACCCCAGTTTACAATGATGTTATGTTTCGTATGAGATATCATATATCTCATTCTCATGAAATTAGACTCTACAATAATCAATAAATAATCAACAACTTTTATTGGCGATTCAATTGACTAATGAGCACTGATAATATGATATAATCCAGTTACTAATCACCCTAATCAAAATGTTCTCATAGGCTAGCATAAAAAACACATTTTTAGGTTTTATTCAAGCGTTTTAAACAAACACCTTATGTACATGAAAATGCAATTGATCTAAACCACCAATCTCTTGGCTAATTTAGCAATATAAGCAATCTAAATAAAATATTAACATATAATATAGTCATAAACATTACCAATAATCCATCAATCATATCAATATCCATGAAAGACTACAAACTAATCTCATCTAAGAAACTACAAACTAAGATACATGAAAACACAAATCAATTGGTTTAATTGATGCATAATCATAAATATTTTTTTTTTTTACAAATTTTTATTTTGTACCAATCGGTCCTTAAGTTAAGAGAGGTCCCATAACCAAACAATATGCCACTAAAAGGCTTTCAAAAATAACAATAAAAGACTAAAAGAAACAAGGACATGTGAGGGCCCAACAGCCTTATTCTAAAAAGCAAAACACAGGAGAGACCATCCACTTCCCGACACATGAACCAAATCAGAGAAATATGTAGTTCTTCTCCGATAAGATTGTAGCTCGCAACCAAGAAGGTCCGCTCCTAGCGATGTAAGATTGTGGGCGCATCTCCTCTGTCACACTTTGGGCTATCCGCATAGCTGGGTAAGTGCAATGTTCATGAAAAAACCCAATTTCCAATCCTCAAATTTATGTAAGATTGAGAAAATTTCTTCTTTTGATTGTTTCGCTTCCTTGGTATCTAGATGGAGATTCCATTAAATCAATGGCTTGTATTGAAGATAGATCGAAGATAACATGCCGATATCTCATGTTGCTTAAGTTCTCAGCAGCCCACAGTAAATTCAAAAGCTCCGTCTCTATCACTGATCCAACCTGGGAATAAGATCATCGACTATGCAAGCACAGGTTACCAAAATTGTCTCTCGCTAGCCAGGCAACCTCTCCGGTATGATTCTCATTGTCCATGAACTCCCCACATTACATTTAATGAAGGGTGATGTTGGCGGTAGCCATTTAAGGTTTGTGGGGTTTGATAACACCATATTTTACCTGTTTCAGGCATAGTTTTATGATCACTTTAGGTTAGATTCATCCATTGTTTATACTATTTTGTGTCATTTTAGGTCCCTTAGAGAGTCATGCATATGCATTGCATACATATTGCATATTAGGGTTATTTCATGTACTATTGGAGCAAAATGGCTAAGGATGAACATCAGGAATCTGACTCAATCACTTAACTCGAGTAGAAGCACCAGAGAACCTTGCTCGATCACTCGACCCACCTACTTGGTCGAGTGGATTTGCTTTCACTTAAGTTGTTAGAAAACCCGTCTTTTTACTATGCATAGCTGGGATTAAGATTGTTAGATCACATCCTGATTGCTTATATCACCTATTATGGATTGACACCTCAAGTACTACACTGATTGAGGAATTGAAACCTCTGACCCCACAAAATATCGTGTTTTAATTTGGCGTTGTTGCCATTTGGATGTTTATTCCATTTAAGATTTCTACTATCTTTAGACCAAGTTCTGTTACCACTTATCTCTGGATACTAACTTGTATCCATTTTAATCTTTTCAGGTACACTTACTCTATCTCTTTACTCGACGTGAGTGATCGAGTCACAGTTGATGCAAACAAGATCACAAGGTAGCCACATCTGTTGGGACATATAATGAAGATTTTGATAGGACTCCAAAAGGAAGCACATAGGTGAATGAGGGACATTCAAAGGATCTTAAAGCTTTGAATGAGAAGCTTGATAGACTCTTGCTGGCTCAGCAAAAGTCGGTTCACTTTGTTGGTGAGGAAGAGCAACAAGATGAGGAGAATGAGCAGCTTGAAGAAGCTTGCTTCATGCAGAATCAAGGAGGCTTTAGAGGTTACAACAACTTCAGGCAACATCCAAACCTCTCCTATCGCTATACTAATGTTGCCAATCCTCAAGATCAGGTTTATCCAAACCAACAACAAGGCACAAGACTTTTTGTTCCAAACCAGAACCAAGCCTTCATTCCCAAGCAGAATCCTCCAATGATTCCACCACCTGGTTTTACTATGCCTTAGGCACCCGACATTGATGTGAAGGTTATGTTCCAGCAGTTGCTTCAAGGACAAGTTGCTACAGTTCAAGATAACAACAAGAAGCTATCTGATTTGAAGAATCATATAGATAGATCATACAATGATCTCAACAACAAACTTGAAGTGCTCAACTCCAGACTGAAGTACTTAAAGACTGTCTCAGCCTCTACATCATCCAAGCCTACATGACAACTAACAGGAAATCAGTACAAAACCCTAACGACTTTGCCAATGTGAATGTTGTTACCCTTGGATCACTTATGCACCTACCATTGAAGAAAAAATACTCCTTATACACTGGGGACAGTGTTGATCAAGAAGGGGAGGATATAATCAAATATTTAGAGAAGAAGGAAGCTCAGAAGGAAGTCTCAAAGAATGGACTCGATCAACCTACTCGGTCCAGTGATCAAGTCAAGGCTCTGATTTTGGAAAAATCAGCCTTACTCGATGAGGTTACTCGGTCTTCGGATCGAGTCAAGGAAAATTTTCAAACAAAGTCTTCACTCGACGATCTTACTCGGTCCTCTGATCGAGCTGAGTTCATTCCTTTCATACAACCTGTGTACATCAATCTCGAGATCTTAAAGATGTGTCCATGCCCACAAAGGTTTAAGAAGGAGATTCTTAGAGAATACAAAGCTTTATTTGATCAGTGCTTTGAGGAAGCTGAGGCCAGAATGCCTATAAGAGAAGCTTATAAGCTCATTCCCGAGAATCAACATAAATTGAGAGCCAAAGTCATGGAAAGGATAGAAACTAAGGAGTTAGCAGCAAAGAAACTGCATGAATTCAAAGCTGTTATATAGAAGAAAGTTTTGGTCCCAAAAAAGCTTGAGGACCCAGGATCATTCACTCTTCCTTGCTACTTGAATCACCAAGACTTCCAGAATTCTCTATGCGACTTGGGAGCCTCAGTAAGCATAATGCCATGGTCTGTTGCAAGGAAGCTTGGGTTTGAGAGTCTCAAACTAAGCAAGATATCCCTGATATTGGCTGATAGGTCAATAAGAATGCCAAAAGGAATGCTGGAGAACCTGCCAGTGAGAATAGGGCACATTGAAGTCCCCACAGATTTCATTGTGTTAGAGATGGGTGAGGAACCTAAGAATCCTCTGATCTTGGGAAGGCCATTCTTGGCAAGTGTTGGAGCTATCATTGATGTCAAATAAGGGAAGATTGAGTTGAAGCTTGGGAAAGATCTGCTTATGAAGTTTGATGTAGGGAAGAGTCATGAGAAACTCACCATTGATGGACATCTGTTTGCCATAGAGGTCGACAACAAGTTTGAGGAAGAGGATCTGAATAGACCACGAGGAGAACCCTTACCAAGGTATATACCTCTAAGCACTGAAGTTGAACCTCCATCATCACCATCAGGGCCAATGAATTGGGTCAACCACAGAGACTTTCAGAGTGATGAAGGGGAAGAGTACTATGCTCAACAAGCCTTAGAGAACATGTTGGGAACCTCAACAAAGGAGAAAGTTTGGGATCTTGATCTTAGGTCAGATGCTGGGTCAAAGATTGAGAGTTTCAGCTCTAACATCAGAAACACAATGCGTACTCGACCTACCTACTCGACCCCATCAGTCGAGTCAGTAGTCATGGCTCAAGGAGAAATGATCAAGTCACTCAAGAAAGACATTGCTAGTCTTTCTTATGAAGTGCATTCACTCAGAAGGATTATCTATGGAGATGGCAACAATGACAGGGTAGTTCCATAGAGGTCAGTAGCTAGAGGACGAAGAGCTAGGAAAACCTTCTCCGATGCAGCCAGGGATTTTCCAGTAATAGAACATGAGAGGACCTTAGAGCCTTTCAATGGTCTATACCATGCCTAACCTCTGTAAGTAAAGTCAAGCTTATAGACTTTAAACAAGCTCACTATGGAGGAAATCCCATGATTATCCTTGTATATATATCTTCTATTTCACTTTCTAGAATTAGGTTATTTAATGGTTTCTCAAGTGTATGAAGCTCCAAGAAATCAGGTTCAGGAGAAAAAGGGATCAAATTGGACGAGGCAAAAGGGATTTGATGATGATCATAAGGCAGAGAAAGCCTACTCGACTACCCCACTCGATTCCCAGGTCGAGTGGCCAGGTTTAATTCTGAAAACTTTAAGTTTGAATCTCAGCCACACGATCTATTTCACCCCCTAAAACCCTATCTCCTCTTTTATATAAACCCTACACGCTCTTCTCTCTCTTCTACTTGCCATTTTTGCAAATTCAAGTTTTTTTTATATATATCTCAATTTTTGTGCGATTTTCATGATTTCAAACTCGAAAACTTTCAAAACTTTCTTAAATCTGCATATCTTTGAATCAACCATGTCCGCCTCTGACTACAACCCTGCTTTGAACATGTAAGTCTCTTTGATCACTAGCTCATTCAATCAAAACAATCGAGTAAACCCAGAAACTTCATCGATCTTGATCTTGATGGTTTCTGGGTTTGCATATCGTAATTAACCAAAAAAAATATGAGTTTTAGGTTGCTAGATATGATCTGAGAAACAAAAATAGAAATCCAATCAATCTGGTTTTGTCTTAATATGAAGAAAGTTCTAATCAGGATTAGATCTAGAAAAAAACCGATCCGTATGATTGAAGATTTTGAAGAGTTTATGTTTGAATAAGCATTCACGGTTTAAAACTAACAAACAAGCACAAAGATTTAAGATTTGATTGTCGATTAGTTTTTGTTTGATTGATCATGTTACTCGATCGAAACGGATCGAGTCAAGGTTTCATTTGGAAAATATTTTATGGAGCTCAGACCATTGATCGAGTAGGCGTTCGAGTAAGGTAAAATCGTATATTTAACTTCTTTTTTTCTCTTATTCCAGGGAAATTGAGGAACAGGTTGGAGATGCTGGACAATCCAGAGCTTTGATAAGAGCTCAGAGACCAGCCTCAAGGAGAAGAGAAGAGATACGAAGAGGAAAGAGAGTTGTGGCTCAAGATGAGAATGAAGAAGAGAGTGATCAGGAGATGAGTATGGACGAGAGTGAGTCCAACCTTAGATATGTTGAGGAAAGAAGCCAAACTCTCTATGAGGATCACCGGATTGAGTCCCTGAGAGGGGTTGAGTTCCTAGGAACTAGGTACCCCGATAAAGAGACCATGTTGGCTCTAGGGATTTGCAAAGAGACAAGGAGGCTCTTCAAAGCAGCCAATGTGATGAACCTTGTTACCAGACCATTCAGTGGTTTCAAGGAAGAGACATGCCACTTCCTAGGCACCCTTGTGCTCCACGTCTATGATGATGCAGAAAGAGAAGCTAATGATGGGGAACTAGGTTATATCAGTTTCAACATCAAGGGGAAAAGATACACACCTCCTTTGAGCCTGATAGACGACGCTTTTGGTTTCAAGAAGGGGAAGAACTTCGATCAAGACTTTGATAAAGAGGAGCTGGTCAAGTTTTGGTACCACTTGGGAGGCAAGGACACATTCAAGTTTTCAAGGTCAAAGAGCTCAGAGATTAGGCATCCGTCCATAAGGTATCTCCACAAGACCTTGGCAAGTACTATGTTTGCAAAGAAGACCACATGCACGGTTAATGATGGAGAATTGCTCATGTTGGCAACCGCACTGAAGGATTTCATGCCATTTCCCATGCAAGGGGATCGAGCTCACGTAGGCAACTCGATCATACTGATCAAGCAGCTGAGGAGCTACACTGAAACGATCCTTAAGTATGTGAGAATGCTCAACAAGGTTGATATGGCTATAGGAGGAATTGTTACTCCTATTCTACTAAGATGTGGAGTTGAACTTCATGGGAAGAAAACTCTAGCAAGAAGCCTGGACCTCTCATATATGAGGATCTCTCGTATCCTTAACAATGCCATGGTTGGGAGCAAGCACGTCTATAACTTCACACACCCTCAAGTGGAAAAGGCGTAAGTTCTCTTCTCTCTGATTAGTGAGATGTATCCAAATATTTACAATGGAGGAAACCAGGCCTTCATCCTGCATTTGGAACTACTCCACGATCCAAATGCTCCCTTGAACGAAGAAGCATTGCCACTTCAGCAATGGGATATGATGTCAGAAGCCTACTATTTTGAAGAAGAAGAGTAAAAAATTGTTTAAGGAGGTGACTAGGAGGATAAGCCTACTCCAAACTTGGAACAAGTTCCAAGATAGAACAAGCAGAGCCCTGTCAAAGACAGTGAAGAAGATGTTGCGGCAGATCAAGTCGCTCCAACAGAAGATCACGGAGAAAAGCGATCAAAACCTGAAATGTACACGGTGTTTGCATGATGTGGTTATAGGAGAATCCTCCACAACGAGGCCGAGTGAAAGAAGAAGGGCCAGGAAGAGAAACTCGGACCTCACAGCCGAGGAACTTCAAGCCACAAACTCGGACTCGACCAACCTACTCGCTCCCGAGATCGAGGCAGAGGACCCTACTCGAACCTTCGAATCGAGTCACCTGATCGAGTCAGCGCAGTATTTTGATCCAGCTGGCCCTTCCTCATCCATTCCACCCTCCGATCCAGGCTACACAAAGGAGGACATAGAGGCACATACCCAAGCCTTCTTCTCGGCTCCTTCTCAGCCACCAGAATGAGGTACCACCCCAACCCCCACCATTTGTATATCCATTGCGTTTAGGTTTTAGATTAGGTTTTAGCTTTTTGTTTTCGAAACTCCTAGGATCTCTCTTGAATTTTGTAACACAGGGACTTTGTAATTTAAGTTTGGGGGAGGGTCTAGGAGTCATATAACTTAGTCTAATTCAAATTTAGCATGCATCTATGTGCATTAAAAGACCATAAAATTTTGAAAATCACAACCACAAAAACAGAGTATTCATGTAGTTTCATTTGCATTTTAGGATTGAGTCTAGTTACATTTGTTTAGGATTGTTGCATTTAGCATAGGGAACAATGATGAAAGTCTCCAAACACGCTTAATGATCAAGTATATAAATTCAATGCCATAGTTTAAAGTTGTCTAATGCATGATTGAGAATCTGAAAATTAAGATATCACAATTCTTGAAATGTTGAATCAATTTTCTTGACTTAGCTAAAACTTACTGTGATTAGTAGATCATTCCCTATCAAGTATAACCTTAATCTTAATGTTAATTGTCATAACTATTTAATGCATTTGAACTCATGGATACCACTAAAATACTTGGATTCTCTTTCACCTTTATGTCACCCTTGTTAATCCAAGTAGTTGCCTCTATCTTTGAGGTAGTTCCAATTAAAACACCAAACCTACCCTTCTTTCAAACCAAACAATAATTCTGAGTGGTAGGCCTTATTTGGAACTAAACTTAGGAGAAAGTGTTAGGTTTAGGCCGACAAGTGTAGCTTCCCATGTAGATACTGGTCCATGATTTTTGGATCAGTCTAGGATTAGGGATTGTTACATAAGGGTTGGGTTGTGTGTGAGAAAAGAAAGAGTCGTAAAAAGAATGAAAAGATGGTGTTAAAAACCTTCGGAGAGGATAACTTAAAAGAAAACCATGTATTGATTCTAGTAAAGGATTTGGGAAGAAATATGTATGAGAAAAAGGATCTTTAGAAAGAAGTAAAATATTGTTACGCATTGACTCAATCAATGGACTCGACCAAGCGGTCGAGTCAAGGCCTTAGTTTTAAGAAAAATTCCCCAAATCCGCTAGAAGTAAAGAAAAGTGAAAAAAAGGTCCTCTCCTTAGAAGAAAAGAAAAGATAATCATTGAATCTTTGTTGATAGAAGAGTATTACCTTGAGGGGTTATATTTAGGATCAATTTATCTGAGCTTAAAATTAGGGAAAGTCGGCTGTGTGTTTTTGGGTAGATGGGAATCTATCCTTGTATGCGTCACTTGGCTTTTACCTTTAGCATTCTCTTAGAGTTCAATACATTCAAAGAGAGATCCCTGTTACCATTGAGCTTAAATCAGAGGAAGAAAAGGCCATTTTTGTCTCTTAAAACTTGTCCCTCAACCAAATGAGTTCACTTGCATTCTATAGCATGATCCACCGGTGACAATCAATCAATGTTAAATAGAATGATTGCTATGAATGTTTGTTTTAGTTAGGACTGAGAATTGGTGCATGTTTTTATGAGAATGGCTAAAGATTTTAAGTAAGGTTCACAAGCATTGCATTTTAGAACTTAAAACTTTGACATTGAGCTTATAAAATTGGTTGGTTTGCATCTGGTTCCGAGTTCCCATTTTCAAACCTCTTCTTTAACTTAAATTTTGCTTGAGGCCAAGCAAAGACTAAGCTTTAGGGAGTTGATAACACCATATTTTACCTGTTTTAGGCATATTTTTATGATCATTTTAGGTTAGATTCATCCATTGTTTATACCATTTTGTGTCATTTTAGGTCACTTAGAGAGTCATGCATATACATTGCATACATATTGCATATTGGGGTTATTTCATGTACTATTGGAGCAAAATGGCTAAAGATGGACATCAGAAATCTGACTCGATCACTTGACTCGACCCAGACCACTCGAGTAGAAGCACCAGAGAACCTTGCTCGATCACTCGACCCACCTACTCGGTCTTTTCCCGCGTCAACATGCTCGGGAAATCTGCTCGAACAAAGGACTGGATCCTATGATCGAGTGGAAGCACTTGACTCACTTCTCACCGGACCACTCAATCCCCTACTTGACCTAGGTGCCCGAGCACTTTTAATCCGGATTTGTAGGAACTAATCCTTGGAATTATCTTAGGATCCTTCCCTATAAAAGGGATTGTTGGATCAGAACGCCTCCATACAACTTTTTATCTTGTTTTATTTTGTTTTTAGAGTTTTAGTCAGCACTTTCTATCTCTAGTTTTCTCTAGTTTTTCATTTTATTTTGCAACCTTATTTCCAATTTATATCATCAGTATTTGCATTTATTGTCTTCTTCATACTTGTTTATCTCTCAAGGATCTTCATGATATGTCTTCTTTGATTATTTATGGGATTTTAGATCCAAGTATGAATCAATTTATGAGTAGCTTCACTAGGGACATTTGGGTTGGGATAGATCCATGGATGCTTGGTTTACTAATCTGATGACTTATATTATGTGCTTTAATTAGAAATGCCCTTTTGGGTGAGTTTTCTTAAAGCTTGCTCCTTGATAACATTGTATTTTGATCTGTTTTTACTATGGTTTTCATATTTGTTTTAAGAGAGATTTGGTATGATTTCAAAGCTAAATAGACTGTTATCAAGTATTGTTAGTGTCAAAGAGGAATTACAGGTTCTATGGGAATATGGATCGAAAAGGAGCAAAGACCCGTTTTGAGGCAGTTTCAAACCATCAAAAGTTTGATAACATTTGAGAAGTTGATGCCGCATCCAAGGAGCTGCAGAAGCAACTTGATCTCGCTGAAGCTTTGAAGTTCCACCATCTCTTTCCCTATTCTTTTGTAACTTTGTCAAAGGAGAAGTCCTTACATCTTGTTATTTTTGGATCTGAAGAAGTAATCTCTAAACCTTTACCTTATTGCATTAGATCTATGTTTTACTCTTTCATATCATCGATGACAACCTTGAGCATGGCCGAGTAGACTATCCAGTTGGGTCTAAAGGGCCAGTCAATGGGGTGAGATGATCATTGTCTTTTGAGTGGCGAGTTTTATTGTATTTACATATCCGTTTATACTGTCTTTCGGTCTTATCTCATTCTTAATGCATATAGTTAGAGTCATGAACTATCTATTGATCTTAGGCATCTAAGTAATTTGAACTGTTTGCTTAGTTTGTTGGAACCTAGATTTGATGAGTATCGCGTCATAACAAGCACATACCCCTTAGTTATGGAGTCTTATGGATTAGGATTGAACTTGATTTTAATGCTTTGAAACCTATGTTATTGCCTGCGATAGTTTAGTAATAAGATTAGTGGATTTCAGCCGATTTTCTCTATGAAAATAGGTTAGCCGAACTTTCGTGTTTCATAGTCCGAGACTTAGGAGTATACATGCATTACATTGAACTTATTTTGAATAGACAGATCATTGAACCCTAGAGACCCCCATAAGCACCCAACATTCATCTCATATTGATTTACATTCATTTTATTTGCTTTGCGTGATATGCGTGACACAAAACCCCTTTTTATTATTGAGTTCTAGCTTTACTTGTTCCTCCTGATTTGCAATACATCTTCTCTCTCTATGGATTTGATATACCTTAAATACTACGATTGATTGTTGTGCACTTGCAGCTTATTCATTGTGTGGTCCCTTTGAGGAAAACTTTACAACACATTAAGTTTTTGGCGCCGTTGCCGCAAACCTTACTCTTGTGCAGTTGTTGGCGCAACACAACTCTATGGACGAAGATACCTCCAGACAACTCTCTAGGTCACCTTCTGGAGCTTACCATGGCTACTCTCAGTCATATTGTGGTACACCTATGATGAGACACTCTGGATTTCCATCACTTTATCGATTCACTGGAGATCGCCCAATGAGACTATCTCATTCTTTCAGTCCAAACTACTCGGACCGAATCTGTCCCTCTATGGATTATCACTTTGATTCAAGAGAAGTCATGAGAATTGAAGCATATGAAGGATATGAAGACCCACTCTCTGATGCTTTCACTGATAAGATGATGAAGCTTATGCAACAATTCTCCTCTGAACAAAAGAAGCATCATGAAGAGCTTGACGCCAAGTTCACTAAGATGGGAGCTGAATTTGATTCAAAGATTTCGGATCTAACCAGCCACATTCATAGATTGGAAAGTCAATTTCAAGAAATCCAAATCCAAGCAAGTTTTAATAGAGTGAATATTGATGAGCATGGATCAAGATTCTATTGCATGAAGTGCAACATGGATCAGCTGGAAGAACACTTGGAGTAGAAGATTGAAGCACTGCAACAAGGTTTCAACAATCCAAATGACTATGCGAAATGGTAAAATGAGCAAGACTATCTAATTCACGACAAGGAAGAAGAAAAAAGGGTTCTAAGGGAAGAACTCGCAGCCAAAGCTTAATTGGTGGAGTGGCCCGAGGATGAAGTTTGCCACTATGAAGAGTGTGATCACCTTACGAAAGAAGACAGAAGAATATTTCCAGGAAAAGCCCTGTTTTATGACCATGGAGATCCCTTGCGAAAACATTGAAGATATAGATGTCTCACAAAGTCTAGTTGAATGTGACCACCATGCAGACCCTATACCACCCTCAGACTATAATCTGGAGCACAAGAAGCTTTGTGTCTTGACAACAGGATTCCAAAGATGATTTCCAAAAAGTCAGTCCCGTAACTACACCCGTTCCAAAGCTTTGTTGCAAAGAAGTCTATAAAAGGTTAAGGCAAGGAGACTCGAGAGATCAACCATGCAACGCCTTGCTACTCAAGAGAAGAATTCGGAGGATCTTATAAAGAAAAACAACACTATTGAAAGAAGCGTGTGGGGCTTGGTAGCCGAGTGACAGAATTGACATGGAAATTGGAGGATCTGGCCGAGAACACAACCAATAAAAGTAATGAAGAATTAAGAGGTCAGGATCCCGAGTCTAGAGAAGATCAGGAGCAGCCTCATACTCCTAATGAGGACATACTAGTAAGTTCCGGAAGATGGTGTGATGATCTACATGACAAGCTAGAAGCACTAAACAAGAATCTCAACACACTATTCTCCAAAGAGGTTGAACAAGAGGACGACGAGTGCAAGACCAAGAAACTTTATCTTAGGACAGAGGATTCTTCTCATCTCTCATAAGAGAAAGACCAAGTCTAGCCAAGGACTTTAAACAATGGCGCTTAGTGGGAGGAAACCCCCCTTTGTAAGTTTTCTTTCCCTTTAATAGATTAGATTTCCTTTTGCTTTTGATTTTTGCATGTTTTATCTCATATAAACAGAAAAGAAAATAAAAAAGAAGAAAATAGAAAAGCATAAAAAGAGAAAAGAATCGAGTTGGAGCCAACCTAGGTCACAAGGCCCATGACCAAGGTCCCAAGGAGACCCAACCCCGGTCACGAAGCCTGTGACCAAGGTTCTGAGTATGGCAACTCCAAAGTTCATGTTTCAAAGTGGCAAGAAGATTTCACAAGTCTGGTCAGATTCATTTGGCCATTGCATGCAGAAGGAAACAGATTGATTATAACGAAGATCAATGTTGAAAGTCCCCACAAAGCATAACTCACCTCCAACTTCAATAAGGACAACATCAGGCTCATACCCCGGTCACAAGGCCCATGACCAAAGTCCCATGAAGGCCACACCCCGGTCATGAAGCCAGTGACCGAGGTTTTCTGAGCAAAACCGCCGAGAGCCGATTTCTGGGTTCCGAGGAGATTTTAATTTTTTTTTTGATCTGGTACGTTTCTGACCTTATGGAGCCTATTAGAGCTAATTACATCATCTTAGGAAGCTTCCCCGACCTCATCCATTGAGTTTTACTAAGCCAAGGCCAAAGTTAAAAACCGGGCTGCGACTAGGTCAAAATCAAGCCTCATGAAGAATTTTCAAGTTTCACTCAACCAAACGATCAAGGATCAGGTAGTCAACATCTTATGGGTATTATATGAGTAATGGTCCAGCCACTTTTTGGAAAAGGATTCATGGGAAGAAGATCATTCCACCTCAAACTTCACGGTTGCATATTTCACTAAAGTTGAAGGATATTGAAATCTATTCGGGAAAAGTTGTCCAAGTTGACACACGCCTAAATAATGACCCTTGGGAAGTTTTGGTCGAAGAAATTTCAGAAAACGAGACTCAGAGAAGAAAAGGGCCAATCATCAAAACCGAGTCCGCAGCCGGTAACCCGCGGCTAGGAATTTCACAAATCTTGGGTCATTTTGCTATTGGTTCGATGGATTGACACAAGATACAATATCTAAGGATATGAGGATATTTGGGAAGTTATCATCAAAGAAAATGTAGCCATGATCGGGGTAGATTTCAAGATCCACCATTGGACCCTATTTTGAAGGTTACCCGGACTATGAGGGGGTAAAACTTCAATGGGACATCCAAATCTCGGATCCACAAGTAAGTATACATTCCTTTGGTAAATTTTGAAGCATGGGATGATATATTTTCATGACAAGAAGAAGGAACAAGGAAGAAGAGGGCAGCCACAATCCATTTCGAGTTCAGAAGGACGGCCCCGATCACAAGGGCCGTGACCAAGGCGTGAAGGAGGGTCAGCCCCGGTCACGACTACTTGTGACCGAGGTTTCTCACCCTAGTGCCTCCATGCCACTCCTCTTTTACCATGTTATTTCACTGATCAAATATCACTTCACCCAATCCGACCATAAGCATATTTGGAGCATATCAGTCACCATGGGAAGATCTCAACCATGGCATTCACGCCATCAAAGAGATAACAACACCACCATCTCACCATCGACACCACCACCATTCTATCCCTATCTTTATTTTATTTATCTATATTTATTTTTTGCATCATCATTGATGGTTTTTAGGTTTTTGTCTCAGGAAAGATGCATTTAGAAGAGATCTTCACAAAGAATTCAATGGACTATAACCAAGTCCATGTGATGTTAAGTTTCAAAGGAAGAAACACCGGTTAGTCACCCACATTCTGATTAAGGTGACATTGTTCTTTAACCCAACTTTTCCTTATGATTTCCATCCTTTTCTCCTTCTTGTTTTCCCACCAAGGACGGTGTGATTTAAGTCTGGGGGGAAGGATGTTCATCCTTTACTGACACCTCTATTTTGTTGACCTGAGACCTTTTGCCACTTTTTACATCAACGAATATGCCTCTTTATGCGATTTTATCGAGTAAAAAAAAAATCTTTATTGAGTCAAAACTAGTTGGAAATAATGATTTTATGACATGATGTGACCTATATGTGCTCTGATATACCTCCTAAGGAGAAGTTTTTCAGGATTCACCTACAAACAACACCTAGAATCTCACCACTGGACCTTTCTCCCCAAGTTTCATTCTATGGAGAACACGGTTGGAACGGACGTTGACTCTACTCTATTTGAACCATAATCCTGACTTCAATTATTTCTCATGAGCGCATTAGATCGGGGAAATTTTTTATCCCTTTCACCACTCTTTGCTGATCCTGAATGGCCACTCATTTTTAGTGGTTACACCCTTCACCATATATCTCTTTTCAGACCACTCATTTTTGCGTAGAAATGCGAGAAAGAAATTTCTGACACAGTTTTCCAACCACTTGAAGATGGAGAGCTTGAAGGAATCAAAGAAGAGATAGATAGAGAGTCACAATTTGGTCTACACAACATTACATCTTGGAATCAATAAGAAAAGGTACTCACATCTTGTGCTTGAGACTTGTAAATTTATGTACCGTATTCCCCTTTCATCAAAAAGAAAAAGAAAAAGAAAAAGAAAAGAAAATAAAAAGAAAAGAAATAGAAAAGAAAGGAAAGGAAACGGTTACAAAATAATCTCATAAGCACAGGAAATCCCGAGAAGAAGTTTATGAAGAAAGATGTTATGAAGGCGATGCAAAGAACCCCACAGAAACATCTAAGTCTGGGGGAACCAAAAGAATAAAAGAAGTAAAGGAACAAGGTGTTGGCATGAAGAACTGGTTGGAAGCTGTGAACATCAATGGGTTCATACTCTCTTGCGGGTCTGCGACATAGCTGCCCTCCGAAATCATGGTACACTCTAAACACTTTAAACTTCACTTAAACACCAAAAGCCTTTCTATACCAAGCGCCGTCTACCCCGAATGATGCTCCCTCTTGAGAAATCCACGCCATCTTTAATGAATGTAAGTAGTTGACTGAAGTGAATTCCAAAGTCTCTTGACGGTTTGAGATGAAAGGATCAGAGATTGAGAATGCTGTGAGTCTATAGTGAGAATGTTTTTGAATCCTTGTACTAACTAATCCAAATTTTTTCCATTGGAGTTTGGTCCCTGATCATAGAAGAGTTCCCGTGATTTTCAAACCTCTCTTCCATTCTATTTTGCTTGAGGACAAGCAAAGGTTTAAGTCTGAGGGAGTTGATAACATTGTATTTTGACCCGTTTTTACTATGGTTTTCATATTACTTTAATAGAGATTTGGTATGATTTCAAAGCTAAATAGGCTATTATCAAGTATTGTTAGTGTCAAAGAGGTTTTACAGGTTTTATGGGAATATGGATCAAAAAAGAGCAAAGACACGTTTTGAGGCAGTTTCAAAGCATCAGAAGTTTGACAACATTTGAAGACTTTCATGTGAACCGAAATTGGAGTTCTATGTATTATTGGAAAGATTGAAGAGTCAAGATTCGTATGGGATAAGAATCAAAGCAATTTATTCAGCCGTTTGGAAGATGCATCCCAGAAGATGAAGCTATGTCAAACCAGCACCAAAGCACCAAACCTCGGTCACTAAGCTCGTGACCGAGTCCAGGCCTCTTGGGCACCCCGGTCACTAAGCTCGTGACGTTTGGCCCATCTCCAAGATCGGCCCATTGCCTCCACACTCACCAAGATGACAAGTCTGCCCTTCCTAAACCCAAGAAGCCAATCTCTTGCGCCCCAAGACCTATAAATACAAACTTATGAATCTAAGGTTTCGTGTGCCTCATCAAAGTTTCAAACCACCACCTAAGTTCACCACAAAAACCCTAAAAGTTCCTACATCAACTCAAGAAGCCGACGCCGCCTCCAAGGAGCCGCATAAGCAACTTGATCTCGCTGAAGCTTTGAAGTTCCACCATCTCTTTCCGTATTCTTTTGTAACTTTGTCAAAGGAGAAGTCCTTACATCTTGTTATTTTCAGATCTAAAGAAGTAATCTCTAAACATTTACCTTATTGCATTAGATCTATGTTTTACTCTTTCATATCATCGATGACAACCTTGAGCATGGCCGAGTAGACTATCCAATTGAGTCTAAAGGGTCAGTTAATGTGGTGAGATGATCATTGTCTTTTTAGTGGCAAGTTTTATTGTATTTGCATATCTGTTTACACTGTCTTTCGGTCTTATCTCATTCTTAATGTATATAGTTAGAGTCATGAACTAGCTATTGATCTTAGGCCTCTAAGTAATTCAAACTATTTTCTTAGTTTGTTGGAACCTAGATTTGATGAGTATCGCGTCATAACAAGCACATACCCCTTAGTTATGGAGTCTTATGTATTAGGATTGAACTTGATTTTAATGCTTTGAAACCTATGTTATTGCCTGCAATAGTTGAGTAATAGGATTAGTGGATTTCAGCCGGTTTTCTCTATGACAATAGGTTAGCCGAACTTTTGTGTTTCATAGTACGAGACTTAGGAGTAGACATGCATTACATTGAACTTATTTTGAATAGACAGATTATTGAACCCTAGAGACCCCCTTAAGCGCCCAACATTCATCTCATATTGATTTACATTCATTTTATTTGCTTTGCGTGATTTGCGTGACATAAAAACCCTTTTTATTATTGAGTTCTAGCTTTACTTGTTCCTCTTGATTTTCAATACATCTTCTCTCTCTGTGGATTCGATATACCTTAAACACTACGATTGATTGATGTGCACTTGCAGCCTATTCATTGTGTGGTCCCTTTGAGAAAAACTTTACGACACATCACTCCTCTCTGATCAATTGGAGCATGATCTCAAATGGAAGAACTTTTTCAGAGATCCACATACACTGCCCTGGCAAAATTGGGCTGTAGGAATGTGTTTTGGCTTTAACGGATTGGTTCCTTATGCCTGATTCATCATGGTGGCCCTGGCAAAATTGGGTGTTTCAGTTGTGGATCTTGAGGCCTTTTGTCACGACAGTGGATTAGGCTATTTTAGAAATCTGTTGTCTAGGGATTAGCCCAAAATGATTTGTGGTTGTTGTTTGATAAGTATCAGAAAGGTTTACCAGCATTCATTGGTCAATAATCGCATCCCTTTGACCCCTAGTAGTCATAATCTGCTTTTACAATCATGTTTATCAAGTTTACTTGCTCACCAAGTTTAAATCTTAGTTTTATTTCTGTTATTTAGCTTACTCGATCCGTGTACTCGATCCATCTGATCGAGTGCGTTTTTCTTTAGTTTACTCGACTTTGCTACTCAATCCTTCTGATCGAGTGGATTTACTTTCACTTAAGTTGTTAGAAAACCCACCTTTTTACTATGCTTGGCTTGGATTAAGATTGTTAGATCACATCCTGATTGCTTATATCACACATTATGGATTGACACCTCAAGTACTACACTGATTGAGGAATTGAAACCTCTGATTCCACAAAATATTGTGTTTCAGGGTTCAAGTTGGAAGTTGACTCCACCGTTCTATTCATCGAGGTATTGGCAACAAACCAATCATTGGCTTCGTTTTGGGCTCGTGCCTCAAGGCTTTCTGTAGAGGTTCTAGTTTTTTCAAACACAAACATATTTCTAGCTTTCCATATATTCCATAACACCCAAAGGAACGTTCGTCCAACTGCTGGCTATATGTTAGCATTATCACAACAGGCTAGTATATGATGCAGGTTCAAGAGTATGGATGTTGTTGAAAAACTAGCCCTAGAGATAGATAGTTGCGCTATTTCCCAAGCTTGAACCGCCAATGGATAACCAAAGAGGACATGACAAACTGTTTCTGGCTCTGATTGACACGAAGAACACAACAAGCCTGCATTCAAATCACGGGTTCAAAGTCTATCCCCTACAGCCAGAGCTCTTTGGGACGCTCTCCAGATAGAATGTCTAACCTTAAGAGCCGTTCTAAGTTTCCAAATGTGTGACCATTGCCTTTTCTCAACTGCAGAGACAGTGTAGTTTTGGTTCTCATCTGCTTCCATCAAGGCTTCATAAGTATAAAAAGAGTATAATGAGGATTTAAGAAAAGAAATATATATGATACTTTGAATCAAATAAATTCATACAAGAGGTCTCTTAAAATCATAAGAGGCTAAGCAAAAATCTCATAAACAAAGTATAACCCTAAACATCAGGTTTATGGGTATTTATAGTAATTGACAAAAGGAAGCGACAATGAGATAAAGTCAACAAAAAGAGAGAAAAGTCAACTAAAAGTCTGAATTCTCGGGGTTGATTTGCGACCGCACCAAGTCGTCCACGTTCGCCGCTCCGCCTTCGCAACTTGACCATGTCGCTCGAGGTGATCGCTATATTTTTCCTGGATCATTTTGTTGACTCATCGCAACATGAAAAACTCGCTCCCTGTGGTCGCTAGAGGCCCCGACCTCACTTGATCGATTGATCACGTTGCTACATGTTTGGAACATCACTAAGTTGCTCGTCTTCACTGCTAGTTTCTGCTGGACGAATTCTCCAGCTCCTAGTGACATCACGAAGTAGCTCGAACTGATCGCTAGAGGCTCGCAACCTCACTTGATCGATTGATCAGGTCGCTACATGTTTATCTTTCACAAAATCCTCTCTTTTTGATATTTTTCCAAGCTTCATTTGGCTTCTTTGAACCATAGTCCACTCCACAACCTAAAAACAAGTAAACATGCAAAGGGATGCTGAAAATAAAAAAATATAAAAATACTCGATTGTCCATAAAAGTTTGTACTAAATGTAAATATAAATTAAAAACAAAATCCTAAAAAAAACATATAAATTAAACTAGTCTTCCCATGAGAGCTAGTTCACTCGAACTTTCATGTTCTCTCTTAAACATATTTGTTTAAGTGTATTCTAAACCTCTTCTCAAAATTATTTTCCTAAAACTGTATGATCCAAAAAGATCATACCTCTGTACTTTATTATGTTTTTAATTGAATACCCTTTATAAAAAAAGAAAACAAAAAAAACAAAATCTAGCAGGCATAGCATGAGTAGTATTATTAAATATGTAGTACATATATACATTTATGTAAATATCATTGACTAAAATATATACTAGTTGTATAAATTGTTCGTGCGTATATATAAATGAAATAATATTTATTTTGGATTCTTTTAAAAATTTATTTTTAAATGTCTTTGACAAGATTTTTGAAGTATTAGGTGTTCTATTTATAAATAAAAATTTTAATGGGTAAATTTTTGATATTTTTACTTTATAATATCGTTGACCAAAAATTATGGAAATATACATTATGGTATATTGACTAATAAATTCACAATTTTTGGCAATATACAAATTTTGACGAAAAATACAGTGTTTTTGACTAATAAATCATGTGAAAGGATCGCACCGATGGTAAGAAAGAAAGATTAGAAGAAACACACAAACACTGATTGCATCGGTTGGCGCGAAAATCGGCAACAACCCTAATTCTCCAAAAACCTAAACCCATATAAACCTTTCTCCTGGTCGATTCTGATTCCCATACAACAATGACGATTCTTCGATCTCGCGAAATCCCAACGAACGAAACCAAGCCACTCCCTAATCAACCCGATATCGAACCTTCTACTCCGGCTCGTACACAAGAGCCCAATGTTCATAATTCGCCGGATGAGATCACTCCTGTTGATGAATCCACTCTGAGGCGTAGTCTTCGTCTGAATGGATTGGCTGAAAAAGAGGTTAGTGGCGAGAAAGTATCGAATTCGGAGGATAAGTTTTTGAGTTTACGGTCAGGGAAGAGAGTTGCGAAGAGAAGTGTTGATTGTTATGTTGAGAGTGATGATGGATTTAAAATTGAGTCTTTCGAATGCGAATTGGGATCGAAATCTGGGGGTGAGAGTAAACGCAAGAAGGTTTGTGTTGTGGATTTGGCTGAAGATAAGAGTGAGGATAACAAACTCGATTTGAGGTTGAGTTTAGGTAGGAGTTGTGATGTTATGTTAGGTGACAACAAGAACAAAGGCAAGGAGGTAGTTGAAGATGATGAAGTGATTTGTGTTGAGAGTTATGAGAAGCCAAGTAGCTCTATGGGTAGAAAAAAGTATACTAGGGAGGAGAAAGGTAAAGGTATTCAGGTGGAGGAGGTTCCTATTCCGATTGTGAATGAGATTGTCGAAGATGCTGTTGAAGAAATGGAGGTAGACAATTTAATTGAGAATGAGAATGAGAATCCTCCTGATGTTGCTATGGCAGAATTGGCTGCGCCGGTGGTTAATGTAGGAGGACAGACGCAGAATCATAACAGTAATGGGAGTGGGAATAGTTTAAGAACTCAGCATTTTCGTGACATTGCGAAGAAGAATGCTTTGAAGTTTGCCTATTTCGATGCTCAGATAGAGGAAGAAGATGATCTGTCAGATAAAGAGGGTGGTGAACAAAACGTCGAAGATTGGCCTGGTCCTTTCTCTACCGCCATGAAAATTATTAAGGACCGAGAAGAGAATGAGAATCCGTTTATTAGTTCTAGCGTCTTCACCAACAAAAACAGAAAATCGCCAATTGATTGGGTTCCCAGTGGAAACTTCAGTTCTGCTCCCCGGAAGGCTCCATCTCTGAAAGAACTATCTTTGCGAGTTCTTGTCAAGAATGCTGATGCGATCACTTCGCTTGACTATATTCCAGACGCACTGAGAGTTGAACTTTGTCAACTGCTATGTGATTCTAGGAGAATGAACGTACATGTCTTTGATCTTCTTGTTCGTGGATCCCCTACAGAAATTTGTGTACCTGATTGCTCATGGCTGGCCGAAGAAGAGTTCACTGAATGTTTTAGGAACTGTGACACCAGCAGCTTAACGGTATCTTACTCTTTACAAGTTTAGTTTTTCTTTAATACAGCATCATATATCGCATGTAGCTGAATGGTTTTTTTATCTGTCAAGACAACATTTTCATTACCATTGTATTCCTTTAGTTAATTGGCTCAGATTGGATATTGAACCGTATGTGAGATAACCTGTTCATTCTTGAATAAATCGTGAACTATCCTGCAATAAATATGTTTTCATACCTAGGATAAAGTTCTTAGTGCGTAAGATTGCATTAAGGTGTACATTGTAACTAAAATTCGTCTTTCGCCTACAGGTTCTTCAACTCGACCATTGTGGGCGTTGTATGCCAGATTATGTATTACACTCCACCTTAGCAAGGTCACCAAAACAGTTGCCAATGCTATCTTCTTTATCTTTAAGTGGTGCATGCCGGCTTTCCGATGTAGGTCTAGGGGCAATTGTTTCTGCTGCTCCAGCGATTACAGCTATTAATCTCAACCAATGCTCTCTTCTAACATCAGCTAGCATTTATATGTTATCTGATTCATTGGGTTCAGTTTTAAGGGAACTGTATATCAACGAGTGCCAAAACATCGATATGAAGCTTATTCTCCCTGCATTAAAAAAGTTTGAGAAGTTGGAAGTACTGTCTCTTGCGGATCTTCCTTCAGTCAGAGGTCGGTTCTTGAGGGGATTTCTTACTGCAAGAGGAAAAGGGCTGAAACAGCTAATTTTAACCAACTCTGAGTATGCCTCTTCAATTTCCTTGTTCCATGTTCATTCTGAATTGAGTTTTTTTTTCTTATTTGGCTTTGGGAATTTGGTGCAGGAAACTAACTGACTCTTCTATTAAAGGCATCTCGGAAAACTGTCCCAATTTAGTCGTGCTTGACCTGGCTAACGTATGCAAGCTGACAGATGCTGCTCTTGGTTACCTTGCAAATGGTTGTCATTCTCTGGAGAAATTAATTTTTTGTCGCAACTCTTTCAGGCAAGTCTCTATACCATTCCTTATTCATGCTTTAATTTAAGGTGTGATTCTCATATATTCGTTATGTGTGAGACACTTGTGGTGTTACTTCGTTAGATGACTGCCACTATGTTGATTTTGGAGATGTTATCTATTTTCTTGATTCAAACCGATACATATAGATAGTCATGTTCTTGTGAATTTTTTGATGGCTGTGTTGTATCCCAAAGTTAACAGACGCATCATATGTCTGTCTCTGTAGTGATGAAGCTGTGGCTGCATTTGTTGAAACCGCAAGCGGATCTCTCAAGGAACTATCACTAAACAACGTTAAGAAGGTAAAACTTTTCTCTGTATCATTATGTGACACCTATCCACAGAGTCATTTGTTTACATCACATTATCAAACACATTTGATTTATGTTTTCAGGTTAGCCACAATACGGCCATAGCACTTGCTAAACATTCAGATAAGCTGCAGATTTTGGACCTATCTTGGTGCAGAGATATGCCTGACGATTCATTAGGCTACATTGTCGATAACTGTTCGTCTCTGAAAGTGTTGAAGGTTTTTGGGTGCACTCAGGTAAATTAACAAAAGAAAAACGCAAAAAATCTAAATCCCTCATCTTCTTTGCAGAGAAACTTACGAATCCTGAAAAACAAACCTTTTGCAGGTGACGGATACATTCGTTAAAGGTCACTCAAACCCTGATCTCAAGATCTTAGGTTTGAAGATGGATCCCTTCTTGAACAACCTTAGAAAGAGCTTCACTGATCTCTGAAAGAAAGACATTTCTCTCTACTTTGTTAGATTTTGGAGAGGAAGGGACTGTTCTCTAAAATGTGTTCTGATTTAGGGATTTAAAACTGTAAGATGTTTGATTGATTTTTAAGTTAAAGTTATGTATTTATCTGCGATGTGCACACAATCGTACATGAAACTTTGACAACACAACATGACAAACAAATACAATATACCAAGTGAGCTGCGAGATGTAATCTTCTGCATCTTGATTCTTCTCTTCCATTCTCCAAATAAAAACCAAGAAAAATGTAGAGAGAAGACCCAAATTGTGAGTTATCTTGTGTACATGAGCAAATATGTATCATCTGATGAATCAGATTGTCCCGTTTCAACGATCTGGTCCAGTTCAGTAACATAACATATGTGTCAAGTTGCAAAAATCAAAATTTCAGAGTAAATGATTTGATCTACTTTTTACCTTGAAACCGGTCTTTTGGTATAGTTCCTGAGCAACTGAATTGTTTCTATGTACATGAACATATACTTGTTCAACTCCTGCAACAAATACACAATCCACATGGTTTAGATATACAGTATAATCATTATAAAGACTTGTCTTTTTCTTCTTTTTCGTTCTAACATTATTACCACTCAATCTGGCTGATTCGACAGCGAAACGTAACATGTTGCAAGCAATGCCCTGTCGGCGTGCTGATTTCGCAACACATACATTAGCAATGTAACCATACCTATTTGAACCTTGTCGGTTTATGCTGCAGAACAATTGAGACTTTACCTTTTCCTGCACATAAATGTAACCTATTAGGAGGCTTCTGATACACCCTAAGGCGAGAAATTGAAACCCCAAACGAAGGATATGTTATATACCCACCCCAGGAAAGGTCTCTCCCTGTAAGAAAAACCGAATGCTCAGATCAAGCGTCCCAACCACACTTTTGATTACTGAACGTTTAAAATGCCTCTCTTCCTTCTTTACCTGAAATCCAGCAACAATAATTGATAAATGCAAACTCTCAAACCTTCCAGTAAAGCTAAACAGTAATGCGAACATATATTATACCGCAACAATACAGGAACACTTCTGCCCTTGGAGCCCTTTGCATCGTCTTTTTATGGCATTGAACTCCTGAAACGTCGAAATTGTGAATGGGAATATTGTAATTTGAAGTAAGTTTCCTCCAAGGAAAAAGGTGAAAATTTGATATTAGCTTCTACCTGGTCTGCAAATTTCCTTTTGAAGTTATCAACATATCTGTGTTTATAAAAAAAAAAAACAGTTTTATTCAACCATACCCAAACTGTCTGCTCAATCAAAGCTAAGTTACAAACTATTCCACACTTCCTACAGAAAGGTTCAATCGCATCGGTCCTCTATAATCCAGATTCGAAAGACCACTACCAATAGAGTCTGATACAGATAATTTCTTAAAGCAGGTTATCCAAACACACATTACTCTCAAGGATCCTTTCTAATACACATTACGCGCAAGATCTTTTCTAATATGCTTTACTCACAAGATCCTTTCCTAATCCGAATTAATCTCAAGAACCTTTGAAGTACACATTACTTTCATGATCCTTCTAATAAAGATCCTTTACTAATCCAAATTAATCTTAAGATCTTTCCTACTCACAAGATCTTTTCTAATACACGTTACTTTCAAGATCCTTTCAAGTAGACATTACTATCAGATTCTTTCAAGTACACATTACTTTCATGATCCTTCTAATAAAGATCCTTTCCTAATCCATAATCTCAAGATCTTTCCTACTCACAAGATCTTTTCTAATACACATTACTTTCAAGATCCTTTCAAGTAGACATTACTATCAGATTCTTTCAAGTACATATTACTTTCAAGATCCTTTCTAATAAAGATCCTTTCCTAATACACATTGCTCAGAAGATCCTTCTTTGGCTTACCTTTCATTGGCACGATCTTCCCAGTGACTCTCTGCTCGTAACCAAGCTGCAGTCTATATCACAAACTCGAACCAAACACAAAATCAAGAAAACTTTTTTTTTTTAAATGACTCAGAACCAAGAATTAACTTCTCCCTTACCCAATATTCTTCATCAAGCATAGCTTCTCGTGCAACGAATTTACCAAATTCCAATCTATCTTCTTCTACAAACTCCACATCAGGAGGCTGTACACGATCGAATCTCAAACCTTCAAGTCTTATTTGATCAACTTGAGGAATCGTCTTTGATATTTTCACACACAACTCTTCTTTCTTAGATGTATCATAAGATCTTAAATTCATCATCGTCCTGTGTTGAATTTGAAATTTAAACTACTCAAAACTTGAGGAAACAGAGATAATAAGCGCGGGAGATAGTTGAACTCACATTCTCCATGGAGGAATGGTTCTTCGAAATCTTTGCCGGCAAATTCGTGACCGATTGTGCGTAATTCGAAGTAGCTCAGAGCGATGAATTGAGATCGTCGACATCGCCGGCGAATTAAACTTCCAAGTTCGAAAAAGATGAAACTTTGACCTTGAGGATTTTGAATTACCGGAAGAAGAAAGAAACAACCCTACCGGAGCGATGAAGTCGGCTAAAATGGATAAAGCTGATGACGAATAAGGACAAAATGGTCATTTTAAGAGCGGGATTTATAAAAATATCTATTTCTGTGCTGGATGTGTTGTATCGAACGGTCGAGATTATGTGACGTGGCGGATCGGGAGGCGTAAGATTGATTGGACTATTGGAGAAACATGTTTATCTACGAAACCCGTTAAGTGTGGGCTCCGTCTCACACCTGTCAATTGTTGTCATCTTCTCTTCTCTCCGCGTAAACAACCAAAATATCTAAATATTCAAAACAGAAACAGCTCATTGAATTCGAAAAAATAGAAAGTTGCCAGTAAATGTTTTTAGTAAATAAATTGGTCGAATATCGGATTTTTGAGTGCCTAAAATAATCGCGGCAGTTAGGTCTCAAAAACCGTCTATTTGGAAGTAGGCATGACCATGATTATGATTAATATAGTTATGGTTAATTAACTACCAATTATAGTTATATTTTCTTTTACTTTAACCTTAATTATTTAATATATAGTTAAAACGATTATGGTTATATACAGTTATAGTTATTATGGTTAAAACGGGTTATGGTTATATACGGTTACATAAATAAATAAATTAAAATTATAAATAAAAACTATTTAAAAAAATATAATTATTTTTAAAAAAGAAAATATATAGTTACTAAAAAATAAAAAGGTAAACTTGTGATAAAAAAGATTATTTTATTTTTAAAACGATTATGATAGAATTTTACGATTATATCATACGGTTAACCGACAGTTTTTATACCGTTACGATTAGTTAATGGTTATAGTTAATAATTTACGGTTAACCGTAACTAATATATCTTTACGGTTACAGTTACGGTTTAACTATTTTATATGGTTATGATTAAAAACAATACGGTTACAGTCCAAAATATGGTTACGGTTAAATTTTGGTTATACCTACTTGGAAGCCGCGTTTTAGAACAAAGATTATAGTTGTTTATGTTTTAATGTTTTATCAGTTACTTGCTTACAGCCCGATCTTTTTGCATATTCCTATGAACCATGTGTATAGAACCTTTAAATTTTAAGTAAATTTTTTTTTTGTTTTTTCCAAACAAAAATTACAAAATTAGAGTCTCAAATTTTTATCTTTTCCTAATTAGAGCCCTCGAAATATCTTTTGCTATTGTAAAATTTGGGTCTCGAAATTTTGTTTTTTCATAACTAGGATCTAAAAATTTTGTTTTTCACAATTAGGGTGTCAATTTTTATTTTTTTCACAAGTAGAACTCAAATTTTCTTTTTGTATTGGGCCTCACATTTTCAAGGACCGGCACTGCTTGCTTACCAAGTAATTGTTCCTCTAAATAGGTTGCATTGTGTAAGTGACTATCAGGTCATGTGATTGATTCGTTAGCATCAAGAACAAAGCTGCCCTTACCTCACTCGTGGGGAGGTGCAACAAAATCTGAAGATTCGTGAGTTGAGCAGCTATAAGTTATTGTTGGAGGTGGGTTGAGCACATCTCATGGATCCGTTTAGGTCTAATAAAAAACTAAAAGGCCCAATGAAGAAGAAAATGGTCCATTAAGAAGCAAGTATTCTAGAGATTTCCAGAAGAGAAGTAGAGCTATAAATGAGGAGCTGATGGAACATTTCAATAGAGCTTTTTAGGGAATCGAATTCTAAACTAAATTTAAATTCTTACTATCAAATTCTTTGTAATAAAACAAAAATCTTTGTTGAGTCGGGCATTCCAGAGAGTCATAGTTACCGAACTGATCACACTTTATTCTTGTGTTGTATCCACTAACAACAGTTATTAACGATTGGAGATATGGAACAAACCTTGCCTCATAATGTGCGGCGAAGCATCCTGACACTTTATATTTTCAAAATTAGTTAGAACTTCACTCGTTATCCTAGTCGAGGTCTTTATACCTTTCTGAGATGCATAACCTTTAGCCACTCGGTGAAAGAAATATGTATTTTTGTCTCCCACGTGCTAACATTGACCTCTCGCGGTTTAAATAGAATTGCTCTTCTATATATATATATATGAGCCAGATGATGAAATTTATTAGAAACCTCTAATGCAATCGTAAAATATTATTTGGTTGACGATTGTAGAGCTTAAGTTCATGCCATTTACATAGTTCCTACATCATTTGATTAACAAAACATAATTGATGTTTATAAGATGTTTATAACATACTAGATAAGGATTTTTTCTTATCTAGTCTGATAGGTGGGGTTTAAGTTTTAAAATAAATTAAAACTAAATATGTTTATTTAATTAAATATTTGTTAATAATAATATATCTTAATTTATTTGAAGAAAAAAAATGGAAATCATGTTTTATTAGAGAAAATAGTTATTTACAAAATTTTAGTGTTTTATATGAATAAATTGGTTAACTTCATATATTAAAATTTTATTATAAACATATAAAAAATCTATATAATGTCTAAAAACTTTTGGTTCCTATTTGTTGTTTTAATTTTTGACTACCGTGTTAACGTGGACAAAATATCTGAAACTCAAAAAACCAAACCGAATCCAAAATCCGAAAAATAATCAAATGGGTCATATACTCCTATATTTGAAATACAAAACATGAACTAAGAATCGAATGGATATGATGAATATCTATTTTGATCCGTTTTTATTATTTTTTACTTGTCTTATTGAGTCTAGAAGTTAGGTTTTGTATTCTTTTGGTCGATTTTAGTGTCTTTTCAGGTTTTCACTTCCTTGGAGCTAAAATGTGCAAAATTGAGCAACTTTGGACGTTTTTACACATCATTGGATTTTGGAGACATCCTTGATCGATCTTTCCTGAAGAGGATCGACCAACCATGACGAGGATCGACCAAGCATGACGAGGATCGACCAAGCATGACGAGGATCGACCAATCCTGAAACAAATTGGTTAGTCAAAGGAATCTATGAGGTGACACGGATCAGAGGAAGAAGATCGATCGATCCAAGTAGGATTGATCGTCACAGTCACGAATATTCTCCAAATCACACATTAACTCCGAGTTTTGGCCTAGAAGACACTCTATAGATAAGACTCATTTCCTGAGCGGCCAGAGAGACCTAGACACGAATTTTACTATTATTCTGCCATTTTTATTTCTTATTTCAGATCTGTAATTTTTACATTGTTTTTTCTCAGATCTATAAAGTTTTCATTGCATTTTCAAGATCTGCAATCTATTTTCATCTCTTTCTTGTTGTTTTCAACCATACAACATAATGATTTATCAACCAATTACCATGGTTGAATTGATCTATATGTTGGGAGATGAGATTTATTCAAAGAGATTTAATGTTTAATTAGGTTATTGTTATAGATTAGAATTATGGTTAATAGATCTCTACTTCTATGAATCAAATGCTTTTGTTAGGTTGATGAATCTATCAAATGATTCATAGGATTTTATGGTACAGCTAGTGTTGGTTATTCTACCCGGAATCTATCGTTTGTAGGCTTGATCTCCAGATTTCCAAGAGTTGAAGCTGGATCTACAAGTGAACTCTATCAAACTAGGTCGAAATATGTTATCATAGGGTCCTAGCAGATTTATGATAGAATAATGTTTGTTTGTTTTTAAAAGATTTATTTTGGTACAGTGTTTGTGTTCTAGATCTAGATCATTTAATTGCTAATCCGGTTAGATATCTTTTTTTATTTATTTAAATCCTTGCAATTTCCCAAATCTCAACATTTGTTTTAAATTGATTTCTTTCCTTATTTTAGAAGATTTTTATTCGGATTTTATTCGGATTTCCAAAAGTGACACTTTCCATATTTTTCATTCTACCTCTGTTTGATGTAAGGATCTATAGAGCTCTTTACTCTCTGTTGATCGATCCCACCGCTATACTGCCGCGCACAATCGTGCACTTGCGGAGTTTAGATGTTGGATAAAACCTGATGCATAAAAACATCACATCAGAATACCTAAAATACCTGAAATACAATTATATACCCAAAATATTAATAATATTTAAACTTAATATAACTTAATTACCCATATGAAAAATGGAAAGTTTAATCATCTTATTTATTATTTATTTATTGCTCTCTTGCTAACTTGTTAGACAGTGGGGAAAAGTTTTTACACAAATTTTAAAAATATATATATATATATATATATATATATATATAAGTTAACTAACCAACAATATTAGTATTTTATAATTAAATAAAGTTAAAATAACATATAAGTAAAAAAAATTATAAAAACTACACAAATAAAATCTATAAATTTATAAATTATATAAAAAACTAACCACAAAATATTAAACAGTAAAATATAAACATTTGTTACATGATTAAGAAAGTAGATATCAATTGAAATATTTTGATAGTTAACTATCCGATAAAGACATTTTTGTTTGAAAATTGATGTTATGTGAGAGAAATATATATATTTTTTAAAACGATGTCAAAAATTTAGTTTTCCAGTTGTCTGATGTTATTAAACTTATTGACCCTAATTTGTAGTGTTTGGATTTTATGTAACCAAATGCTGATTTTATTGAAGTTTCTAATGTTTGTCACATCATTTACTTTAAAGCAAATTTTTGATTGAGAAAGAAAAACAATATCTTGCAAAAATAATGGAAAAAATTATTAAAAAAAAACTCATCCATGTTTAAGAAAAATAAAGAAAAGAAAACAAAAACCCTAAAAAGTAACTTGTTACAATGTCATCAAGTCTTTGCTTTGTTTTGTATCATCATTGAGTCTTTGAATCATCGATGTTGATGTTGAACATTATGGGTCTCTTGTGTACAAGACCACACTTCATTCTCCTCATTTTATTCATCCTTTTCATCTACTATATCTTTATCCATTCTCTTCACATCAAAAAAAAAAAAAGGGAAACACCAAAATTTTCAAAACTTTCTTGGAAGCGATCCACAAATAGCTCACAAGCCAAAACGAGAATTCAATGTTTGTGAAAGAAGGAGAGAAAGAGGAAGACATTTGTGTTGAAGTTGATCCATATAAGAACGATAGTTTGGTCCTATGAGATTAAGCTGGAGTTTGGGATAATAAGGTTCATGAAAATTGACAAGGAAGAAGACCATTTCGATTCAGGAATTTTGGAGGAAGAGCTGAAAATATTGTGGTCCTCCAAACCCTCATTTTAGTAGAGAAAATGGTCATTAGTTGGATCCAGGACTGGTGCAACATTTATGGTGGTCCAAAGCAAAAATAAAATATAATATATTTCATAGTTCAGTAAATAAAATCCATCATATATTAAAGTTAAAAAATAGTTTTCTAAAATATCATATTTAGTAAATATAAATTTTCTCGTATTTTATCTCACAAAATCATTCATTAGACCATTAAAATCTATTTTTTCAATCATAATTCTATCAGTTGATAATAAAACTAGTATGTTCAATGTTTTTTACGACATAATAGACCATAAATATTTTATGATAAGTTTTAAAAATAAATATGTGACCTTTTTAAAATGTTATGAGTTTCAAATGTTATGACCTAAATACACATATTTGTAATAAATATGTGGCCCCTCAAATTTTTTAAAAATTAATGACCCAAAGTGGTGACTTACCCTGTTTATGCTCCGGATCAGTCCTGGTTGGATCCAAAATCAGCCCTGAGTACAAAGAGGGCCAGCTTGTGTTTGCAGCCACTTAGAGTATCTCCAATCCTATTCTATTTTCTTTTCTAAACTCTATAATATAGTAAAACATACTCTACCACTATATATCTCACTCTAAAATAGAGTTTTGAAAAATTACTCTATATTTGGAGTAATCGTATTCATTATTCTATTATAAAGTAAAACTTTTGATATTTATAAAATAGTCCTTTAACTTTTATATGTTATTATCTTATACTTAAATAATATTATTAAAGTTATGTAATTAGATAAATGTTGGTAATAAACTAGAATAGCTATATAATTAAAATAGTAAAATATGACAACAACTTTTATTTAAAAGAAACACAATAACATAATTAAATTACATAATAAACTATTAAAATTAAAGAAAAACAGCACAAATTAAACATAACACAACAAAAGCTAATAATTTTATTTATGTAATAAATAAAAATCTATTGAATTTGTGGCCTATAATAAAATATGTGGGTTTAATTTATAATTTTGATAAATAATAGATGGTTTTAGAAAATTAATTATTAAGAATATATTTGAAATATTTTTTATAAAGTTAAAATTAGAGAAATAGGTTGGAGTAAATCCATCTCTATTATACAGTTACTCTATTTTAGTGTAAAATATAGAGAAATGGGTTGGAGATACTCTTAAATATATTTATGTTTCTGGCCGTTATTTTTCATAAAAGTCTTTGTAGTGTAGTGGTAATTCCGTTAGACAGCTCCTTCGAGGTAGAGATTCGAAATTCTTCAGCAATTTTTTAAAAAAATTTAAATATACTAATTAATGGCCAATTTATATTTTCTGTGCTTGTGCCCTTATTAATGTCAGCGCGGGGCTTGGTTGGATCACATTTCGAATGAAAAAAAAAATTGCATAGTGGAATCGTCGTTTGAAGAAGTTGTACATTGTAATAACATATATTGCGAGATTGTCGAGTAATTATTATATTAGGATTACATCAGATATCTCCAATAATAATGATATAATAGACGACAAATAAAAAGAGAAAAAAAGCTGTATATAATAAGATTCTCTCTGGAATAAGCGGATAATACTAAATTAATTTCTACGATTTTAATATAAACAAATTATGTTTCACACAAAACAACACATGAGTACCAACCAGTTTTATGTTTCCAAGTTTATGGGTTTACTCCAAAACCTAAAGATTCAAGGATCTCGACAGGATCAAGTTCAGTATTCATTTCTTCAACTTTACCCCAATCAATATAAGTATCCACAGGATCTACCTCATCTCCTGTGGCAAAAGACGATATTTTGGTTTCATGAGAAGGTATTTCTTGAGTTTGACTTGTGCTTGAGCTTTGTAATGCATCGAGCTGAGCTTTAGCCACTTCAAGAGTATTGTATGGAGGATAAGAACTGTGCATATGGTATGGAACATTTCCTTGTACTGATTGTGGTGTTTCTGAAAAACAAATTGCGTTGTTCCAAGTACCCTGGAAAAAACAATCATCACTAAATTGTTTTTTCTACAATATACGATTGATACATAATTTTCACTACTAAATATGGATATATATGTTGGAAAAATATCATTACCTGATGACGAGCAGTAGGTAGAAAAGTTGTATTGCAACATGAATTATAAATGACACCATCATCGTTGAGATGAATTTGTTGGTGAGTTGTGATAGTTGATGAGCCAGCCGTTGTTTGTCGCTTAATATTCATATATGGATCGATAAAACGTTGACCCATATTGTAGATTTGATTGTCGTTAAATTGTAGACTTCTTTGACTTGGATGCATCAATGGCTTGTACATAGAAAGTGTACTACTTGTGTTTTGAGTAAAATCACTCAATGATAGACAAGCCATATTCTCATTGCAAAAGTCTTCAATAGAAGTGGCGGTTTGAGGAATGATGATAGATGGTTGTTGTGAATCATTCATTGTGAATGGATTTTTCTCTCCTTTGGAAAAATGATATGACAATGGTGTTGACCACTGCTCTTGCTTTTGTGATAATGGCTGTTGAGACATAGTGGTTGTTGGCAAAACATAGTTGGTGTAATTACTAGGATTAGATCGAGTAATACTTGCCTTAAAATATTGTGCCTCCAACATATTACGTTGATTTTCTATTGCAAGAGTCATTTGCATTCTTTGTGCCTCACGACATCTTTGTAAATGTAAATCGTGCTACAAAATATTTTCAAACCAAACTTTATCACGTGTGCACACCATTTCATTCTCACACACACATAAATATGGTACAAGTCTAATAAATTTACCTTTATAAGCATGTAGAGTGATCCATGTACTTCTTTTACTTTCTTTGGTTTTGGTTTTATAGATTCCATAACGTTAGATTTTCTACTCAATTTTGTATCAACATGTTGAAAACTCTCATAAGCATAGGAAATTTTGTAGTGAATACACTTGAAAAAATTCTCAGAGAAAAACTAATTTTGTATCTTACATATTTACTTGTGGGTGAGGTGAAACTACTGAAGCACGTGATTTTGTAATCTCTCGAGCATTTTTATAACCTATAGAAAAATATAGAAAACAAGACATTGAATTTTATTATATATTTGCTAAACAAAGTATAAAATGTTTTCTCAATTTTTTTTTTTATATAAAACTTACATATATAATGTCTATATCTCATATCTTTAATCAACTTAAAATATATATTTTATCTTAAGAAAATGAGGAAAATAGATATATCAACAAAAAAAATAATCAACTTTCAATTTTATTATGATAAATATATAATTTTTATATATCACAACCATATCTGTATTTGATAAAAAAAATATATAAATTTCAAAAGGTACACATTAATTGAATTTTGGTAAGCACTAATTTTGTTTTTATCATTTATCATTTTGAAAGAAAACCTTAAGAGCATGAAGTTGGACTTACGTCTAATATATTGTTTTGTTCCATCCCGTATGTTACACTTTCCAAGTCTAAATTTCTGGAAACATGAGAAGACTTTGGTGTTAAATAAATTATAAATTTTTAAATTCAACTTTGAACAATATGAAGAACATAAGAAGATAAATAATTACCTGAAGATGACTCTTCACATGGTGAAGTGCAATTCCTTCAACTTCCATCATCTCTTTAACACTTTTTGGCGTTGCCTCTGCATAAACAAAAATAGTTGTAAAATAAGATCTTGATCTTGTGTTATATATGATCTTAATAATATCACTAACAATGGCACAATTTTCTTGGATTTCTTACACTTTTATAATGTGTCAGAATCGACCATTCAGTGATTCTTAAGTGAAATTCAATAATACCGATATAATATACCTATTTTGAATCTTTTGTGTAACCAAAAAGTAAGATTTTACCAATGCCTGATTAAATTTCTTTTTAAAATTTGAATACAGCGATGCGTGCTTCATTAGACATTTATTTTGTTCAAGTTACATTATCAATTAAAAACGACAAAACATTGATTTCAGATCGAAATCCAAGATCATTATATTTGAATGCATAAAATAATTTATCTATATGAAACAAAATAATTTTACAAATAGTCTGATTAGTATAGTTTTGAGTTACATTTTCTGGAAGTGTACAGAAACAAAAATATTTTACATTTTCCTTACAACCAATGGAAAATGAACCAAGATGTATATATACATACGAATAAGATAACAAGATCAATCATAAGTATTATCTATCTGTTAACAACTACTATGCAAGCCAAAAATGAAAACAAAATCACATATGTAAATTTAGTAGCTTTACTTATTTTTTTGTCTTATAACAATATAGTTTAAGAGTGATAAACTTCTAATAATTGAAATCTTACAATTAGCAAACAAAAAATTAATAATAATAATTGAAATCTTTTAAAAAATAAACTTATTCATCGATTTTGATCACAAATATATACATATGTAGACCAATTGTTTCCTAGATTACATGCATGCATGTGTTCATAAAAACCTGAAGACCGAAAGAAACAAAGGAAACCAGAAGAAAAGTATAAATTTATTATCGATACAAAACATGCAAAGTTAAAGTAGATAAAATTTTGAAAATGAAAGTCAAAATTAATGAAGAATTCAAGAAATATAAATTAGTGAGAAATAAGAATTTAGGTTACTAACTGTTAGGTCCACCAAGTTTTGCCACAGCGTTGACAAAGCAATCGTGAAGGTCGCTTGACCATCGCAGTCGTGCCTTTTCATCTGATGTATAGAAAATGCAAGGTGTGATCTTCGAAGATGAACTTTTTCCTTCTTCAATACCAACTTTCTCACTACAATCTCTCTTAGATTGTTCTAACTCTAAATTTTCTTCACATGTCTCTTTGGTAGCTTCTAGAAGAGCTGATAGTTCTTGTTCACTGAAAAACATTGGGACCTCTTCGGTATGATCAAAGTGATTAGGATGATGAAAGGAAGTGACAACTTCTTTTTCTTTTTCTTTCTTCTTCATCTCTTGAGAACTCATCTCTACTTATTTAAGCAATGAGCTAAAAGAAAAAAAGGTTTTTAAGTTTTGGTGATTTTTTTTTTTGTTTTTAAGTCGGAGTGGTTGAAAGCATTAGAGGAAAATAGAAAAGCTAAAATATGATCATAAAGAAAAAGAAAAAATATCAACTTTTTTAAATATCAAAAACAGAAGATTTTAGGTTCAATGAACTGTATGTAACTCCGAGTTAAGGTAACAAAATTTAGTGATATGTAACAAGACGATTGGCATGTGAAATTTAGATTGCACTGGATCAAAAACGTTGGGACCCACCATTAAATGGGGTTACAAACTCATCTCAGAGAATGACAAAAATGTTATAAATTAAAAGTTAGAACAAGCCAAAATAATATTCGCAACGCCTGAATAGAAACTTGCTTTTGTGTGAGGATATAAAAATTGGTAGTTTGTGAAGACTTTTTGAACTATGCCTAAAAACAATTAGAAGAAGAAAACGCCAAGGTAATATTAGGATTTTGATTGTTGTATGATAAATGTGTATCCATATATATATATTAGTGATGTAAAAATGTTACTTTATATTTAGGTTAGGACTCCTCCGATGGAAAGTTTATAAATTTTAAAGTATCATATTTCTGATTTTTTATACTACTTAATTCTTATTACTTTTTATGATTAATTTGTTATATTTATTTAACTATTTGATCCATGAAATAAAATAGATTTATATGCTGACTCAAACCATTAAATTGAATATATTTATGACATTTATCAAATCAATATATTGTGTGATTTATTTAATAGTTAATCAGTTTTTTTTTAACCGTCAAATTATTGATATATTAATAAGAAGGAAAGAGTCTTCAAAAATTAAAACAACACACAGAAAAACAAAATGACAAAATAATTAAATTTAATGATGAATATCTTCCACTATTTTTGAATGCAACCATGCCGGACCCTCTATCGAAATGTATATGATCTTAATTCTTAAATTACCATCCTGCATCACACTCCCAACAATATCTCGTGCCACTGAGTTTGCTTTGAAATGAGAAAAATACCACCTGAGACTCCTAAACTTCCTAGCCAAGGACAAAATATGTTCCACTTGAACTCGAAATCTAGGCTACTTCCCAACTTCCTTGATTGATGTCCAAGCCGTAGAAGAATCCGATCAAAGCTCCACATCTTGTAACCACAAATCCGCTAAACTCCAAAGAGTCCATTCGATGATATGATGATCTGTCTTTAAACGAGAAGAAGACACCACAAATGCCTCTTGTGCATGATAGACCACGTCACCATTGCTATCCTTAACGATCCAAGAAGTTCCGAACATCAAAACATCATTTATCCAAGAACAAGCGACATTACACTTCAAAAAAAAAAATTACAGGTCTAGACCAATGCGTTGGTAAGTTATAGAAAGAGATAGACCTAACTGGCGCCATCAACTTCTACTTATCTTTATCTTGATTCCATAATTCAGCTTCCTCCAAACTATGAGCCACTAATGTACTCAAATCCTCTTGCTTGTTTTCATAAATAAAATCATTCCTATGTTTCCCAATTCCCCACAAAAGCCAAGGTATCACCAATGACAGCAAATGAGAAACCTTCGAACTAGCAATCAGATCAAACATATATCTCATTTTCTCCAAAACCAACCCGGAAAACCATTTTATGGTACAGGAATATTAGCCAGCTCCCATACTCTTTGTGCTCGAGTACACAGAAACAGAACATGGGCAATGGATTCAGAAGCATTGGAGCAAAGTCTGCAGTTCAAACCAGTACTAATACCATGAGCTACAAGGTCTTTTGCAACCACGAGAGCACTTGACAACGCTCTCCATAAGAAAAGCTAATCTTTGGAACTGTATGAAGCTCTCACATCTGGGGCTTAAGCTCATTGACAGATTTTGAAACATCAGTAGAAATATTCAGTCCCACCGTAACAGCTTTAGAGGACAAACAATAACCACTCTTAACGGTGTAATCTCCATTCTTCGTATTTTCCCAGTACGAACTACATGAAGATCACAGTTAGGGGGAGAAGACATAATCCTCTTAACATCACTTGGAAAAAATAGCATCGAGAGTAGCTCAGCATTCCATGCACCATGTAAGTCCAACAAATCTGAAACCTTTAGCTGAAGGTTTATAATGGTATGTTTATTGTAAGGTCTCCTAGGCATTTATTCAAAAATCTAACTATCAAACCAGAACCTTAGTAGAAGCCCCATTTCCTATTGTTTTCACCAGACCCTTCTCTAACAAGTCCCGTACAAACTTAATACTTCTCCAAGCATAAGAAGGATGATCTCCTATATTATCACTAACAAAATATCTTCTTTTAAAATACCATCCTTTGTAAATTCTTGCCAACAGGGATTGAGAATTGGAAATAAGTCTCCAAGCTTGTTTAGTGATATATCATGGATTTTATGGTTTTATGACATGATATATGTATTGGTTTTGGAGTCTTTTGTATATATATTGAGTCTTATTAGGTACAAACACGAGATGCATCCTTATGAGCATTTTGGAGCATTTGGAGGCTTGTAGATGAGCAAATCAACAAGGAGACGGATATTCCTGTCCACGTCGATCGACACGCTTCCCTTGTGTCGGTCGACATCACCTAGACGATATTGAAGCCTCCGAGTTTTATCAAGTTTCAAGAATTGCAACTTTGCCCCAGAAGTTTCCAAAGTTTATAAATCATGCCTAATTGTGTTTTTAGGTTAATTTTTGTTTTAGAAGTCACAAAGACTAAGTTTTATCATATTCTAAGTTTTTCAAGTATATTGTAAGTTTCAAGGAGATTATTAGAGAGAAGATTCAGATCTCAAACTTTGTAGAGAGAAGAATTCTGAACTCCCTTTGTTTCTTATTTCTGATTTTTATCAGTATTAACAATGATTTGTGTTTCATCTTCTATGTCTGAGTAGTCACCTTGTTAGATCTAGGGTTTGAAAAGGGATTATGAAGGAAAATTGAATTGGGTTTTGTATTGTTAAGTTATCTATTATGTTCTTCATCTAGATTTGATAATTACCCTAGTCTTAGGATTGATCACCCTAATACTGGTACCATAGGATTATTGGTAGACACAAGAGTGTTATTGATACCCCAAACTAATCTTAGATGAACAAACTGCCTATTCGCAGTAAGAGTTGATTTAGGAATTTTGTAAACATATCGTACCTGCACTATCATAGAGACTCTATTTATTGGTATTTCGCAAAGAGATATGGTTTGCTTCTGTTTAGAGGATAGATGTTGTCACAGCAAGAGTTGGATGAGATATCATATTAGTGTTACGAGTTTAAGAACCACACAAACACTTTAGACTTAATTTACGAACTGCCGAATTCATTTTCCCGAGTTTTCCTGATTGATGTCCCTAGGTCTAGCGCTTTAATCATCTGAATTTAATTCCGTTTAACTGCTATTTTTGTTTATTGCATTGCTCTATTTAGTTTTCTTATTTTCGTCTACCTTAACTCGAATCTGTTCAATCTATTGTGTGAGTTTTCAAAATCCTTGTGAATTCGACCCCTAAGTACTACAACGATCTCTTAATTTTAGAGAGTAGCTTCTAGGGTTATATTTGACCCCTGTCAAATCTTGGCGCCGTTGCCAGAGACTCTTAATTCACCATTAGATTTCAGTTAGGGTTTAGTCTAGATTTTTCTTTTTATTTTTGTTACTCACGCCTTTACTTTCTCTTATTTCAGGTGCATGAAACTTAGGAGCAGCAAGGACAAAGAACTAGTTGCTACTGAGGATATTGAGATGTTAGAGAGAGCTAATCGCAAAAAAGCACTCAGGAGATCAGAGATGGTGAGAACTGTTTTGATTGAGAGAGATGCTACTGGGATCATACGTGATTTAGAGGGCAACCAATACAATGCTCAGGGTCAGAGACTTGATGCAGATGGGAACCCCATCGTCAAGATTGTCGACAATTCTGGTCATGTCGACTGACAGGGTAATGTTGGTGTCGGTCGACGTGACGGAGACGGAAACGGTCGAAACAACTTGGATGCTAGGATTGAGAATGTGAGAAGGACACTTGCTGATTTCAACATACCCAATGGGTTCCACTCCAACATGTCTGCTATATGTCCTCCTGCTTTTCAGAGGAATGATTTTGAGTTGAAACCACAGTACTACATAGAGAAGTCTGAAGACTTGGCAATAGAGAAGTTTGAAGACTTGGTTTCGAGTATTAAAGTCAATGGAGTGTCTGAAGACTATCTATTCTGCAAGCTCTTCCCATAATCTCTTGCTAGGGAAGCAGCTCAATGGTTGAAACAGTTGGAACCAGGTTCCTTAACCACTTGGAGAGACATCAAGACAGCTTTCTTGAACAACTTCTATGATGATGCTAAGACAGAAGACTTGAGGGATTTGATTATTCAATTTACTCAAGGACCTGCAGAGACACTGAAAGCTGCATGGTTGAGATTCAAGTGGTACCAACGAGATTGTCCGCACCACAACATTGATGAAGTCCAGCTTATTAGGAATTTCTTTTGCGGAATTGATTGGAGGTATCATGTTGCTTTAGATACTGCTAGTGATGGTAACTTCAAGACCAGGACACCAAAGGCTGTTATTAAGTTGATTGAGAACTTGACATCTAGTAGTAGTACTAAGAATGCTGATTATGAAAGGAAGAAGTTAGCTGCTGGTTTGAACAACAATCAGATGGCGGAAGTCAAGGCAATGCTTGATACTGTGCACAACCTTCTAGTGAACAAGAATTCAGTTCACTTTGCTCAAGAGGTTAAGGTTTTTGAAGCTGAAGAAGAAGCTACTGAAGAGGAAGCTACTGAAGAGGATGTGAACTATGTGAATGGTTCCGATTTCAATGACCAAAGGTTGGGCAATTCTCAAGGCAACTTTAGAGGTTACAACAACCAGAGAAACAACTATGAGAACAACCATAACTCATCTGAATTTACGCCCAGGCCTGTGATTTAGGAAGCTCAGAGAAACAATAGTGGTTTCACTAGGGAATTTGGAAGTTCCCATTATCAGAATTTGCCTCCTAAGACTGCATATTCTGAGTTGAAGGATACGCTTGACCAGATACTTGAGGGACAGCAGAAGATGACTGTGGATTTCAATGGCAAGATAGATGTTCTGTATGCCAATCTCAATGGGAAGTATGAGACACTGAATAACCACATCAAGAGGTTGATACTCAGTTCGCACAATCTGCTGTGAACACTAAACGCCCTGATGACGTCTTACCTGGAAGTACTGACACTAATCCTAGGTACTCTTGTGCTGCTGTTATGTCCTGGGGAGATATGGTCAAGAGAGAGATCAATAAAGAGGTTCTGGAGAGTTCTGAAGCTAAGAAAAAAGTTGAGACTCTTATCTTGGAGCTCATGTCGATCGACACCACTTCTACATGTCAGTCGACACCACCCAACTTATCAGAGGATTTGATGCAAGTCACGACTAAGGACGGTCCTGACTTCAGGCAAATCGATGGACAGGCACCTGGCCGTGTTGGTCGATGTGCACAGCCTAATGACGGAATTTATATCCGAAAATTGCCTAAGTTGGAAGATCCTGGAAGTTTTGTTGTACCCTGCTCCATTGCTGGAGTTAAGTTCACTGATTCACTCTGTGATACTGGAGCTAGTATCAATATCATGTCTAATAATGTTGCAATGAGGTTGGGAATCAATGATATGAAGAGATCTTCAATTGAGATTACATTGGCTGATGCTTCTTTGAAGAAATTCTTGGGTTATATTGAGAATTTGAGAGTTCAAGTTGGTGATTGTCTACTTCCCTGTGATTTCCATGTTGTCGAGACGGACATCGGTTCTGATATGCCATTGATTTTGGGTAGGCCGTTCCTTGCTAATGATGGAGCTGTGCTTGATTAGCTGAGTAGTAGGATTTCTCTGAGGCATGTTGATCCTGATGTGTTTTATCCTGCTAATCCAGACGGATATGTGATGTGGAATCCCCATGTTTTTGTTGAAGAAGTGAATGAGATTCACACTAAGGAGTTCACTGCAAGGACTCTGAAAGCTGCGGGTAAGAAGAAGAAACCGCAGAGAAAAGCAGTGACTGCGGGACCCCTTATGACTTTGACTCCTGTGAGGAAAGTTGATGATACTATTGAGTATAAGCTGCAGTATAGAAGTGGTTCCAGGCCATTTGCCAAGATTAAAGCTATCATCACTCCTGAGTTTAAGGCTAAAGGACAAGCCGCGATGGATGAGATGATGAATAGGGTTCTGAAACCCAAGATGCTTGATTTAAGTGAGGATGATCTTGGCTCCAAGACTTCATCTTCACCACCTTCAGATTCATCCAGAGATCCCCCATCCATCTGAATTCTGACAAAGTCAAGCTAATGACTGAAAATAAGCGCTTAGTGGGAGGCAACCCACTGGTGAGTCTTTAATTAAGTTTTTTATGTGTCTTTTTAACTATTTTTTCTTTTTTTTGTTTTGTCTCAGGAAATAGACGTACTTAATGATGTTTATGGAAAGATTTGCATGGATAAGAAAGAGAAAATCATATGAAATCCATGTGGATTACATGATGACTGGTAGGCACAATGTTCTAAAGAGTAGGTGAGTTCCGCGATTTTCAAACTATTTTCTTGGTTTGGTTTTCTGTTTTGCTTGAGGGCAAGCAAAAGCTAAGTCTGGGGGAGTTGATGTATCATGGATTTTATGGTTTTATGACTTGATATATGTATTGGTTTTGGAGTCTTTTGTATATATATTGAGTCTTATTAGGTACAAACACGAGATGGATCCTTATGAGCAATTTGGAGCATTTGGAGGCTTGTAGATGAGCAAATCAACAAGGAGACAAATATTCCTGTCCACGTCGATCGCCACGCTTCCCTTGTGTCGGTCGACATCACCGAGACGATATTGAAGCCTCCAAGTTTTATCAAGTTTTAAGAATTGCAACTTTGGCCCAGAAGCTTCCAAAGTTTATAAATTATGCCTAATCGTGTTTTTAGAGTAATTTTTGTTTTAGAAGTCTCAGAGACTAAGTTTTATCATATTCTAAGTTTTTCAAGTTTATTGTAAGTTTCAAGTAGATTATTAGAGAGAAGATTCAGATCTCAAACTTTGTAGAGAGAAGAATTCTGAACTCCCTTTGTTTCTTATTTCTGATTTTTATGAGTATTATTCAGACAATGATTTGTGTTTCATCTTCTATGTCTGAGTAGTCACCTTGTTAGATCTAGGGTTTGAAAAGGGATTATGAAGGAAAATTGAATTGGGTTTAGTATTGTTAAGTTATCTATTATGTTCTTCATCTAGATTTGATAATTACACTAGTCTTAGGATTGGTCACCCTAATACTCGTACCATAGGATTATTGGTAGACACAAGAGTGTTATTGATACCCTGAACTAATCTTAGATGAGCAAATAGCCTATTCACAGCGAGAGTTGGTTTAGGAAATTTGTAAACATATCGTACCCGCACTATCATAGAGACTCTATTTATTGGTATTTCGCAAAGAGATATGGTTTGCTTCTGTTTAGAGGATAAATGTCGTCGCAGCGAGAGTTGGACGAGATATCATATTAGTGTTACGTTTTTAAGAACCGCACAAACACTTTAGACTTAATTTACGAATCACCTAGTTCATTTTCCCGAGTTTTCCTGATTGATGTCCCTAGGTCTAGCGCTTTAATCATCTGAATTTAATCCCGTTTAATTGCTATTTTTTTTATTGCATTGGTCTATTTAGTTTTCTTATTTTCGTCTAGCTTAACTCGAATCTGTTCAATCTATTGTGTGAATTTTCAGAGTCCTTGTGGATTTGATCCCTAAGTACGACAATGATCTCTTAATTTGAGAGAGTAGCTTCTAGGGTTATATTTGACCCCTGTAATTTAGCAAGTAAAGCTTGATTAAAATCACCTATTCCTTTAAACCCTATCCCACCATCCTCCTTCAATTTAAACATTTTTGACCAAGAGATCCAATGCATATTTTTTTCTCATTAAAAGCTCGACATTACACTTGTTAATTTCTCGCGTTGATGCTTTGTGAGTTTGAAACAAGACATAGCATATACTGGTAATGCCATATCAACAAACTTCAAGAGAATCTCTTTTCCACCCAAAGAAAGGATTTCTGCATACCAACCATTCAAACGTGATTTAGTTTGTCCGTTATGAATGATAACAACTCTCTTTTTGATCCACTAAAACACTCCGGTAACCCTAAATAAATACCAGCCCCTCCTTTCTTAGTAATCCATATAAAGTGACCTATTAAATGCGTCATGTTTGGCACCATCTTTGCGCTAAAAGTGATAGAAGATTTCTGGAAGTAATAACTGGCCCTAAAGAATCTCCAAGTAGAGTAATGATACCTTCCCATTGTGTCGTGAACTTAGATGTTAGAAGCTGTAAGTAAGATATTTCAATATCTCCTCCCAGTATGGGCATGTGAAGTAGAGATGGTTTTGTGTCTCCAACGTTGTCGAATCGGAACTACAGTTTACCAATGCTTATGTATTCCAACCAAACATTCAGTCACCTGTAGATAGTCTATTCTGAATTGCAAGCCACGACATGACTGCGCGTTGCAATGATCTTATACATTACCAAACAAACCTCAAGTCTGACATAATTTTTGCGTTAGTCTTCTTAGGTAAAAGACTGAGCTGAGTAAATTTTATGTCTTGCGGAAACGAGCCCGTTTCAAAGAAACTCTGAATCTCCAACGTCACTTTGTCACCAACAACCTCCCAATGAGATAGGAAAAATTGTGCCGTCATCCCATCAGCCCCAGGCGTACTCCCACCTTTGATACTAAACACAACTCATCTAACTTCCTCCTTACTAACCCCCTTAATTAATTCTTGATTAACCTCCCTCAACACCCATGGATTCTAACCTGATAATACTACAACACCATTATCTGGGTTAGAGTTAGATGTAGAAAAAAAATCCACCTAGCACCTTTATAACCCGCCCCAAAATGATCTAGGATCCGCTCATCAGTTAAAGATACAATCTTGTTTTGAGCCCTGCTCTTCTTGACACTCCCATGAAAAAAAATAGAATTACAATCACCATCATTTAACCAATTCTCATGGCTCTTTTCCAATAAAGTTCTTCATCATAATACGCATAAGCAAATTCACTCTTCTAAGATTTCAAAGAAAATAAATTAGGAGATATCTTTGCACCCTTTTTTCAATGACACCTTTGAATCTCTTGATTCTAGTTAAAGAATTTGAAGTTGTACAACGTTTCCATCTTGATAGAGCTTTTTAACAGCTCCATAAACGATCAATGATACTCATTGGACCAACTCCTTCCTCGCCATTCCAGCCGCCTTTAATGAAATCAATATTTTCTGGAATGGAAATCCATCTACGATCAAACATAAAACGGCCCGGAAAAGATTGATTTTCATTGTGAAATGTGTAAGGAGAGGCCTATGATCAGATCCAATTCTCTCAAGAAATTCCGCATGTACTCGTGGGAATAATTGAAACCATTCAGAGTTTCCAAGAGCTATATCCAAACAACACTGTGTACAGATCTTATTTCGTACACCACCACCCCATGAAAACTTATTTCCGGAACTTGGAATCTCTCTAAGACGACAGTCTCTTACCATATTGCAGAAGGGGAAAAATGAGGCTTCCTCTCTTAACGGCCCTCCCTGTTTTTCCGTATTATTCATAAACTCATTCAAATCCCCCACTACTAGCCAGTATTCATTTCTGTTTGCCCCAATATCCACTAAACGATCAAAAACTCGTTGCCATAAATGACGTGCTGGATCACCATATACGAAGGAGATAAAAAAAATTACGGGATCCTAGTTTAATGGACACGTCAATTATCCTTTTATCCAAGTGGAGAATAGAAACTTCATATTCTGCTGATACACAGAGTTTTAACCCTAAATAAACTACTGCAAGTGCACAACAAATGTTGTAGTAATATAAGAATCGAATCCACAAGGACCAATGTTACACTACAATTCTTGAGAGTGAAACTAAGTTAAGACAATATTATGGTTGTTGGTTGTGATGGGAAACAAGAATAGCTAATAAAAACGGTGTAAACTATGAAGTAAAAAGCGCTAGGTCAAGGGTTATTCGCGGGAATTCAGAGATCATGAATCATACAACTATTCAGGGGATAAATAAGCACCTTCTCAAACTCAAACATGAATGCTTAACTAATCCACTTCCATGGTATCAACTACTTTCTCTAGCAACCTAAGTATCTAAACTTCCGTTTGAACCTAGAATTCTAGACAAGCATTAGTGAGCAGGTTTGATCAGTTCACAGAATGCCTTAACATCAACTTCCGCTGGCTAAGGACATACCGCTCATCTATGTTCTTTCAGGCATTTAAACAAACACTTTCAGTGCGCTAAACAACCTAAGATCTGGAACTAGGTAGCTAATCAAATTCCAACATTAAGATCAACAACAGATGAAAAATCTAAATATAACCCTATCTATGTCCAATTCATTGATTCATAAATTCCCTTGAAAACCCTAAACCTAACTATGAAACTACTCAGAAATGGAGGCAAAGAAACAACAAATAGATGAAAAAGAACTCATAATCAATAGAATAAAATTCGAATAGGGTTCAGAAATCTTCTCAGAGATGTAGAGTCAGATATTTCCTCTCCCAAAAGCTTACAAGATCCAATGCTAGAAGTCTGAATAGAAAATAAAGCGTAGCCTAAACAATTGGCTGAAAATCAAAAAATATAAGTCTAAACACGTTCTGGGTTGAAATTAAACCGAAAATAAAAAATAAACCAAAGATTCCTTTTTCTGTGTTTTGGATAAAATAGGGATGGATCTTCGATCTAGGGGTGGATCGATCGATCCAGGAGTAGAACGATCGATCTGATGTCTTCTGATCGATCCGAAATCAATCCGCAAATCTCTAGCAGCTTGGATCAATCGATCCAAGTGTGGATTGATCGATCTGGAGTCAATACGATCGATCTGAGCATGTTGGTCGATCTGAATGAGTCTCGGCTTTTTTCCATGAATTGGATCGATCGATCAAGGTAGGGACCGATCGATCTGAGCTGCAAAATACTCCATTTCAAACTGTATTGCTTCCATCCTTGCTCCATACGCATAAAACTCCATCCAAACGTGTTTTAACCTGATAAGACTCTAAAAGCATAGAAAAGACTCCGAAAAACTCTTCAAAAATAACTTAGAAAACACAAAATATGCAATACATCAGTTGCTTTCTAAAAAAGAACCAAACCTCCACTTAAACCCTCTGGATCAACGATATGCACCTTATCATAACCAAAACTTTGCTATAACTTCACTACGTGAGAACTGGAATTTTAAGTCTCCGGGAGAAACAAGAATCTGGAAAACGCTCATGCCTCATTTCCCTCAAAATGAGAATTGTCAAAGTGCTTCTCATCCCTTGAAAATTCCTGCTCATTATGCTCATACCTGATTTGATGGTTCCTCATGCGGAACCACCTCTAAATCACATCGCTTTGCGACCTTTGATGACATAGAAGCCTCATCAATGGCTTTTCTCTTCACCACACTACTTTTATGTTCCTTTACCAGATCTGCAACCCCCTCATTTTCCTTTGAAGTTGTAACCTTTTTCAGCACTTGTGCTTTCCTCCTCCATTGACTTGGCCTACCTCTAGTTTTTTTCCTCACATTCGTAGTTCCAGAAGAGCTAGCTGTGAAATAGCTAGCACTATTACCCGTAGAACCAGAAGTGAAGTAGCCTTGTTTAGAGGGAGCCACGGTTTGCTCAACACCCTCTAAAGGTTTCCCTAAAAAGGAACCTGCCTGAATTGCCAAACTCAGCAACTTCTCACCCGTTACTTTCAGCTTTTTCTTTTCTCTAAATTCCATTACCACTCATTTCCCTTAACCAATTAGGATAATGAATTATGTTTAACTATATTCAATCAATTTTTCTTGTTGAAAAAATAGAAACATGTGATTTATTTATTGGATTCTAAATAATATGGTATAAATTTTATTAAAATTATAATATTGAAGTTCTATTAAGTAAAATGGAAAGTAACAAATATATAATTTATAATTTATTTGTTTCCTCTTTTTTATTGGATTTCTTTTTTATTAAGAAATAATTTAGGTAAAAAGTTAATTAAATATACATAATACTATTAAAATAGATAGTATCTAAATTCTTAATCTATTTCATTGTAGATTTAAATGAATAAAACTAAATCTTTTATATGAGGTTGATTTGAACATCTAAACTTGTTTTCAAACATATTGAAAATTATATATGCAAAAAATTGAAAGTAAAAATTATATATTTGATATTTATTTATTTTCTTTCTTTGTTGGCTTTCCTTTTTGATTAGAGAAACAATTTTTTTACACATATTATAATCTAATCGATCAACTGACAAGTGTCTCAATCTTGTTAATTAAAATTTTTAACATGTGTCAGCTTCTGGTGAGAGCAAACATAGTTTATATAATAAGATATATATGATTAGTGATGTGGTATCAGGTTTTACCCTAACCAATAATTCCCGCAAGTGCACGGTTTTAAGTGGTAGTACAATGGTGGGATCGAATCCACAAGAAGTAAAGTACAATATAGATCTGTAAATCTAAACTAAGCTAGGATAAAAAATATGAAAAAGTTTTGTCACAAGAAATCCGAATATAAATCCGAATATAAATCCAAAAATAATAAAATAAAATAAAAATCAATTTAAAACAAATGTTGGGATCCATAAAATCTCATGGATTTAAATAAATAAAAAGTATATCTAACCGGATTAGCAGTTTAATAATCTAGATTTAGAACTCAAAACACTATGAACAAATAAACCACCTCTCGAATGAGAATATTTTATGGCTCGTAAATCTGCTAGGATCCTATGCCAGCATTTATTAGCGGGTTTTGATATTGTTCACTTGCAGATCCAACCTTGACTCTCGTCGGCTGACAATCTCAAGCCTATAAGCTATAGATTCAGGGTAAAATAAATATGCGCTAGCTGAATTATAAAACCCTATAAATCATTTGATAGATTCGTCAACCTAACAAAAGCATTAGTTTCATAGAAATATATATCTATTTAATCATAACCCTAATCTCTAACAATAACTTAACTAAACATTACATCCCTTTGAATAGATCCCATCTCCCAACATGCAGATTACTCAACCATGGTAATGGGTTGATAGATCATGATGTTGTATGATATGCAATGCAAAGAAAGAGATGAAGACAAAGTGTAGATCTGAAAATGCAATGGAAAATGGTATAGATCTAAGAAAAATCAAAGTAAAAGTTTAGAGATCTGAAAATGAAATGAAAATACAAAGTAACTGAGAAAAATTGTGTCTATGGCTTTTGGGCCACTCAGGAAATGATCCCTGTATATAGGGAGTCTTCTAAGTTAAAAATCAAAGTTAATGTGCGATTTGGAGAATATCTGCGATCAGGATCGATCGATCTGGTTGGATCGATCGATCTCCTTCCTTCGATATGTGCCACCTCATAGATTCTTTTGACTGACCGATCTTCTTCAGGATCGGTTGATCCTCGTCTTGCATGGTGGATCCTCTTCAGGATCGATCGATCTCAGAGTGTTTCCAAAATCCCATGAAGTGTAAAAACATCCAAAGTTGCTCCATTTCGTCTATTTTAGCTTCAATGAAGTAAAAACATGTAAAGACACCAAAACAGGCTAGAAGGACATAAAACCTAACTCTAGACTCAATAAAACATATGAAATCTATAGTAAAAACTGATGTAAATAAAGACTCATCAAATACCCCCAGACTTGAATACTTTCTTGTCCTCAAGTAAGCAACAAGACAATGAAACAAAGTTCAGAAGTACATTTTTTGAAAAACGGGAACTTACACTTAGCTTTAGAATCCACCATGTTGATTATGTAAACCAATAAGAAAACTTGTGAAAGGTTAACAGAACTTTACCAGTACAACATGTACTTTACCATAAGCATAGCAAACATTACCATAGTCTAGCATCCGAGATCCAAAGAAACTTCTGAAATCTCCATTGTTTGCCCTTTAACATTCATTAAGTATTCTGTGCAGTCCCACAAAGGGAGTCTCAATCGCTAAGGACTAGTAACCGGGGGGGGGGGGAATTTTAAGGGTGATGGTTAGGCATGATAAATGAACTCTGGTGCAAGCCAATGTGCAAAATCACAGTGAGACGGAAACCAAAGATGGTGCACAACCTCCTAAACCTTGGACTCTAAGTAAGATTCTATATGATGATCCTAATAGAGTTGATATTGGTGATAAAATAAATAACAGAAACAAATAAATAAATTAAAAGGTTTTATTCCGGTTCCTTCAGACTTCTTTTTCTTCTCTTTTTTGTTTATTTATTTTTATTTTATTTTTAATTTGTAATAAAATTGTAATAAATTATCATGTTTTGACTTAATAAAACGACTTAAGAAAAATGAAAAGTTTAATTTTTTTTGAAAATTTTTCTTGACAAATAAACAAAAGAAAACACAGTGTTTGTTACGAACCCAGAGGTTCGGATAACCAATACACAGATAGATGGATCAAAGACACGGCGAGAAACTCGAGCCGAATGTCCGGGAAGCAATGGGAAATGATGCGGAGCCATGACCAAAGAGAAACCCGATTTGGGATAAGCGAAAGGGATGAGCGTGGACTGAGATGCGACACACGAGCTATGGAGAGGCTCGGGATATGGTGGAACCAACAAGAATCGAGCCCGGCTCAAGAGTCTTGAAGGAAACCTACATCTAGAGGCAACGGCTCGATAGAACTAAGAAGATGAGAAAAGTTTCTAAGTGTTTTGTTGATAAAATAGCATAACCCTAAAATGGGAGAGGTTCAGCCCTTTTATAGGCAAAGTTGAAACAAGGAAGCCCTAAATACGCGAGCTAAAATGCGCGTTACATGCGCGGTACAAAGGTTCTGGTAAAAACATAGTATCCGGTAAAGTCAAGTAACAAGGTAAAGAGATAACAAAGAGGAGGTTTTATTGGTGGGACTTCCTCGGGATTGATCCAGGAAGAAATGCATAGTTTATCTTATCCACGAAAGCTTCTAAGTAAACTATGCATGGAAATTACTCCTCGGGCATCAAAACGGTTACCTCGTTAAAAACCCCAACGAGAAAACCCATTTGGGACAAAACTCAACAGGGGAAAAAGAGTATAACCTCTTGACGTCTTACACGGGTTATCTTCACCTTTGGGTAAATGGTGAAGACAAGCTGATCGTGGTTTTCCCAACCAGTCGTAGTCTTCACGTTGCCTCGGCTTGTCAGCGGACTCGCGGATGCGTCGCCGGGGTCGTGGTCGAGGAACTCGATGGCAGCTTGGGAAAATGTGTTAAACTTGTGCTTGCATGCTCGGAATGCGGTCTGGCTTCTCGTAATGGAATCTGGGTCGATTTGGAGAGCTACCGGGGCAACCTCAAGATTGTCCGAATCGTTGTCAACGTCCGGATCGGGGTCTCGGACAACTCAGTTTCATCATTCCCTCCCTCTTCAAGAGGTTTTGTCCTCAAAACTGGAACATGGTCTGTCACAAATGGAACCAAGTCAGACACATTAAAAGTAATAGAGATGTTGGTCTCACCGGCTAATGCTAGGCGGTAGGCGTTGTTCTTGATCCATACGGTGACTTGGAAGGGTCCATCACCGCGAGAGGATAGCTTATCCTTGCGCTTCGCCGACAACCTCTCTTGCCTGAAATGTAACCACACCCAATCTCCAGGTTCATAGATGACTTCCCAGCAGCCCCTATTGGCAAATTTTGCCATGCTCTCGTTCATCCTCTTGATGTTTCCCCGAACCTTCTCGTGTAATTTCTTCACGAACTCGGCTTTGGATAGGCCGTTCTGGTCCTCTTATTGTCCGGGTGGTAGGGGAAGTAAATCCATCGGTGATAGTGGGTTGAAACCGTAGATAACTTTGAATGGAGAGTGCTTAGTGGCTGAATGCACTGCTCGGTTGTAGGCAAACTCGACTAATGGTATGCATTAGACCCAATTCCTCAAGTTGTGTCCGATGGTGGCGCGGAGTAGGGAACCCAAGGTTCAGTTAACCGCTTCCGTTTGGCCGTCCGTTTGTGGATGAGCGGCCGTGGAGAACAACTTTGTACCGAGTTTCTTCCACACGGTTCTCCAGAAGTGGCATAGGAACTTTGGGTTGCGGTCCGACTTGATGGTTCGTGGGATGCCGTGTAGCCTTACGACTTCCCGGAAGAATAACCCGGCTAAGATGGTGGCATCGTGGAACTTGCTACATGGGATGAAATGGGTCATCTTCGAGAACCGATCTACAACGACAAAGATCATGTCCTTGTGGGAGATGGTTGGGAGGCCAACGACAAAATCCATGGATAGATTGACCCATGGGGAAGTGGGAACTTGGCCCTAAGGCAAGTACTGCATTGGCCGCAAAGTTTGGCCACCAATCTATTTATCCTTGGCCAGTAGAAATGCTCTCGTAGCACGGTCAATGTCTTGGCAATCCGGTAGTGACCCGCCAAACCTCCTCTATCGGCTTTCTGTAACAACAACTCACGCAATGATCCACGCGGAATGCACAAACGTTTCCTCTTGAAGAGGAAACCGTCGTGAAGATAGAAATTCATGTGGAGCCCCTTCTCATGGTCGTGGTAGCTTTCACTTAGCTCTAGGTCATCGTCATATTGATCCCTCATGCCCTCAAACCCCAAAGTCTTGGCTTCCATGACGGTGATCAATGCATATCGCTGGAACAAGGCATCGGCAACGACGTTATCCTTACCTTTCTTGTACTTGATCACGTAAGGGATGCTCTCTATTAACTCCAACCATTTGGCATGCCGTTTCTTCAGATTTGTCTGTCCTTTTAGATGCTTCAACATCTCGTGGTCCGAATGTATGGCACATTCCTTGGCCAGCAAATAGTGTTGCCATGTTTCCATGGCCCGAACCAAAGCATACAACTCTCGATCGTAAGTGGGGTAGTTAAGAGCGGCTCCACTCAGCTTCTTGCTGAAATATGCCACGGGTCTTCCTCCTTGAGTGATGACAGCCCCTATCCCTACTCCCGAGGCATCACACTCTACCTCAAAGGTCTTGGTGAAGTCCGGTAAGACTAGTAGCAGAGCATGAGTAAGCCGGTGCTTGAGGTCGCGGAAAGCTCGGTCTTGTAGTTCGCCCCAATGGAACTCCACATTCTTCTTGATGACCGCGGTAAGAGGTGCGGGCAACCTGCTAAAATCCTTGACAAACCGTCAGTAAAAACTCACCAAACCATGGAAACTCCGAACATGGCTGATACTAGTCGGGGTTAGCCACTCTTCGATGACTTTGATCTTCTCAGTATCTACCCTCAGTCCTTGGGCACTCACAATGAAACCCAATAATACCAATTCGGAGGCTCCGAACACACACTTTTCAAGTTGGCATATAGCTTCTCTTCTCGGAGGGTCAGGAGGACTAGTTCGACATGTTCGGCATGGGCGGTGAGGCTGCGGCTGTAGACAAGGATGTCGTCAAAGTAGACGACCAAAAACTTCTTGATGAATAACCAGAGGGTGTGATTCATCAGTCTCATGAAGGTGGACGGTTGTCGGATAACCCGAATGGCAGAACGAGCCATTCGTACAAGCCTTGCTTGGTTTTCAACGCGGTCTTCTATTCATCCCCTTCCCTCATTCTCACTTGGTGGTATCCGCTCTTGAGATCTATCTTGGAGAAGATAGCAGACCCACTCAACTCATCCGACATATCATCGAGTTGTGGTATTGGATGCTGGTACTTGATGGTGATGTTGTTCACAGCCTGGCAATCGACACACATGCACCATGTCCCATCGAGAAACTGCGCCATGAGAGCTTCCTTGGTCTCATCGAGTTGGAGTCAATTCTGGAGATGTTCAAACTCCTCGAAGTTCTCTTCCACAGACTTGGAGCCTTGTGTGAGTCGTCGGAAATGCTTATGAAGATCCCGATGAAATAGAGGTGGAACATATTGTCTTCGCATGGCAAACTTCATGACTTCCCAAGAGGGAACGAGATCTTCCTGGTTTTGGATTTGCTCGGCCACATCGCTTTCCCACCATGTAAGAGCATATCCCGTGAGTTGGGCAGCTGTATACATGACCTTCTAAGGCTTGTCATAAGTGTAACAAGCGAAGATGTGATCCATTCGGCATTCCCAGTCGAGGTAGCCCTCGGGGTTGACCTTCCCGGCAAACATGGGAGTCATAAGTCGGAGGTCCGGTATAGCGGGACGCTGCTGGGGATCATCATGACTGTCTCTGGCTTGGCGAGCTCGCATGCGATAGTTCTGAGGCTCTGGATGTGCCTCGGGGTAATTTTCATACGGAGGCTCCACTGGTTTATGTTGGACCGGTGCGGGAGGCACGGGTCCAGGTGGGACAGGTACGGGTGGTGGAGGTCGTCCCGTAATTTAGTCAGGGACACTTAAATGGCTGCGAGTACACCTCCCAAGTCAGGTGGGTCAGGTGGATCATCCATAGACGGATTCGGAAAATCTGTACGGACGGCAGCTCTAAAAGGGCCAACAGTGGCTGGCCGGAGTATGGACGGTGGAGCAAAAGTTCTTGCGGTAATTGGCCTGAGTAATACGGCGGCGTCCAGAGATACAAACGGATGGATCGTTGGTACGGATGGTGGTGAGTAAATACTGGTACCGGATGTCTGGTGGTGCTCGGCTGTGCTGCCGGCGACTGATGGTGGTCGGCGATGGGTTCCCGGTTGTCAGAGTAGATGTCCGGCCAGTGAGGGAGGCAGTTCCCGGCAAGGGCCCCACTTCCGAGTCGAGTCCCCGTGATGTGGCCGAGTACTGAGTGACTCGTTCGGTAACGCGGTAACTTTTGGATCAGGCTCGGTAACTTCTTTGGGTAATCATGTGGTAAACCCCGACAATGTTACGTCACCTGAGACAAGACGGATAAGCATTAATCATAACGTTCAGATTTGACCAAAAGAAGACAAATGGTACAATTAAAAGCGTGTGGGTTAAGAGCGGATGCAAAAGGAATTTCAAATATGCTCGGTAACAAGACAAAATGCAAAAGTAACTCAATCCTACACCATTCGATCCTAAAGCAACAAACTTACACCACAAAATTAAACGCGTGAATGCAAGGACTCGTCTTCAACCTAAACTAAGATAAACCCTAACAATGGCGACGATGAATCTATCAACATGAACACGCATAAAACTCAAGAAAAGGAAACGGAAATGAACGGATAGACAAACGTGGATGAAAGACTAAACATTTAGCGGTTCATTTTCAGTTTGCGGATGCAAAAGAGATGAAGTTAAAGACCTAGTTGCAAAGAGATGATTTTTATGGGTTTTTATGGTTAAATGAAAAGGTAAAGGATAGAAAGACACAACCTTGTAGGAAGTTGTGCTCTGATACCAGCTGTTACGAACCCAGAGGTTTGGATAACCGATACATGGATAGATGGACCAAAGACACGGCGAGAAACTCGAGCCAAATGACCGAAAGCAATGGGAAAGGATGTGGAGCCGTGACCGAAGAGAAACTTGATTCGGGACAAAAGAAAGGGATGAGCGTGGACTGAGAAGCAACACACGAGCTATGGAGAGGCTCGGGATACGGTGGAACCAATAAGAATCGAGCCCGGCTCAAGAGTCTTGAAGGAAACCTAGATCTAGAGGTGAGGAGTCGGTAAAACTATGAAGAAGAGAAAAATCTCTAAGTGTTTTGTTGATAAAATAGCGTAACCCTAAAATAGGAGAGGTTCAACCCTTTTATAGGCAAAATTGAAACAAGGAAGTCCTAAACACGGGAGCTAAAATGCACGTTACATGCACGATACAAAGGTTCCGGTAAAAACATAGTATCCGGTAAAGTCAAAATAACAAGGTAAAGAGATAAGAAAGAGGAGGTTTTATTGGTGGGACCTCCTAGGGATAGATCCAGGAAGCAATGCATAGTTTATCTTATCCATGAAAGCTTCTAAGTAAACTATGCATGAAAATTACTCCCCGGGCATCAAACTTTTACCTCGTTAAAAACCCTATCGAGAAAACCCATTTGAGACAAACCTCAACAGGGGAAAAAGAGTATAACCTCTTGATGTCTTACACGGGTTATCTTCACCTTTGGGTAATAGTGAAGACAAGCTGATCACGGTTTTCCCAACCGGTCATAGTCTTCATGTTGCCTTGGCTTGTCAGCGGACTCGCGGGTGCGTTGCCGGGGTCGTGGTCAAGGAACTCGATGTCAGCTTAGACAAACGTGTTGAACTTGTGTCTGCATGCTCGGGATGCTACTGGGGCAACCTCAAGATTGTCGGAGTTGTTGTCATTGTCCTGATCGTGGTCTCAGACGACTCGGTTTCCATCAGTGTTAGTAACACAAGAGAGCAGACAATCCTTCCCCCAAACTTAAATCACTGTGTCCCACTGTGATATAAAATCAAAAGAAAAAGGTGCTGCAAAACAACACTGGAGATAATGGATTGTGAACAAGAAAGCAAACCATAAACCGTGGAAGGGATTTTACGACCAAAAGGGAGCATTGGCATGTTCATCGAACTAATTTTCAGCTTTTCTTGTCTCAAGGATTGATTGATCCGAAGAGGATCGGTCGATCTCAGCATCCTGGAAATTCTTGAAAATTTGCATCTTCTGCGTTTTGCACATGTTTTCAGTCAGCTCAACATAAAATCATCATCATATTTTATTATGAAAATAAATAATGTAAGAATAAATAAAAGAAAAATAAAATATGTTGGGTTGCCTTCCAGTAAGCGATTGTTTTTAAAGTCATTAGCTCGACTTGTTTGTTTTCAGATGGGGTCTGGGTTCATTGGAGGAATGAAGTATCCCTTATGTGGTGGTTCTGGTGGAGGTTGTTTGAGACCACATGTACTCGTTTTCATATTAAAGCGCGGATCCTCTCGGGAAAAGTGCCCATTTGGCAATGCAGTATTGATCTTCTTAAGATCCCACTCACTATTTGTCCCAGCACAATAGAATTTGGAGCTTTCAGCTCGCTCCAATGAGTACGTAAAGGATCTCCCCAACAAAACTGAGGGCTTTTTGCACTCGTAATTGGCTTCAAGACCTCAGGATCATCTTCATCAGGATTTCTGATCAAATGGGCCTCCTCCTTATGCTTCTGAAAAAATAAGGGCTTTGAGATCTGAGTTCTTATGGTATTAATGGTTTTCACAGTAAGTTGTTGCTCATCCCTCCCTGGCGGAATATCCTTAGAAGCTGAAGGATGTTTCTCTGATAAACATTTATGTTTATTAATTACTGGCTTCTTGGGTTTTAGGTCGAGCCTTAAAAAATTTCTGGTGGGGGTAGAGAATCTTTCAATCCCCAGGTGGGATCAGTTGATCTCCGCGGAAAATTTTCTTGTTCATACGTGATTGGAGAGTCAGGTTCCATAAGATAGATCCCATCCAAATCAGAGAACGAGACTTTCTTTACCGGATCTGTGGAGTCAAGGATGTGAGAAAAACCGGTTGTCTCCATTCTACAGTAACCATATACACTTTCGGCTTGAACTTGTGCAACTTCCAGAGGATCCTCTGAATGCATTTCATGCATCATTTCTTGGATAATCTCATCCACTGTGTCAACCCAGAAGGTTTGATCTTCAATGACAGGCCTTTTTTTAATTATTTTATCTAAATCCAACCTCATGACAAGGTCACTGAGATGAAGATTGATTATTCCTTTCTGTACGTTGATGATCGCTCTTGCAGTGGCAAGAAACAGTCATCCCAAGATAATTGGATCGCAAGGTTCCACTTCCAGTTTAAAAACACTGAAATCCGTCAAAATCATACATTCATCAAATTTGACGGGCACATTTTCCAAAAGTTCTCTTGGACAGCAAATTGAACGATCCACTAATATCAATGAGATATTGCATGGTTTAAAGGTCGGCATGCCCAATTTGTGGGCGACTGATAACGGCATCAAACTCACACTTGCTCCCACATCACATAAACAGCGGTCGAACCTTTTCCCTTCAATATCACAAGGAAATGTGAAGTTTCCGGGGTCGCTACGTTTCTTGGGGACCTTGTCGAGCAATATTGCACTAACCTCGTGTGTGAGCACCATGCTTTCCTTCTCCAACATTTGTTTGTTCGTGAGGATGTCCTTCATATACTTTTTCAAGGCCGGGATCATCTTTATGGCGTCAACGAAAGAGAGTCTTAATTGCAAATCACCAATGATGTGTTTCATCTTCTCAAACTCTTTCTCTTGCATTGTTCCTCTTTTGCGTGGAGGGTATCGAAGTTTTGGTTCATATTGGCTCGGAGGGATACAAAGTGTTCCTGTTTCAATAATTCTCATCTTTTGTCCCTCAGGAAGTTGGACTTCTTATGTTGTATTATATAAAGGGTCATGGGCTCGATTGATCCCGAAAGGGATCGGTTGGTCCTCATCTTTATCAATTTCATCTAAAATCCTTTCATCAGATTGATCAACATCTACCCTAGTTTGATCAAACGCTGATGTCCTTAGGTTTCCGAGTATTTGTTTCCCACTTCAGAGGTTTATGGCTCAAATATGTTCTTCTGTTTGGGTTTTTACCGCAATGTTTGTCCGGGGGATTTGTTTATCCAAAGCATTAACTCGAGCTTCCATAGTTTCGCATTTTTGATTCACCTTTTTCGTAAATCATATCAACCTTCTCATTGATTATCTTGCAAAACTTCTCACCGTCTTCCAAAATTTTCTGGAATAGGGATTCAAACCTCGGACTGGGGGTTGAATCCCATTTTACCATAACCAACATTATTTTGGAAGTTCACTTGGTTTTGAGTACTCCGAGGTGAATAGAACTGATCTCTAGGGTTCTCAACATCCTTATTGTGGTGGGACGGGTTGGGGTAGTTCCCAAAACTAGGGTGAAAACCCCGGGTTGGTAGTTTCCATGTCCCCCGAGAAAGTTGATTTCCTCAGTTTGTTCATCCTCATCATTGAACTCATTACTCTCCAAGAGATTCACATATCTCTTTTGCGCCTTCAAGTGCATGTCCACCTTAGCAGTGAGCTCCTCCATAGCCTTATCACTCATGAGAGTGGGATTGACTCTCCTATGATAGTCATGGCATCTGTTGGAGTTAATAGCTACAAGGTTTTCATTAAGCTCCATTGCTTCCTCCAGCGTGTTGCTCATGAAGTCTCCCCTACTGGCTATATCCATAGCCATTTGGTATTCACTTTCCACTCCGTTGTAGAAAAAGTTCATCCTGTTCGACTCGGTATAGCTTCAAGGAGGACAGTCCCTTAAGTATTCCTTGTAGCGTTCCAAAGCCTCATAGAAAGACTCGGTACCAGCTTGGTGGAATGCGGCTTTTTATTCTTCAACGCTGCAGACCTAGCCCTGGTGAAGAACTGCTTTAAGAAAGCAGCTCTGCATTCACCCCAGCTTGTGATAAATCCGAGACTCAAAGATTTCAGCCATCTATGAGCCTTATCAGCCAGCAAGAAGGAAAATAGTTTACAACATAGGTAGTCTAGGGGGACTCCGTTAGGTTTGGTGGTACTGCACATCTCCTCAAAGATATCAATATGATCCATTGGGTTTTTGTTAGATACCCATGAAATTGATTATGCTTCACCAGGGCAATTAGCTGAGATTTAATCTCAAAGTCTTACCTCTGGATAGCAGGGGGTATGATAGCAGATCGGTTCCTATAATAGGCGTGCGGGGAATTTTGCTCGCCTAAGGTAACCCTTCGCATAGGAACTTGCTGTCCATGCACGGCATCTGCTTTCAACCCAGGAGATGCATCATCATTAAGAGGTGCTTGATCAGCCAAGCCGTCTCTCTGCTGTCTTACATCTGCACTCTCACCATCACTAATTGGGGGAAAGTTTCTTTGATTATTAGGGTCAGCCATACTAACCTTTTTGCTTGCCTTCCTGGTGGCTTTGATTCTCCTTGTCAACTTCTCTATGCTTAGGTCTTGCAGATCTTTAAAACCCTTTGCTCCTCAATTGTATACACCTGAGAATAAGAAAAGCTTTGAAAGATAGATCTGATTAAAAGGCTCTGGGTATCGATCGATCTTGAAGTAGATCGGTCGATCTCGAAAGAAGTAGGATCGATCGATCATAAAAGAATCAATCGATCGTGCACAACGTAGGATCAGTCGATCCAAAAAGCATTGGACGATCATCCACAAAGTAAGATCGGTCGATCCAAAAAGGATCTCTCGATTTCAGAGACGAAACACGAAACAAAACAAAAAATATAAAAAATTAAAAATAAATAAAAAAATGCAGAAAATAAATATCCTAGATTAGGTCTAAAACATAGATCTAGAGGCAACAATTACTCCCCGGCAACGGCACCAAAAACTTGATGTGGTATCAACCTTTACCCTAACCAATGGTTCCCGCAAGTGCACGATTGTGCGCGGTAGTACAATGGTGGGATCGAATCCAGAAGGAGTAAAGTACACTATAAATCGGTAGATCTAAACCAAGCTAGGATGAAAAATATGAAAATTTTTTGTCACAAGAAATCCGAATATAAATCTGAAAATAATAAAATAAAATAAAAATCAATTTAAAACAAATGTTGGGATCCTGGAAATCGCAGGGATTTAAATAAATAAAAAGGATATCTAACCGGATTAGCAGTTTAATGATCTAGATTTAGAACTCAAAAATACTATGAACAAATAAACCACCTCTCGAATGATAATATTATTTTGGTCATAAATCCGTTAGGATCCAATGCTAGCATTTATTGGCGGGTTTTGATATTGGTCACTTGCAGATCCAACCTCGACTCTCGTTGGCTGACAATCTCAAGCCTATAAACTATAGATTCAGGGTAAAATAAACAAGCGCTAGCTGAATTATAAAACCATATAAATCATTTGATAGATTCATCGCTAGCTGAATTATAAAACCATATAAATCATTTGATAGATTCAGGGTAAATAAACATGCGCTAGCTGAATTATGCCCAAACAAAAGCATTAGTTTCATAGAAATAGAGATCTATTAATCATAACCCTAATCTATAACAATAACCTAATTAAACATTAAATCCTTTTGAATAGATCACATCTCCCGACATGCGGATCTACTCAACCATGGTAATGGGTTGATAAATCACGATGTTGTATGATATGCAATGCAAAGAAAGAGATGAAGACAGAGTGTAGATCTGAGAAAAATCAAAGTAAAAGTTTACAGATCTGAAAATGAAATGAAAATACAAAGTAACTGAGAAAAATCGTGTCTAGGGCTTCTGGGCCACTCAGGAAATGATCCCTTTATATAGGGAGTCTTCTAAGTTAAAAATCAGAATTAATGTGCAATTTGGAGAATATCCGCGATCAGGATTGATCGATCCGGTTGGATCGACCGATCTCCTTCCTTCAATATGTGTCACCTCATAGATTCCTTTGACTGACCGATCTTCTTCAGGATCGGTCGATCCTCATCTTGCATGGTCGATCCTCTTCAGGATCGATCGATCCCAGAGTGTTTACAAAATCCCTTGAAGTGTAAAAACGTTCAAAGTTGCTCCATTTCGTCCATTTTAGCTCCAATGAAGTAAAAAACATATAAAGGCACCAAAACAGGACAGAAGGACATAAAACCTAACTCTACACTCAATAAAACATATGAAATCTATATTAAAAACTGATTAAAATAAAGACTCATCAACTAGTTTTAAAAAGAGGCCCATAATATTATTAAATTTGGCGATTTTCTCATTTTCTAGTTTAAATTTGGCAATTAGAGATCATGCGAATTAAACAGAATCAAGGCTAATATGATAGAGGGAACTTGCATCAAATGACTGTTCATAGTATAAATCCTGATGACTCCAAGAAACATCCATTCTAGTGACGGATTTCCGTAGATTACTCACCATAATTTGTGACGTTGATAAGCAAGTCAAACCTCAGATTTTTCATAGCGACTATGACGACAAAATTTCTAATGGAAATCAGTGAATATTGATGAACATTTTTTAAAGTTATGAACTAATGAAATGTGTATGCTTTGCATGTCAGATTAAGATGAAAATGATGGGCAAAAAAACTAAGAGAACAACTGCATATCACCTCATGCAGTTGCTTTTTTTTTTGTTTTTTTTTTAAATCTGGAGGTTCTGGCCCTGCGGCCCATAATCCCCTTAGGCCCAGCTTCCTTTTTGCGCATTTTATTTTGGGTTAAGTGGCCAGCTCGCATCGAACCCAGGGCAGATAACCACTTATCTAGCTTCCTTTACCACTAGACCAACGCGAGTTTGTTATGCAGTTGCTTCTTTACAAGAACAATTTCGAATTCATCATGATTTAAGCATCAAAAGTTCCTTGGAAAATATCAGGTTAGTGTTCTACATAATCTTGGATGTCTCTTACATGGTGTAGATTTTTCTTAGTTTCTAGTGGTTGTCCCTCTACAATGTGCAAAAATAAACGCCAAAACAATTAAAATAAAAATTGTAAAATACCAAAGATAATAAGAACTCTTTGTAAACTTTTGTGTGTTTTTTGTTAGCTAGTAAGTTTGATTAATTTTAGTATTTATGACCTTAATATTAGGGTGAATTTTCTCCATAAACCAAATTTTGGTCCCAAAAAAATATTGGCAACTAATAGTTTTTTTAAAAGGCCCATAATATTAAACAAATTGGCAATTTTCTGATTTTCTAGTTTAAATTTTGTGATTGGAGATAATGCGAATAAAGCAGAATCAAAGTTGCATCAAATTATAGTTCATAGTAGAAATCCCGATGACTCCAAAAAGCATCCATTCTAGTGACGGATTGCCATAAATTAGTCACCATAATTTATGACGTTGATAAGCAAGTCAAACCTCAGATTTTTCATAGCGACTATGACAACATAATTTCTAATGGAAATCATTGAATATTGATGAACATTTTTAAAAGTTGTGAACTAATGAAATGTGTATGCTTTGCATGCCAGATTAAGATGAAAATGTTGGGCAAAAAAACTAAGAGAACAACTGCATATCACCTCATTCTGTTGCTTCTTTTTTTTTTTTTTTTTTGAAATCTGGAGGTTCTGGCCGTGCGGCCCAAAATCGCCCTTAGGCCCAGCTTCCTTTTCATGCATTTAATTTTGGGTTGGGTGGCCAGCTCGCATCGAACGCAAGGCGGATAACCACTTATGTAGCTTCCTTTAGACCAACGCGAGTTTGTTATGCAGTTGCTTCTTTATAAGAACAATTTTGAATTCATCATGATTTAAACATCAAAAGTTCCTTGGAAAATATCAGGTTAGTGTTCTACATAATCTTGGATGTCTCTTACATGGTGTATATTTTTCTTAGTCTCTAGTGGTTGTCCCTCTACAATGTGCAAAAATAAACGCCAAAACAATTAAAATAAAAATTGTAAAGAAAACAAAGATAATAACAATTATTTGTAATTTTTTGTGTTTTGTGTTAGCTAGTACGTTCGATTAATTTTAGTATTTAACGACCTTAATATTAGGGTAAATTTGCTCCATAAACCAAATTTTGGTCCCAAAAAAATATTGGCAGCTAATAGTTTTTTAAAAAGGCCCATAATATTAAAAAAATTGGCGATTTTCTAATTTTCTAGTTTAAATTTTGTGATTGGAGATAATGCGAATAAAGCAGAATCAAAGTTGCATCAAATTATAGTTCATAGTAGAAATGCAGATGACTCCAAAAATTAATCACCATAATTTGTGCCGCTGATAAAAAAGTCAAACCTCAGGTTTTTCATAGCGACTATGACGACATAATTTCTAATGGAAATCAATGAATATTGATGAACATTTTTAAAGGTATGAACTAATGAAATGTGTATGCTTTGCTTATCATATTAAGATGACAATGATGGGCAAAAAAAACTAAGAGAACAACTGCATATCATCTCATGTAGTTGCTCCTTTACCTTAAACAATTTTGAATTCATTTTGATTTAAGCATCAAAAGTTCCTTGGAAAATATCAGGTTAGCGTTCTATGTAATCTTGAATGTCTCTTACATTGTGTATATTTTTCTTACTTTCTAGTGGTCGTCTCTGAGCCATCTTCTGAAAACCCCACATTCATGAACTCATAATCTCTTATAACCACATTAATCTGAAAACCCCAATCATATCTGAGAACATATCAGAAGACAAAAATACCCTTATGTAATTAATTTGATTTTTAAAAATTGAAAAAAAAAAATGCAAAAAACGAAAACGGCTCGAAATAAGAACGAACTTGGCTGGAGTTGGGCCACGGTCATCTCCGACAATGACAACGACGCAGAAATTTCGAGCTTTCTGGGCCACCGTCAAGATTAGTGGTGGAGGTCTGCATCGGCGCAGCAAGCCCTTGAGCTTTACATCAAGGTTGGTTCTTTGTTTATTTAGATTTTAAATCTGAGGATTTGATTGAATCCAAATTGAGATTTTAACCATGATTTCTGGGTCGACTAGGACTTCCAATTGCTATTAAATCGATTTAAGTGGTTGAATCATAGTGCATTATAGATTTGAACCCGAAATTATACAATTTGAGTTCTTGCGACGAGGTAAAACTAGTAAAACCGATAAGCAGTATAAACTAGTAATACCATAACTGGGTTTTGATTGTTTTCGTAGGATACAATACAATGATGAACAACATCAGCATACATTTTAAATGCGAAAGTCGGATGTATAGTTTGATGGTGAAGACATCAGTGGAGGAGATAACTTTGTCGATGATAGAAGCTAAGATATACAAAAAGCTTGTGTTAGATGAAAGTAAGGTTAAATTGCAATTGAGTTACTATCCACTGCTAGTGGGATGTGAGGAAAAACTGACTGTTTCTGATGATGAGGATGTGTGTGTTTATCTAATGTCAATTGATAAAGAGAACCGTAGGTGTATATTGTTTGTGGATGTCATCACTATATCGGAACAACCAGAGCAACTGTCGAGAGCAGTGAAAAGTTCAGTTGGTAAGAACTATGAGGAGTTGCATTCAAATGATTGTGAAATCGGAGATAATGCCATAACTCTTTACGTAGAGAAAAAACAAGGAAAAGAACAAGATGCAGTGATAATGGCTGACGATGAAATTGCATCACATGATGAAAGTGTGGATGATGGTATGGATAGATGGGACAAGGGTGATGAATATGTTGAGGTTACACCTGTTATAGAGAGTAGTAAGTTTATAGAGGGATGAAAAGATGGTTTGGGTGTGAGTCTACATCAAGAATTTGCAAATAGGAAAGCATTGTGGAATGTGGTGGATAGAGCCTCATTTATTAACAGTTTTAGTTTTGTTATAGAAAGGTCTGAACTGGGACGTTTAGTGCTACAATGTTGTGATAAAAGTTGTACATGGTGTTTACGAGCTTCACGGATTAAGCATACAAAGATTTTCTCGATTAGGATGTACAACAAAATGCACACATGCTCGCGGGCAAGTCAGAGCAACACGAAGAGACACGGGACACCAGAGTTAGTTGCAGCTATTTTGCAAGAAGAATATCCAGGTCGTTTGAAAACTCCAACTCCTAATGATATCGTTGATCTTGTGAAGACAAAAATAGGTTTGACTACATCTTACTCAACGGCTTTGAGAGGGAAAAATCTTGCTGTTAGTGATTTGCACGGTAGTCCGGAAGAAAGCTACAAGATGTTGTATTGTTATTTGCATATGTTAGAGAAGAGCAATGATGGTACAACAACAAGTGTGAAATTGGATGAGAAGGGAAAATTCAAGTACCTATTCATAGCTTTGGGAGCTAGCATTGAAGGGTTTCAAGTGATGAGGAAAGTGATAGTTACGGATGCAACTTTTCTGAAGAACGGATATGGTGGTGTACTAATATTTGTGAATGCTCAAGATCCTAATCGTCACCATTATCCCATAGCGTTTGGTGTACTCGATGGTGAGAATGATGCAAGTTGGACTTGGTTTATGGAGATGCTTAAAAGTTTTATACCGGATAACAATGAATTGGTATTTATGAGTGATAGAATTGCAAGGCTCATAGGCGCCATAGCCACAGTTTTTCCCCAAGCTCATCATGGGTATTGTGTATGGCATTTGTCCCAAAATGTGAAAGGTCATGCTTCTAACGCCAACAAAGACATAGTCGCATGGAGATTTATGGAGTGTAGTAGGTATTACACTGAGGCTGAGTTCAACTGTGGTTATACATTATTTAAGACAAGTATCCTTCGGCGGCCAAGTATGTGGAGGAGAGTACCGTGAAAGAAAAATGGGCAAGGTGTTGTTTTCTAGGAGAAAGATACAACTTAGACACAAGCAACAGTGTGGAATCGATGAATAATGTATTTAAGGAGGCAAGGAAGTACTCCTTAATACCTATGCTTGATACGATCATAAGAAAATTTTCTAACTGGTTTAATGAACATCGAAAGGAGGCTGTGTCTGGATCGACTTCAAATAAACTTGTGCCTTTAGTGGAGAACCTCATGCACGACCTATGGCCCATTGCTGAGAAACTGAGTGTGACAGAGCTAAACCATTATGAGCTTGAGTACAATGTCATCGGTAATAATGGTAAGACTTATATGGTGAACTTTCTCTTGAAAAGTTGCTCTTGCAGGGTGTTTGATATTGAAAAGTATCCTTGTCCGCACGTTCTATCTGCTTACATTGAATTCAGAAGGGACAATGATAGATCTCGTGAAATGCAATTACATGATTTGTGCTCCAAATATTATTGGATGGAGCTGTGGGTTATGGCGTATTACAGGACAATCTATTTAGTGCCGGATATGTCTCAATGGGATATTCCAGATGACGTCAGAAGCAAAGAATTCATAGCTCCAGAAAAGAAAATAAAAAAGGGAAGGAAGAAAAATAACAGGTTTCCATCGGCTGGTGAAAAGCGTCCAAGGACACAAAATAAAAGGCGGCGAAGACAAGGACTCCAATGGTTGTTATTTGGAAATAGTTTTACTGTTTGATGAAAGTTTCTTTTGTAAAACTATGAAAGTTGATATGTTTCGTTTGTAAAACTGGATTTCCATTCGTATAACTGATGGTACTTGATATGTTTATTTTGTAATACTAGATTTCCATTCGTATAACTGGCGTAAGTTGATAATGGAAAATAAAAGTAAAAATTAAAAATTACAATGTGAATTCACAAATATGTTATAAAAAACACAAATAAATTTCAAAAATATTGAATAAAAGTGAAAGAACAATAATACTATATCTTAGTTTGTTATGAAACAATGTACACAATATTATCCTTATACTTTTAAGGTGACTTTGTGAATATTAACCAACTTAGGATATCGAAGTTACAGAAGTATAGTGATTTCATATTTTAATTCAAAAAACACTAATAATTATATGTTAATTAATTACAATCACCTGTAAAACTAATTTTTTTTTTTTAAGTGTATGTTATACTAACTAAAGTATAAAACAGTCAAAGTAGAACTACCTCATAGCTCTGGTACAACAGGTAACTAGAGTAAAACTATGTCGTTTATGCGGCGCACATGTGGAAAAACGGCGCAGGAGAGGAAATATTTTTGGCGCCCAAATGGCCAAATTTTTCAATTATGGCGCCCAAATGTCCAAATGTTTCAATTGTTTTCAATTTTCCGCCTTATCCATTTATGACCATTCTCTCTCTTTTTCGAGCTCAGCATCATTCTCTTCTCTCTTCGTCGAGCTCAATATTCTCTCCTTTCACTCCTAGATCTTCGACTTTGGTAAAATTTTAATTTATTTATTACGTCTTTGATTTGCTATTCCACTATACATCATTCAAATTATCTTGGATATGTAGGTAATCATGGACAAAATCTGTGAGAGGGACCCTTACTACGCTGAAATGAAGAGGCACAAGAACGAAGAGCTCATGCGTACTTTAGTTGCTGATGGTGACTATGGTCATCCTTTACGCTGTCCATGTGGTGGAAGCATAATCTACGAGACCACCGGAGAGCCGCCTTTAGGGAGGAGATACTTAAAATGCAATCAGTATAAGGTAAGTAGTTGTACATCGATTTTAGGTTAATGGAATTATAGTTCAAGATATCATGATATCTCTCTCTATCTCTTTATGTGCAGAATGATGGTTTACACTTACACATTCGAAAAAGGTGGGATATCGCTACCGAAGAAGAGGTGACTATGTTAAGGAAGGAGTTTGATGAAAAGGCGAAGGAGGGAAGCTTCAGACTCCCTGATTTGAATATAAAGCAGTTGAGTAGAGAGGTGCAAAACAATGCTGAAGAGATTGAAAACCTGAAGGACTTGGTGGCTATGCTTGTGGGTAGAATCAAAAACCTTGGTGGCTAGGCTTGTGGGTAGAATCGAAAAACTTGATGGCTACGTTTTTTTTACTTTCTAAGTTTCTAAGACTCATGGTTGCTTGCTTGGATGTACTCTTTCTTTTATTTTGGAAGACTTATGTTTGTTTTCTTTTTGATTCAAGTTTTCAAGTTTTAACAATCAAACATAGTAAAATTCAAGTTTTAAGAAACCAATCAAACATAGTACAAATTCAAGTTTTAAAAACAATCAAACAAAGAACTACAAATTTAACAAGAAACAATTGTCTTTGACCTTGTCATTCTCTGATTTTCGCCATCACCTACTCCAGCTCATTTAACACCCTTTTTGCCTTGCTCCTTTCCTGCATCTGGTGGTTTGCTTGAACCACCCGTATCCTCCTGTGATTCGTAAGTTGATGCTTCTAACAATCTGAGCCTTTTGTCCAAACCATCTTGCTTTTCTAAAATTTCTTTATGTGAAGCTTCCAACAATCCGATTCTTTTGTCCAAACCATCAAACTTGCCCACATTTTCTTTCTTTGAAGCTTCCAACAATCCGACTCTTTCGTATAGTCCTTCAAACTTGCTCACATTTTCCTGCTGTGAAGCTTCCAACATTCCGATTCTTATGTCCAATCCACCAATCTCATATTCCTCGAAGCTTGGGTTTCCTGGAATTTCCTCGTCCAACACATCCTGAGGTGGCTCTTCTACTCGGGTTGCCACATCATTAGTGTACATCTTATCTAACGTTATGGTTAATCCTTTATTATGACATTGCATCCAACTATCAACAACGATGTCATGTTTATCATCATCGTCCTCCTTTTCTGTGATTGTAGCAAAAAGAGACATTTCCTCATCTGTAACTACTAAAATGCTATCAATGTCCTGTCAACGTAAACAATGAAGAAAGATAAATAACGTTACAACCCAAAAAAACAGATATGCTAAAGATAACTAGGACAACTTACCACAGTTGTACCAAGTGCTTTATATATTTCCGAAAGTTTAGTCCCTTTACATTCACCTTTCTTGAACATTTTCTTGCACATCCTAGGACAATTTTCGTCTGCCTCTGGATAATCTTCTAAGAATTTTTCCCCTAAATTGGGAATCGCCTCAAATGCTAAGAGCTACAAAACCTCACACAACACACATATAGTTAGAGTTATCCTAAATTATAAGAACTAGTACGAGTCAAAACATCAACTAAATTTTACTAACCTCCATTGGAATACAGAAACCTGGAACTGGCCATAAAACACCTTCTTTGACGGTCCCTCCAAAATGAGTCACCGTGTGCTCAATCTCTTCTAGCATGTGATCAAATGACAATCTCCCCCAAGGAAAATCCCTACAAAACTCTCGATCATCCACCACTCTTAGAAAAAATGGCTCGACGGGACTAACATCCTTTAGTCTTTGTCTGTGCTATAACAATGCTGGATAAGAAATAGAGGACCGCCATTTTCAACCTATCTACAGAACGACCCACCGGTACCATTTTCTGTAGTTTGGCTTTCACGTCTTGATATCTTATTTTTTTCTGCCCCTTAAAATGCTTCTTCACAAAGGCCTCACTCCCCGCTTTTTTATAACCAATTGGATAGTTACGGCAGTTAAATCCTGATATTAAGGCGTGTTCCTTAATGCCATACCGAATTGGAACATCATTTACGACAAACCAAGCTTCCTTTTTTTTCGATGCAGGCCTTTCGGAGAAACAGCATCCACATCCCCATAACCTTGTGGTTTTTTTCCCTTGGCATGTGGCAAATGTGTTTGAAGGACGGATGTTCCTCAAACCATTTCCTCTCAAACGTTAAGAGCGGATGCGTCAAGCCATCTAGCATTTCCAAAGCTTCAAGGTTATAACACCTCGTAGATAGCTTTATTTTCTTCTTATACTTTGAAGGCGGAAAGCACATTCGCAGAGGTTCTAGTGGTGGCTCTATTTTCTCCTCGAAACCCTGCCATAACAAGTTTTACCAAGTATTACCGAGTTAATACATTTTCATAAATTACACAAAACATCGATTGCAAGTGGTATTCCCGAACTAAAATCAATGACATCAAGAGCAATACGTTTTCCCTAACTAATACGAATAACATCAACACCAATTTGCTCTTTTTCCCTAACTAAAACGAATAACATCAACACCAATTTGCTCTTTTTTCTTTAACTAAAACGAATCAAGATATCAATCGACTAATAACGAGCTACTAACTGTTGACTCCCTGAGTGTTCGGCTTGTACTTCCCTCGTCCGTATCTCTATTTTCTTCATTCTGGTCAACTAGAGCTCTGTCGGACTCTTCTTCAAGATCTTCTTCACTTCCATCCCTCATCTTCATTCTAAGACGATGGATCTTGGGAATGGATTCGGGGGATCCCGGACTGCAACCTCGCTCTCTTCTCCGAGTTCTTCAGTCACCGGAGGTTGGTTTTCTACTTGTTCAATCCTTTCGTCTACTTCAATCCTTCCAACTTCAGCGACGACATCATCATTCCTCTCCGGAGGAGCCAGAGATCGCTCACTCTCATCATTCCCAACGGGACTCTGGTGGCTCTCTTCTTCGAGATCTTCTTCTTCCCTCCTTTCACCGGAATTCACTTCCTCATCATTTCCAACCGGACTCCGGTAGCTCTCTTCTTCGAGATCTTCTTCTTCACTCCTTTCACCAGTATTCACTTCCTCATCATTCCGACTTGGAAGCGGATATCGCTCCTTCACTTCCTCAGCAATCTTTGACTTCTTCATTCCCAACCTTGTTTCAACCATTTTTAACACCACAAATCGAGTAGAAAATTTTCAATCGCCTTTTTATCCTCTAGTTATCACTAGTTTAACGAAGAGAGTTCGAAAGAGGATAAGAAGTTAGAGAACGGTTCTCTTAAATTTGTGTTTAATTTTTATTCTATCGCAATTTGAATCGATTTTGGGGTTTTTCAATTCGGGTTTCCGGGTTGGTGAGTCGTAAATAATCGGATTTTAATAGGGTAAGACAGTAATATACCAATTTTTCGATTTAAAATTAATTCTTCAAAATTAGAGTTTTAATCGATGGGGTTTTCATATTGCTTCCCTTTGAATGTGGGGTTTTCGGATAAAAACTCTCGTCTCTCTACAATGCGCAAAAATAAATCCCAAAACAATTAAAATCAATATTTTAAAAAACCAAAGATAATAACAATTATTTGTAAAATTTTGTGTGTTTTGTGTTTAGCTAGTAAGTGCAATTAATTTTAATATTTAACGACCTTAATTTTAGAGTGAATTTTCTCCATAAACCAAATTTTGGTCGCAAAAAAAAGATTGGCTACTAAATGTTAATAAAAAAGGATAGGACTATGAATCGACGATTCATATTTGGCTGAGAAGATTTTTGTTGTGGAGGGCTTCATCATAATCGTATATGCTGTATAGGTAGTCATATGATTAAATCAAATATCTCCAATAATTATATAACAATTGAACAAAAAATATAAAGATAAGTAATAGATATTATATTCTATGCATAATATACTAGTATACCATTTGGTAATTTAGCGAAATAATACAACTTACATAAGAAATTATAATGGCATGTAAGTCATAATGTAAACTTTTTAAGAAAGATTTTTTCACTTCAACTGTTGCACTTCTCTAACCTCTTTTTGTCTTAGAGGTTAGTTCCCTCTTATCTCTCTATCACTCTTGTTTTGTGTTTGCTTGTTCAAACACAAAGACAATTAGTAACTAGAGAGAAAAACTCTATGAAGACTACATTTTATTAATCGGATCCAATGGTAAATTCTTACACAACACCACATACACAATCTTATACTACTTAGCTACACACACTTGCACACTTCGACCATGCTTCTTCAAGGTTCTAGACTCTCGTACAAAAGCAACCTCTATCAACTCAAACTTAGGAGTTTAACTAGACACTTAGACTACAACAAGACATGAATACTTATTTGGGCTTTACTTAAACTGTAGCCCATTAACCTTTGTTACTAAAACAACATAGGGCCCAACATCTCCTTATGTTGACTTTGCCTCCTCCTTCATGTCACGACTTCTTCTTCTTCTCCTTCTTCTTCGCTTCTTCATCTTCTCTTGCTTTTCTTATTCTTCTTCTCACTCAGCTTTTCCTCTGTTACAGAAATTAATCAAGAACTGAATCCTCCACATCAACATATATATATATATATATATATATTGCATATATATGTAGTTATATAATATACATTGTTATCTATACTATATAAAAGTTTAAGCTTTAGTGCTCTTACGCCGTCCACATATGATTTTAAAATCCCATTATAATTGGTTCACGTCAGCATTTAACATAAACTATGACAATAATTTGCAAAAAACTACAAAAAAAACAAAATTTGGTTCCTGCCAAAAACTAAAAGAAGAAAAATTCATTTCAACCAAAAAAAATAAAAGGAAAATTATCACCAAAATAAGCAACAAAAAGTTGAAATGAATCAAAATCATAAAGTTAGTATATAATAGAATTATGAATTACTTACTTATTAATGAATTATATATATATATATTCATAACTTCATATGTTTCTAATAATTAATTAAGACATTAGTTAATAATTTTTTAAAAATCAATATTCAAAATAAAGAAAATTGGTCACATAATATTTATGATTCCCTATTAAACAGTATAGATTTTTACTAAAACAATATAAAAGTTGAAGTTATAGTGCTCTTAAGTCGTCCACATAAGATTTAGAAAATCCAATATGATTGGTTCACGTCAGCATTTAACATAAATTATGACAATAATTTGCAAAAAACTACAAAAAAAAAGGAAAATTTGGTTCATGCCAAAAACTAAAAGAGGAAAAATTCATTTCTGCCAAAAAGTTAAAAGGAAAATTATCACCAAAATAAGCAACAAAAATAGAAATGACTCAAAATCACAAAGTTAGTATATAATAGAATTATGAATTAATTGCTTATTAATGAATAATATATATATATATATATTTGTATATTCATAACTTCATAATTTTCTAATAATTAATTAAGACATTAGTTCATAATTTTTCAAAAGTCGATATTCAAAATAAAGAAAATTGGTTGCATGATATTTTTGAATCCCTATTTATACAGTATAGATTTTTACTAAAACAATTACTTATTATTGCAATTATAATTATTTATCATGACTTTTCTTTTTTCTCAATGAGATTTAGCATAAAATTGATATATACCAAAAAAACTTAAAAGAAAAATTATCACCCAAATAAACAATTATATAGTATAAATTACTCAAAATTATTATTTAGTATATAAAGAAATTATGAATTAATTACTTATTAATGAATAATAATAATAAAATGTTTTATTTCCTAATTATATTGCTTATAATAATACTTCTAATTTTATTCAGTACCCTAAATCGTTTATATTCCTGAAAACTTTGAATGTAAAATTGTTTACTTTCATAATTCTATATCTCATTTATTATATTTGATTTCTGTTTTGCTTCTTGATTTGCTTAGTTTTGTGTTTAGTTGTTTGAATAGGTTGTTCAATAAATTGTTCGAAACAAATAATTTATTAGTATGTATCTAAATGTGTGTTATATTTATTTATGGATATCGTTTTATGCTCATCATCTCAATGTTGCAGCAAACTTAGTAGCTTTCTGACTTAGACACATCATCTCATTCTGCTGAAGTTGCCCCTTGCTTACAATAACTGGTATTTATTTACTTATTTTGTTGCTCTTAACAATTTTGTTATAGTTGTATTAGACGTTGTTTACGGAGAGACCAACTATTAGAGTTTATGTTGACATATCACCAACTCTATTTTTCATCTCAAATCATCCAAACTTGTATTCAATCACGCTGCTGATAGATTGATGAGTGGACTTGTGTTTTCCTCTACTTCCGCAAGAGATTAATGCATCTTTTGGTTATTTCTCCATTATGGCAATGGTAAGAAACTTGCTGGAAAAGCATAGTCAACGTAGATATAAATCTTTCTGTAAATAATTAAATTTTAATGCAATTTTTGGTTATTTTTAAATTGTGTCATTGGTAAGAAATCTGCTGGAGAGATTGAGAGAGCAAAATGATTTTCACCGGTAAAACACAAATTAGTAGAATCAGTATTGTTACTTAGTTCTCTATTATCGTTTAAAGTTAGCTATTCAATGATTATGTTATTTGATATATTCTTCATCTTCTATACTGAATAATAATCACTATTTTACTGAATAACAGAATCAGTGTGTTTCTTTGATTTGTAGATGTTATTTTTAAACTTTGTGGAAGAAATAAAAAACAGAAGAAACTATTATACATAGCACATTGCATAAGTAGTTCTTACTAACAAACATAGGAGCTTAAACCAAGATATTCACAGAGCGTGTCCAAGTTAGCATCAGAATTGAAGACAGCCAAATCTTAAATCGAAGGTTTGTGCAAACAGTTAACTGATAAGAATAAAGAAGATGACTTTGTGAAGCTTAATTCAAATTTAATGGAGTGAGATGGAATTTAGTGGAGAAGAAAATTGAGCTGCATAGTGTAAGAGTGAAACAGAGAAAATAGTGGAAACCGTAAGGTGCATGGACCTCATGGAATCTCAGATTAGAAGAATGAAGGTTCAGTGTGAGCAATGGAAGAAAGCGGAACCAGATTGTCTGGGAGATTTTAAAATATGATGATTTGTTGCCTCCAATTGTTCATGATCTAAATTCTTTTGGAATAAATGTTGAAGATTGTAGTTGCTTCCGTGGTATCGATCCTGAGATTAAGGATTATTTATTTCTTCATTGCGAATACTGAGAACAGATTATGCAACACTTTAGGCAACCTAGCCAAATTATTTTGGAATGGTCCATATTGATAAGTTGGCGCTCTCATCTTGATCTGGTCATGCTTCCCATGCTCAAGTTATTGGGCTTGCAATCAGCAATCTTACATAACAGCATCTATATCACTCTGAAAGTTTTGTTCCATCAGATAGATAAGAATATTTGTGCTACACTTTTACCTCACATATACTATAAAGGTTGGTGTGAGCTTCTGTCCAGATGGGTCACCTACTCATAGATCCAAACTTGATTTTATGATGCTTCTCTTTTTTTCATCCGGCCTTTTAATTTTTTTATGGCCATAAAAACTCTCATTGCCTTTACAGCAATTGTATTCAAACTCTTATTCTTCTAGGTAATATATATTCAGTATAAGATGACAGAATATTGTGGAGAGAACAATTTAATTGAGAATATCCAAATGTTGAAAGAGTTTGGTGTGTTACTGATTTTTTTAATAATACTGTTAAAAAAATTGCATTGGGGTTGTACATAAATTTGAATAACTATATATATATATTTTTTAAACTTTGCCACATTGTTGTTGAAAAATGCATCGATACTTAAAGACAATACCTTAATTTTTAGAAAGAACTAGACATATGAATATTTTTCCTCGAAAAAGAAGTACAAATTTATTGATCCTTCAGTTACATTAACATATGCAAATTCTTCCATGAGATTTCATTACCTTATTGGGTTTTCTACCAACTTGGGAAAATGGTTCAGTAATCAGTATTTCAAAAATCTTAAAAATATTTGTTTACCTTTTACACACTTTAACATATGAATACATGGATTCAACAACTATCCAATGATGTGATGTTTTATGCATCAGGTTTTACCCAACCAATGGTTCCCGCAAGTGCATGGTTGTGCGCGATACTATAGTGGTGGGATCGAATCCACAGAGAGTAAAGAGCATTATAGATCTGTAGATCTAAACAGAGGTAGGATGAAAATATGGAAATCTTGTCACAAAAAGAAATACGAATAAAATCCGAATAAAATCTTTAATTAAGGAAAAAAAATCAATTTAAAATAAATGTTGGGATCTGGGAAATCACAAGGATTTAAATAAATAAAAAAGATATCTAACCGGATTAGCAGTTTAATGATCTAGATCTAAAACACAAACACGGTACCAAAATAAATCTCTTTTAATGAGTAAATATTATTCTAACATAAATCCGCTAGGACCCTATGCTAGCATGTATTTAGCAAGTTTGATAGAGTTCACTTGTACATTCAGATCCAACTCTTGAAAATCTGGAAATCAAGCCTACAAACTATAGACTCCGGGTAGAATAACCAACCCTAACTGTATTATAAAACTCTATGAATCATTTGATAGATTCGTCAACCTAACAAAAGCATTTGTTTCATAGAAGTATAAATCTAATAATCATAACCCTAATTTATAACAATAATCTAACTAAAAAATAAATCCCTTTGAATAAATCCCATTTCCCAACATGCAGATCTACTCAACCATGGCAATGGGTTAATAGATCATGATGTTGTATGATGTAAAATGCAAAGAAAGAGATGAAGACAGAGTGTAGATCTAAAAATGTAATAGAAAATATTATAGATCTGAGAAAACCAATGTAAAAGTTTACAGATCTGAAATGAAAATGAAAATGACAGAGTAACAGTGAAAAATCGTGTATAGGTCTCTCTGGTCGCTCAGGAAATGATCCCTATTTATAGGGAGTCTTCTATGTCAAAATTCAGAGTTAATGTGAGATTTGGAGAATATTTGAGATCCATATTTTTGATCCGGCTTGGATCGATCGATCTCCTTCCTTTGATCTGTGCCACCTCATAGATTCCTCTTACTGGCCGATCCGCTTCAGGATCGGTCAATCCTCTTCATGTTTGGTCGATCCTCTTCAGGATCGCTCGATCTATAGTGTCTCCAAAATCTAATGAAGTTTAAAAACGTCCAAACTTGCTCCATTTTGCCCATTTTAGCTCCAATGAAGTGAAAACCTAAAAAGACACTAAAACCGGCCAGAAGGACACAAAACCTAACTCCAAACTCAATAAAACATGTAAAAACAATAGTAAAAACTAGTGAAAATAGAGACTCACCACACCCCCAGACTTGAATCCTTGCTTGTCCTCAAGTAAACAACAAGACAATGAAACAAAGTTCAGAAGTGGAAGTTTGAAAAACGAAAACTTACGTTTAGCTTAAGAATCCACCATGTTGATCATGTAAACCAAAAAGAAACCTTGTGAAAGGTTAATCAAACTTTAGCAGTACAACTTGTATTTTACCATAAGCATAGCAAACATTACCGTACTCTAGCATCCGAGATCCAAGGAAACTTCTGAAATCTCCATTGTTGGACCTTTAACATTCATTAAGTGTTGCATGCAGTCTCACAAAGAGAGTCAAAATCGCTAAGGGATAGTAACGGAGGGCCATTTTGAGGGTGATGGTTAGGCATGATAAATGAACTCCGGTGCAAGTCAGCGCAAAATCACAATGAGACGGAAACTAAAGATGGTGCACAACCTCTTGAACCTTGGATCCCAAGAAAGCTTCAACATAATGATCCTAATAGAGTTGCTATTGGGGCTAAAATAAATAACAGAAACAAATAACTAAATAAATAAAAGGTTTTATTCTGGTTCCTTCAGACTTCTTTCCCTTCTTTTTCTTTTCATTTTTTTTTTTGAAAGTGAGTCTCGGGATGAGACGGGATCGATCGATCTAGATAGGATCGATCGACCCCAGAACATTTTTTCCTGAGAAGGGGAAGTTGGAACCAGCTCTAACCATGTACATTAATCCTACTAAAACTGCACCACTAGTCAACTCAAACTAATATAGATGAAGTACTGATACTAGAAAGCTTACTCGGAAATCTTTAGAACATTTGGTTGTACCAGTCTCCATACTCCGTAGTTTTTGCACTTGGTTGCACATGCTCCTAATGTTGCGAAAGAGGACTGGGGTCTGAATGAAAAAAGGTGTAAGGGTGTGGAACCAAACTAAAAATGAGCTTGGCCATCCGGAGCTCCAATAAGAATGGGGTGAACTTCGGATCTATATGATATTTTATGCGATATCGAGCCCCTAAGTGAGAAGATTAGTCCAAGTTAAAGGTCCAAGTAGATAGAGCCAACGCTGGATCATTCAGATTTGCAAAGGATAGGTCGCTTCTGGTAAAGTTGATCCACTGATGGTGTTTCCAATCTTCTTTAACTAAGTCCAATAAATGTCAACATAAAATGGAAACCAAGAAAATTGTAAAATTCCCATGTTTTGACTTAATAAAACGATTCAAGAAAAATGAAAAAGTTTTATTTTTGAAACATTTTTGGGACAAGTAAACAAAAGAAAACACAGTGTTAGTAACATAAGAAAGCAGACTTAAATCACTGCGTCTCGCTGTCATATAAAATCAAAGAAAAAGGGTGCTGCGAAACAACACTGGAGATAATGAATTGTGAACAAGAAAGCAAACCATAAACCATGGAAGGAGTTTTACGACCAAAAGGGAGCATTGGTCTGTTAATTGAATCAGTTTTTCAGCTTTTCTCGTCTCGGGGATCGATCGATCTGGGGAGGATCGATCGATCTCAGCGTCTTGAAACTTCTTGAAATTTGCATCTTCTGCGTTTTGCTCCTGTTTTCAGTCAGCTCAACACAAAAACATCATCATATCTTATTTGAAAAATAAATAAATAAATAAAATAAAATAACTGAAGGGAGATAAAATAAAATAGTTTTATTAATTTAAAAGCAAAAAGAAATTAAAAGAACATGTTGGGTTGCCTCCCAACCAGTGCTTGTTTTTGTAAAGTCACTAGCTTGACTTAATTTTATTTCAATTGGGTTCTGGGTTCATTGGAGGAATGATATCTTCCTCATCTGGTGGTTGGTTTTCTGCCTGATCTTGGGCTTCGCAGTGACTGCCCTCATCATGTAATCCAGATTTTCTTCAGTTGCTTCAAAGTTTATTTCTACTGGATCTTCACCACCATCACTTCTTGGAGTCATGTTCATTGATTGAACAACATCAACAGATTCCATATCTTTTACAATGAAAGCTTGACCATTTATGGTGGGGATTCTGTTGAAGGTCTCGACGTAGAAGGTCATAGAGGTGTTTTTAAACCTAAGTTTAATTCTCCTCTTGAGGATGCTAATTGAGGCTCTGGTTGTTGCTAGAAAAAGTCTGTCCAGTATGATTCCCGTCCATTTTTCATCTAGGGAAAAGACAACAAAATCCACTAGTGCATAACTCCCCTTAAACTAGAGAGGAATGTTTAAGAGTTTCCTACTGGTATTCTTCTTGTTCCATCAGCCCTCTCAAGTTCCATGGTGATTGGTGTCATGTGGAGTAACCCTAACTTCTTAGCTTGATTGAGTGGCATCATGTTTACCCTGGCACCAATGTCAATCATGTTTACACACTTTAACATATGAATACATGGATTCAACAACTATCCAATGATGTGATATTTTATGTATCAGGTTTTACCCAACCAATGGTTCCCGCAAGTGCACGGTTGTGTGCGGTAGTATAGTGGTGGGATCGAATCCACAGAGAGTAAAGAGCATTATAGATCTGTAGATCTAAACAGAGATAGGATGAAAATATGGAAATGTTGTCACAAAAGGGAATCCGAATAAAACCTTTAATTAAGAAAACAAAATCAATTTAAAATAAATGTTAGGATCTGGGAAATCACAGGGATTTAAATAAATAAAAAGGATATCTAACTGAATTAGCAGTTTAATGATCTAGATCTAGAACACAAACACGGTATCAAAATAAATCTCTTTTAAGGAGTAAATATTATTCTAACATGAATCCGCTAGGACCCTATGCTAGCATGTATTTAGCAAGTTTGATAGAGTTCACTTGTAGATCCAGATCCAACTCTTGGAAATCTGGAAATCAAACCTACAAACTATAAACTCCGGGTAGAATAACCAACGCTAACTGTATTATAAAATCCTATGAATCATTTGATAGATTCGTCAACCTAACAAAAGCATTTGTTTCATAGAAGTGTAGATCTAATAATTATAACCCTAATCTATAACAATAACCTAATTAAACAATAAATTCCTTTGAATAAATCCCATCTCCCAACATGCAGATCTACTCAACCATGGCAATGGGTTGATAGATCATGATGTTGTATGATGTAAAATGCAAAGAAAGAGATGAAGACAGAGTGTAGATCTAAAAATGCAATGGAAAATATTATAGATCTGAGAAAAACCAATGTAAAAGTTTACAGATCTGAAATAAAAATGAAAATGACAGAGTAACAGTGAAAAATCGTGTCTAGGTCTCTCTGGCCGCTCAGGAAATTGTCTCTATTTATAGGGAGTCTTCTATGTCAAAATTTGGAGTTAATGTGCGATTTGGAGAATATTTTTGATCCAAATCAATCGACCCGGCTTGGATCGATCGATCTCCTTTTTTTGATCTATGTCACCTCATAGATTCCTTTGACTAACTGATCCACTTTAGGATCGGTCGATCCTCTTCATGTTTGGTCGATCCTCTTCAGGATCGATCCATCCAGAGTGTCTCCAAAATCCAATGATGTGTAAAAACGTCCAAAGTTGCTCCGTTTTGCCCATTTTAGCTCCAATGAAGTGAAAATCTGAAAAATCACTAAAACCGGCCAGAAGGACACAAAACCTAACTCTAGACTCAATAAAACATATAAAAACAATAGTAAAAACTAGTGAAAATAAAGACTCGTCATCCAACATCATTCAGAAGAGAGTTTACTGGCCCTATCTATTGTAGCTATTTATTTATTAATTATTTCTATCTCTAGAGTAGCTAAAACAAAAGCAATTGTATCCTAACATGATGATTCTTAATATTCTTGCTATTCTTAAGTTCTTTATTCTAAACTATCTAATATGCTCACTTGAGTAAGCTTTCATATATTCAAGTTGTTGGAGGTGTTGGAGATGAAATTCTCAGATTAGTCTTCATTTCTATTTTGAGAAACATATAAATCTCATCGAAAAAGCAAAAGAGTCGTGATAATCAATTACACTTATAAAAATAATGTAGAGTTTTGTAACAATGGTGACGATGTGGATATTTGAATAATACAATCATACTTGTAGGATACTTGCAAAGTCTTTAATTTAAAACAAAATATAAGACCAAAATATTCAGAAGGATGTTTTGCAGCATAATTGCTAAGTGTTAGACATGAAAATGCACCTATAAATAGAACAAAATTTGCCTATGAAGATGATTGCCAAATGGTGGTTGTTGATCCTAAATTTTTAAAGCAATCAAGTGGAAATTAACTGCAAGACATATTTCAAGCCACAAAGGTAAGAACATTTTATCATAAACTACATATGCAAACATTACAAAAACATCAACCCTAACTATATATTAAAAATGATACATCATATTTTAATATGTTTTATACAAAATTATTCTTTAAATCTTCATTTTATATTAAATTTACTTTTCAACAATTATAAAAAACATATATAATTAAAGTAAACCAAAATGAAATATTACATAAAACTCTAGCTATATATAAAGTTAATAAATACAAAATATATTACATAAATTAATAAAAATATATTTACACATAGTGGGTAAAAACCTAGTCTTAATAAAAATCTGTTGTAGCACATTAATTGGTTAATGCATTATAATCTGATACTAATTATACTAACTTTACGTTCCAGGTTCAAAGCCCGCCCGTGAATATGTTGTAATTTTTAAATCTTTTGTTATTCATTGGTTAAGAAAAAATTTAATCGCCTTTGCCTTGCTATTCGTAAAACTAAAAAACAGTCACACAGGTTTTGGTCTCTAAACGATATTAGTGATTGATTGATTACTCCGGTCTAGAACCAACAAATGGAAACATTGGAACTTTTGGTACAATTATTTGATTACGAGCCACTTTTTCTCTTAATCTCTCTATTGAGTCTTTGATATTTTCTATTTTTGTTTCTTTGATTTGTTTGTTTGTTTGTTTTGATCAGCTAAAGTGCATAACCTTTTGACGGTGGAAAGTGGTAAAAATATTTCTCTTTGTGTGTATTGAAAATATGTTGTAGAGCGCTTTCAAAGCAAATTGAAACTATGTTACAATTATTAGTTCATGCATAAATCTGTGTAAATACGAGCATTATGCTGATCAATATAGCTTTTTGAGATGCGTTATATTCCAAGTAGAAGTATAATACATTTATTTCACTTTCGTGAGATTGAAAACCAACATATATATGATTTACGAATAGTGAATCAAATGGCCCATAACTTCAGTTTCAAAGAGACAAATCATTTATACGTACTACATTGGCTTAAATTTGAAAATCTATTTCCTAATGACAAAAAAAATATAACACCCTAAGAAAATAGGTACCGAATTTTACAGGGCCTCTTTTACCGTCTTCTCAATGTTCAAAACCAATGGATTGCTAACAACTGATTAAAGATTTACAAGGAAGCATGATGATGATGGCACTAATATTTAACTGAGTTTACACAAGTTTCAAAAAAAAAAAAAAAAAATACTAAGAGTGTACACGCATGTGATCACAATTCACATACGTATGCCTTGATCACGTTCTAAGTTTTTTTTTTTTTTTTGAAACTTATGTTATAAATTTTTCAGATTCAAAATTTAAGAAAAATATTTATCCACTAATTTGATTAATAGGTTGTTAGTATAGTGACTTTATTTTTTCTCGTTAATATAACTTCTATTTTGTTGGAAAAAAGGTAATCTTAACATTAAAACTAAAGAAATAAAAAGTTTAAGAAAAATATAAAAGCCTTCTATATGGAGAATAAGATGTGTAGCATATGTAAGATGTCGTCACCATTTTCAATGGAAACACATGCTTATTTTTTTCAATAATAAGCCTTTGTTACAATTTGCAAAATGACTAGTGTTGTGAATAAGGATTGAACTTTTTAAGAAAAACTAATGACCAAAAGCATGTAAGATATATAACAACAATATGAGAGCAGGTGACATATACAACCCACCGAATTAGGGTGTTATCAAACTTGTGATCAGTCATATAATTGAGGGATCGATTTATCAGTCACCAGTACAGTCATTCATCCTCGAGGAAGATGACGAAAGACCACCATAGCGTCTGTTATTTCTCTCTCACCAAAACTGATTTAGACTACTCTGGAAAAATACTCGAAAAAGGTATATCAGCTCCCAGTCTTTCAAATTAGATGTGTAGCGAAAAGAAAGAATCCATCTTGCCATATAGCTGATCAGATTTGAGATGCAAAATAAAAAGAGAAGAAGAGATGGTCACGCGTTTCTCCTTGAACTAGGTTTGAAGGCAACAGATGGCCAAGTGGTTAAAGGTTTACAGGATTTTACATCATATCGGGCTACGGAGTTAGTTTTTTAATGTACACATTGTTTTGCAGATTAATGCATGCAAGACTTATCGGATATATATATTGAATATTGTTCAAGCGAAATGCTTCAAATCGAGATTATAAGCTAATAATTTCTTACCTCTCAATGCTGAGTTGACTAAAACTAGTCGATAAATCTGTGAGATATGAAATCATGGGATGTATAGCTGTATTCATCACATACTTGTTCATCTCATCCGGCTCCTGCAAACATACAGTGATTTTCGGAACTTTTGTACCTCTTTATCCTTATATAACAACTTACATATAATGACAAGGCTTCTCCACAAAGCTTGATAACTTTAATAATCAAGGGGCAATAACCATAGCCGTATCCTTGTTCACCTAAACCAAAGAGTACCGCAAGTTTAGCGAACTGCATGCATGGGTTAAAAAAAAAAAAACTTTTTAGATGTTACAAAATCAGAAAATCAACAAGTTAACAAAGGAAAAGTGTTGCAATTTTGACATTCCAACCTTTGTCTTTCACTCACAAAGGTTAGTTCACTCTCTTTCTCTCTATGTCTTTGTTTTGTGTCTCTTTAATAAACACCAAAACACTTAGAACACTTAGAGAGAAAATACTTTAACTTCTACATTTTTATGTCGGATCACTTAGATGATTTCTTACAACACACACACACATTACTTATACTACTTCTACTTGTTTGCACCCATGCCTTAGCCCATACTCATAGGTTCTAGACTCTTACACAAACACACAACTAACAACTCTCCTTACTAACTCTTAACAACTCTAGTCTTAGCTAGACACAACACACTTACACACGTAGCTTTAAACAAAACACACACTTCTTTATTTGGGCCTTAACCAAAACCGATGGCCCATAATACTTCTCAGCCCAAGCCACCATCTCTTTCTTTTTGTTGACTTTTCTTCTTTGTTGACTTCTTCTTCTTCGATCCTTTATTCTTCGGTTTGCTCTTCTTCTTCTCTGTTCTTCATCTGAAGCTTCTTCTTTTCTTATTGCAGGTTTAATGGAGGACTTAATTCTCAACAAAAAGACAAAAGCAGAGATACCTTCGTGTTGGAAGACACAAAATAACTTGTATCAATTACAGCTTTGGCCTTAGGAATTTTTTTGCCGATTTTTGTACAAGCTTTCTCCAATTCTGGAATGTCAGATCCGACTATGCCATGGCCAATCCAATCTTTTTCGTTGAGGAAAAAAGTAGACATTATCGTAGATATCAGCGAATTTACGATTAACTACATCGTTATAGCTAGGACCAATGACCCACGAGCATGACTGAACGGTATCCAGCGTCCGAGACAAAACATTGATCGCTCCGAACCCCAGATCTGCTTTGTAATGAAAGACAGTAATTAGTTTGTCGCTCATGACTCTAGATCTGTGAAATTAGGGTTTTGTTTTATTGGTTATACAGAAGAGGTGGCAATTCATTAAATAATATTGGTTTAAATCTTGTCTTGGATCATTATATATTTGTTTTCCAAAGGATACTTTTATTGCTATCCCAACACGCCACTAAAACTAACAGTATGGCCTAGAGCACCTCCAGTTACTTGGTTATCTACTGTTTGGTTTAAAACTTTAAACTTGAAGGGGCAACACCAAAACATGCTTTCAGGATGTGGCTCTCCACCCTTCTACGAGATCAAGGTTAGTGTCTTGGGGATGCAGATACTACCTACTTGCTGCCTTTGTTCTATCTTTGAGGAAACAAGAGATCACATGCTTCTTTGCTGTGAATTGAGCGGTCACTCTACGGAAGCTAGTTCTTTGCAGGCTGGGCTTCAATGACCTTAATTTCAATACTTGGACTGCCATGTTAGCTTGGACTAGGATCAATGATAGCAATTCTCCTTCAACTCTCCGGAAAATTGCAGGCCATGAGCGCAATAGCAGGCTTCACAATCAACAAACTGACACCAACACCAGTGCTTTTCAAGCAACTGGATAGGCAGATTCGAAACACCATTTCTTCCAAGAGAAAACGACGTAAATTCCGGGAGTAATTTAATTGCTCTTTTCTTTCATTCTATTGTAAGCTTTGTTTTTTCTTCTGTTTTTTTTTGGCAAAATTTACAATTACAGTCAGGTTAAGCTTTTTTGTAAAACCACACATTTCATTTTAATGATATTTACATTCATATCAAAACAAAAACAAAACAAAAAGTATTGCAACAACACTTAAGGCTCTGTTCTTTTACACGTCGCTGCCACTGTTAGCGATAGAGTAAAACGACAGTGACGTCTGTGAGTAGTAAAGAAAAATGAAAACAAGAGAAGCAATGTGAAATCAAAATTGTCGCTGAAAATGAACGCCCATGTCCATAATAAGGGTCCCTCATGGTCTCCGATTAATCCAGCGACTCCCTCTCTTATGTAACATGATAAGGTCCCTCATGGTCGCTAAACGTAAATGTAGCACAAAAAGGTATTTTGTTCCAATGCAGCATCCCACGTATTAGGAGCTTGATAAATTGAAATTGACATACATGCCATATGCACATGATTCTCTATATATACAAGCCATTCTCAACCACACCATGCTTTGTTGCCGTCACACAAAAAAAAAGAGAAAGAAAAAAGAAAGAAAGAAGTTCATCATGCTTCTTTTTTCTTTAGGAAAATTGTTTTTCAAGTAAACCACAATTTTGATAATCTTTATAACTGTCTTTGTTTTCATTTTTCATGGAAATAACATTTTATGTTGGATCTTGGTTACGAGTAACACTCCTGTTCAAAAAATGCCTAACCGATTAGTAGCCAGAAATCGGTAGTTTTAAAAATTTATGTAAAGTCATCCAAGAAAAAATAAAATTAGAAAGAATACAAGATGTTTAGAGTTTGGATATAGAGAATGTTATGGTGGATCTAGATAAACTATCTTATTCTACATTATGTTAAAAAAACGTTTGTAAGTAATTTAAAGATGTATGTCCCATGAAAAAAAAAAAAGAGAAATAGTACAACTTGAAAAAAACAAAAGAGATATGGTGTAAAGAGAGAAAATAAAGATGAAAAAAATGAGGTCAGAAAAAAGTGAAATAAGAGGAATAAGAAGTTGAGGAGAGTCAAAGAAGAAAGTCAAATGTCATGGTCAGTCCATGTTTTAAGAGTGGACAGAGCTGGGATGATGAATTCTTCTGTTTATTCATATATGCATCTAATGGGGGTAGAGATGCGAGGAAAGAGCTGTGGGTGTATTTAAAAAACACCAAGACTCGCCAATGTTTAGATCATAACCCCTGGTTGAGTTTTGATGATTTTAATGAGATTTCAGAGGCTGAAGACACTCAGATATGACGCAGTCAGTGTCAACAACTCATGGTATGAGGGATTTTCGCTAAGAGATAGGTTGTCTCATGGACTTCTATTTACTTGGTGTAATAAGAGAGAGGAATGTTTAATCTGCAAGAGGCTTGATAGGAATAATGCATGGAGTAATGTTTTCCCACAATCTTATAATGTCTTTGAATCAGGAGGGGTGTTCATATCATTGTGTGAATGTCAGACGAGGACACTAATGAATCAGCCGGAGAAATTCTTTAGGCAAAAATCAAAGCTTCATTGGGTGACAAAAATAACCGATATTTTCCCCAAGCAGCAAAAATAAGGAATTCAATTCGTGAGATTCAAAGGGCTGATGGTATGATTGGGGATACACAAGAAACCTAATTCGAGAGGCTATGTTTTGTTTTCCTAAGATTTTGTATCGGTCTCTTTACTTCAAAGTATCAAATCTCTTTTTCTCTTTAAATCTCTCCCCTATTATCTTATAATCATGTTTATGCAAAGTTCAAATTCATTCGTGTTTTCCGGTGACCGGGAAAATATGATCCGGTTTAGTTAAATATCCATTTTGAATTGGGTTAAAAATTCAATCCAATTTAATAATTAAACCGGCAGAAATTGAAAAAGTGATGGTTGCCTGGTTGGACCTAACTTCTTGTGTATAAAACGGAAAAACGATGTATTTCCCCACGAGAAGTATCGTATAGTGTCAGATAGAGCCCAAACTATAACCTCGATGCAGTTATCCATCAAACGAAAGTTAAATACTTAGATCCTCATCAAATGAAAGTTCAAAACTTACTTCCCCATATAATGGTAAACCATCAAACCACGTTACAAAACCGTGAAAATATCTAAACCAAACCGATATTCATATCCAATTAGAACTAAAACCCGAGTAAACTGACCCGTTTCAACCCCGAATACCCGAATAAAACCCTATTTACAACGGTATTATTTCAGAAATCCCTAAATCGAAATCTGAAACACTAAAACCCCAAAATCTTAAATTGATCGATTCTCTTCATCGAATTCTGAAATTGATAGTAAGTGTTCGTATTGTATCTAATTTCGTTTCCTATTACTTATGTTTAAGCTCGAATTATCGTGAATTGAATGTGATGATTCATGTGTTCTTCAGCTCCAAAAGCAGATTAATCTCGAACTTTGGCATTATCAAAATCGCCGCACCAACCCTAAGCCCACACAACATGATCGAGTTCAAAGCGTAGATATGAAACATCGGCAAAACACAGAGTATGACGTCATCACTGTGGAAATAACGATTCGGATTCTTGCCGTCGACTTGCTGAGCAACGCTCGTGACTAGTCCCTTGTGAGTAAGCATCACTCCTTTAGGTAAACCGGTCGTACCGGAGGAGTAAGGAAGAGCCACAACATCGTCCGGTGAAATCTCCACCGCGTCGATCACGGTTACGTCTGATTCGTTTGACTGAGTCAACTCGCTGAATCGGAGACATCCTTCCGGGATTGGAACGGAATCGGATACGTCCGTGCAGACGATTATAACTCCGTCGTCGTTTTGGAGTGATTTGATTTTGTCGATGTAGCGAGATTCGGTGACGATGAGTTTCGTATTGGAGGCTTTGGCTTGTTTCTCGATCTCTGACGGAGTGAAAAAAGGATTCACGGCGATGGCGATCGCGCCGCGGAAGGAGGCGGCGAGGAAAGCGAGGACGAATTTGGGGCAATTCGGAAGGAGGATCATAGCAGAATAACTTCTCTAAGTGTTGAGAACTAAAGCCATCGAAGCTTTCGCTTTCAATTTTGATGGCTACGATTTCGATTTTTGATTCGGGGTCTCTAAGATTTCGTTGGTTAGGGTTCTTCTTCGAATTGAGGATTTTTGATTTTTGGGGGTTTAGGTTAAAATGAGACTGAAATTGGATTCTTTGGTTTATCACTTTTAATCGGGTCATAAACCGATTTATTACTTCTAATTGAATCATAATTCCGTTAAGCATTGGTTGTCAATGGTTAATACTTGATTCCAAAATAGTAAACCAACATAAAACCAAATTAATAGGGAAGTAAGTTTCGAATTTTAGTTGAGATGGGGAAGTAAGTTTTGAACTTTCATTTGATGGGAATTTAAATATTTAACTTTCGTTTGATAGATAACAGCATCGAGATTATAGTTTGAACTCTATCTGACACTATACGATACTTCTTGTGGGGAAATACATTGTTTTCCCGTATAAAACCAAAAAAACTATTATACACTTTCTTTAGTTCCATTAGAAGAACATCAATCAAACTAGTGATTACCAAATCCATTAACTAACATGAAACTACCCACAAGATGTTTTGTGATCTATTACATCTCTGAGGCAAAACCTTATAGATCCTTCTTATATTTTGGTTGAGAACACCATATTTGTCTTCTGATATTGTCCTAGTTTTCGCAATTTATCTTCTTTCAAGCATGTCCAACGCAAAGAGCACCTAAGTGTAACAAAAAATAAGTTTTTAGTATTATCAGATTTGAGTGATCAGTTTGAAAGAAACCACATAAGATCTACACTTACAGATTGGTTATAGATAATCTGAATGGGTTATAATAGTCTCTATTCTATCCAATGATGCCTCTAAACGTCCCGTGCTCATGTTGAATAACGGTTCCTCAGTACCAAGCGCCCTGTTTCATTCATCAGCTAAGCATTGTGACAACAAAAATACACAAACACAAAGGGAAAGATTTTGGATATGTAAAGTTGTTAGTGACTTGCCCAGTAACTTCAGGGAGTACAAAATCAGCTCTCCATCCAAACCGTAAATCGACACCAGGACTAAGACCAAGAGTAGTTTTGTTTCGAATCCTCGACACACCATCTCCACCTAAACATGAAGTAAGCTTCCATTTCCAACCCATTGCATTCATTTGAAAATTATGTCCAACACCAACCTGAAGATGAGATTACAATTTATGTATGAACAAGATGGCTTCCACAAAGAGACATACAACAAAACAAACCTGGAGGTTTAGGAATCTGGTGAGAGGAATCTTCTTAGACAAAACTCGAACTTCTTGGTGTAGTGGCTCATATATAAACTTCCATTTCCTTTCTGGACATAGAGGTTTCAAAACAAGCTTTGCGTGGTAATCATTCGTGGGTTCGTTATATAACTACACAGCCCAAAATAATAGACAATGATCACATCTCAATCAACAGCACAAAACATGTTTCTTTGAATGCATCAAACGATGAACAATCCCTGGTAACCAAATACTTATAGCTCCAACACTCAAATCCATTATTCATAAATTTTCCAACTTTACAACTTCAAAAAAAGCTTTGTGTGGCAATCATTCGTGGGTTCGTCACATAACTGGACAGTACAACAAAGACAATGATGACATCTCATGGCTCAATCAATAAGCTATTCACTCAAACCCTACAAATCCATTTTCCAGAAATTTGCAATCTTTAGTGAAAATTCAAAGATTTGGTTAAACCTCGAGATTGACGCCGACACGAAGGCCTTGGAGCTCTTTGCGGAACTTGAGGAATAGCTCCGACGGCATAAGATTGATTTTGTAAAGCTCGTCCCATGACGGAGGTTCCTCCGCTCGCGGTGGCTCCATACTAAATCCACCGCTCAAACTTATCCCCAAACAGACAAAATAGGATTTTGAGGTTTTTGTTTTCGTCTTTTTTAACTATTTAAACCCAAACTCACAAAATCAGTTCTGTTCTGGTACAAGTTGATCATCAAACCGGTTTAGCTGGACCGGAGATTTGAAGAAGCCACTAAACCATTTAAATCATCTTCCTGTTCTGTTCCATCCGGATAAACCTATCCAATTCCATCCTAACCAAACCGAAAGATTTGATATATGGTTTATAGATTCAGTTCTTTTTTCTATGTCCAAAAAGTCAAATCAAAACGGATTCGAACAAAAAAAAACTAATATGAAATGGAAATTTCTTTAAAAATTAGTATTCCTTCTACTTTATTATGTATAACTATAAGTCAAAAGATATGTAGGATGTTTTTACCTATTCATAAATATACTAGATGAGTAGTCGTGCTACGATTTAACTTGCTGATTTATGTTAACTTGCTGATTTAGCAAAGTATGTGAAGTAGTATGTCATTATCTTCTCACAAAACTTCTTCTTAGACGTTACATGTCAAATGAAAGTACTTGAAAACAGCAATAACAAGTTAAAGATTACAATCTTAAAGAGATGATGAAAATAGAGCTTACAAACTGTTTCCCGTAAGGATAGCTCTTAGTCTCAACATTGTGTTCAGTCCATTCAGGATGAATCCCATCAAAATCATCAATAATCTTTGTGTTTATACGGATTCTGATATTTGGTTCGACCACTCCCACAAAAAGTTTTATGGAGGAGAGTCCGACGAGATGTGTCAGTAAGTAAACTTTAGCCGCACATGATATCTAATTCTCAACAAACTCTCACCGTTGTTCAATCACAAAAGTAATAGAGAGTATGTGCACATCGAGGAGTTTATAAAGAGTTTTGAGGGTATTGAACAAAAAAGTTTGCAAATTTTTGAATTCAGTCAAATGTTAATTTTTTTTAATGTTCTTGTTCATCAGTCACCACCCTCCAAATTCTTTATAAATCCTTCAAGGATCACATATTCTCTATCACTTTGTGGTCAAACAATGATGGGAGTTTTTTGAGAATCAAAAGTTTTTGGTGAAATTTATTTACCGACACATTTCGTGGAACTATCTAGAATATATATTATTACAAAACATAAAAGTGTGGTATTTTAAGGAATTTCTCTATAATATACTATAAGGCTATAAGCTCAAGAGAAATATATAAAAAAAAGAAACACACAACTTATTTTATTTTAATTCTGTGTGAAAAATGATGATTGTAATTCTCTATTCCTAATGTTTTAGCTTTGAGGTGGTACTTTATAACATTATACTACCGCGGGTCAATTGATTTCTATTAAATTTAAATTTAACGTAAGTTTCTGTAGTATCAATATTTAAAATTTTATAATAATTGTAATATTTCCTGTTAATTTAAATTCCTCAATTTTATCGTCTATTTATTTTATATATTATATATATACACTTATGAATTTGTTAGTTTAATAACCACATTAACTAATAAAATATTAACTGTATCTATACTATATATGACAACATTTTTTTTAATATTCTCTTTTTCTAATATATGTTCTAATTTATTCCAAAAGTGATTTATATTTTCAAATATTACATAAAAGTCTTTGTATTTTAAAATATATCATATATTATATTTCATCAACTATATACATTTATTCGTTTATATATAATTTATTTTTATTAAAATTTGGTATTTTACACCGATCCATCAATTAGCAGACAAAGTCTGATATATATATATACGGTCAACTATGCGCTTATTCATGATACTGCACTTTTTCATATGCATAAAATTTTATATCTATATCCGCCTTATGTTGGATTTACTTGTATATATCTCGTATGTCGTCGATCTGATTGACTTCTCTACCAATGTGGGATATTGAACACACATTTTTTTCTGATTGATTAAGTTAATATATATCCGTTTATAAAAATTAAAAACACAACATATGCATAAAAGATCTAAAATTTTATTAATCATATCTATTACATAATAATTTAAAATAATATGAAAATAATATCAAACAAAAATGATAAGAGAATCATAATTCATACTATTAAAATCACAATATTAGATTAAATGATTATAGAGAAATATTATATAAAGAAATGATTGTAGAGTATTAATTAGTTAATAGGTGTTTTGATGTAAGATTAAAATATTGGTGTTTGGTAACAGAATTTAAGAGAGTGTTTGGTAACAGGAGTTCCCAAATTTGTACTTCATTTCTAATAGTATAACTAGAGTCGTACCCGTGGTACACCGCATGTTAATATTTTCTTAATTATTGTAAAAAATGTTTATATTTTGTGGTCAGTTTCCATATAATTATAAATTTTTAGATTTTATTTGTTTAGTTTTTATATATAATTTTAACTTTATTAAATTATAAAATGTTAGTGTTGTTGGTTAGTTGGCGTAAATTTATGTAAGTAGTTGTTATGTCCAACTCTTCCCCATTGTCCAACATGTTAGGAAGGTCAAATATTTTATTATTGTAACAAAAATAATAAAAATATTTTTAAAATAAAATAAATAACATTTTAAATTAAAATATTCTTATACTCTATTTTTTTAGTAAATTTTATGATTTTATACATAATTTTTTTTTACATTTTCAAATATATCGTATATCATATATTATATTTCATCAACTATATACAATTATTAATTTTTATATACAACTTATTTATTTTTATTAAAATTATGTAGTTTACAGCCGATCCATCAATTTGGCGGACAAAATTTAATATATCAGCGGTCCATTATGCCCTTGTTCATGATATCCACCTTTTAATGTGCATAAAAGTTTATGTCTATACCCATCTTATATCGGATTTACTTGTACCTATTCCATAGGTCACTGATATGATTGGAATCTCTACCGATGTGAGATATTGAACACACATTTTTTCTTTATTGATTGAGTTAATATATGTCCGTTTATAAAAATTCAAATCACAACATATGCACTAAAAATCTATAATTTTATTAATTGTATGTATTGTATAATAATTTAAAATAATTTGAAAATAATATCAAACAAAAATGATAGGAGAATCATAATTCATACTACTAAAATTATAATATTTGATAAGAAAATGACTGTAGAGAAATATTAGATAAAGAAGAGATTACAGAGACTTAATTAATTATTTACTTAGAAAAAAGTTAATATTAATAATTAATAATTAAATAATAATTATTTTAAACTTGTTTGGATATAAGTATTAGATAAAGAGTGTTTGGTAACAATAGTTTCTAATTTTGTACTTCCTTTTCAATAATATAAGATTTTTAATAGTATAAGATATAAGCAAAAAGAATTGAATGTTTTCTCTTTAAATATTTTTTTCCCAAAATCAAAGAGAAGTATAGTACGTGCTATTACATTGATTTCAAGGACATGTAGACTTCAACATTTGTGAACATCATCGACCTAGGAGTTAAGAGCATAAATTGGCAAATCTGTATTGAACTATTCAGAGTCCATAGCTCAACTCCATAACTAAAATCAAATACTTTCTTTATTTCATATTAATAGATGTTTTAGATAAAAACACATATTATATCTATTTTCCTTTACAAAAATATATTTACTTTTTCTATTTTAAATTAATTAGACCAAGGTAAATCTTTATGCAAAACATCTAATAAAATGGAACAATGAAAAAGCCTTAAACATCTAAAAAGTAAAACATGAAAATTTATTTCTAAACAAGATCATTACTGTTTCAAAAATCATTTCTAGGTATCTCATTTGGATATAAATTTTCAAAGGGTCAATTTTATACAATCATCCTTTATTTGAGATGATAATAGTTATTGATTTATATGAGCTAGATTCTTTCGTTTTACTCTGCTTCTGTTCACTAAAACCTAGCAACTGCATTGAAGATCCCCAAAGAAATCAACGTTGCTTGTGCAGATAATAACCAGTGCCGATTTTGGACAAGTGTCACCAATGCAAATGCCAAGATCCAGTTTATTTTTTAAAATTTTCTTTATATTAAAGGGCCCAATTAAAAAAAAATTAAGGCCCATTTTGTTTTAAAAAAAAATATTGCACAGGAACCAGTCTGCTTTTTGAACCACTCCTCCTTCTTTGTGTTGGTTTAAATATTGATTCATCCATAGTAATACTAAAATAATCAACTTTTTGTTTGCAATATCTGCCAGACCTTCACAATCTGAAAGGATTTTAGGAAAACAATATAAAAAGGTTCTAATAACATTCAGAAAATCAAAATGTTAATTTATTAAAAACAATTTACCTTTTATACAGTAGTGTATAACAACCAACTGCTGGCTCATTGATGTATAGATTATGTGGGACATATCACGGCGAGGATGAAAGCTTCCGGTATTCCCATAACCCTCATACTTCAGATGCGTTTGCAAACCACAATATTTCATGGCTATCGAGTTTTCTATGACTGCTGATTTAATTGGATCATGAACCCTCAATTATATGACCTATCAACGACATTGAAGGTCTCCAAAGAAATCAACGTCGCTTGTGCATATAATAACCAGGACCGATTTTGGACAAGTGCCACCAGTGCAAATGGCAGGGCCCAATTTATTTTTTTTAATTTTCTTTCTATTAAAGGGCCCAATTTTAAAAAAAAAATCATAGGGCCCATTTTTTTTTTACAATATTGCACAAGGCTCAGTCTGCTTTTTGAACCACCCTGATAAAAGGATTTTTGCATCCAAAAGGTTATCAAATAACCTTAATGCTATAAGCATAAAAACATAAAAGGGTATCGATCCACAAGGAAATTAGAACAACACACTGTGACTATCAGTTGTGACTTCAATCTAAGCTAACACGTTTAGATATTGATTTGTAACTCTAATTGTAAAGCAAAATAGTAACAAAAGCTTAAAACATTTTTAGTAAATAAGATGATAAAAAGTAAACTCTAGGGTTGAGTAGGGATTCAAAACAAGTGATAAATAACTATAGCGTATTAGTTCTTTCATTGCCACATTGTCCTTAGGCTTAAGAACCTTAAGTGAATGCTATCCACTATCATGGTATAGCACCTTCTCTAATCAGTTGATAATCAGCAACTATCGTTGGCTTCAAGTGATCAAAGAGCATTACTAACAAGTCTAACAACCATTTAGCAACTTAATCAACTATCATCATAGGCTAAGTGAGCTAAACACTTAATAAATCTGATCCAGCATTTCATCAAACACTTGGTGGGCATTGATGAGCCTAAGTCTAAATCAACATGATCAAGGCTAATCTATCAAGCTTAACATCTATTAAGTAATGATGTAACATAATCTATTCCTAAACTCCATAAATCATTCATCATTCATCCTAATCTACTCAACCCATGAGCTCTAATGGACTACTCACAAATAGACATGAAACCACAAAGCAAAGCTTGGTTAATCATGATAGGATGTGAATAGGGATAAAGATTTTAAATAGATATCAAAAGATTCAAAATTAAAAGAGAAAGATTCATACAATGATCTTAAGAAAATCTCAAAGTTCCTACTTAGATCTTTTCTCAAAAATAAAACACAAGATAATCATCTAATTAGGTTTTTCCAGCTTCTATAGCCCACAAACTCGGACTGGTTTAATATTGATAATTTCTGGTTCAGGTCCGGTTAAGGAAAATAGATTGAGTTTCTGGTCCGTCCATCGGTCTGTCTTGGTCGATGCAGCTGGTCGATGGGATGTCATCGGTCTGACTTGATAGATGAAACTGTCCATGTAATCCTCCGGGTGTTGAGTTTGGGATCGCCATCGGTCTGACTTCACCAATGAAACTGATCGATGAGCATTGTGAGTTCCATCGGTCTGACTTGATCGATGGGACTGATCGATGGGACTGATCGATGTGCACGGGAAAAACGCCAAACTTCATCTTTGATCCTTTTGCTCTTGGTATTGGCTTCTAGGCTCCATTCCTTGCTAAAACCTACAAAAGAGATATGCAAATGCAATCTATGCACCTAAATTCTAATATATCATGCAAATGCAAAGGAAATCAAATCAAAATCATGCTTTAAAACCTAAGAAAACACAACATATCACGCCCCTGATAATAACTACTCCTCATTCTTTGTGTTGGTTTAAATATTGATTCATCTATAGTAATACAAAAGTAATCAACATTTTGTCTGCAGTATCTGTCAGACCTTCATAATCTGAAAGAATTTTAGGAAAACAATATAAAAGGGTTCTAATAACATCCAGAAAACCAAAATGTTAACAGTGGTGTATAGCAACCGATTGCTGGCTCATTGATGTATAGATTATGTGGAACATATCTCAGCGAGGATGAAAGCTTCCGGTATTCCCACAACCCTCATACTTCAGATGTCTTTTCAAACCACAAAATTTCATGGCTATCGAGTTCTCTATGACTGCTAATTTAATTGGATCTTGAGCCCTCATTTTTATGACCTAGCAACGGTACTAAAGGTCCCAAAGAAATCAACATCGCTTGTGCAGATAATAACCATGGCTAGTTTTGGACAAGTGCCACCAATGCAAATATCAAGGCCCAATTTTTTAAAAAAATATATAGGACACATTTTGTTTTTTTTTTCAAATTGCACAGGGTCCAGTCTGCTTTTTGAACCGCCCCTGATATTAACCACTCCTTTTTATTGTGTTGGTTTAAATATTGATTTATCCATAATAATACAAAAGTAATCAACTTTTTGTCTGCAATATCTATCAGACCTTCATAATCTGAAAGGATTTTAGGAAAACAATATAAAAGGGTTCTAATAACACCCAGAAAATCAAAATGTTAGTTTATTAAAAGAAAGTTGTCAAAATGTTACACAGAGGAAAAATCAAAATGTTACTGTATGGATGTCTTATGGAACATCATTTTATGGATGTTTCAAGTTATTTCAGTCGACTTTCATTAAGCAATAAATTCAGGATGTAAACTCACCAAAGTAACTCAAACTTTGAGACGTAAACTCACTAAAATTATCAATTTATGGTCGATATGAGATTATTTAATTATCCCCCTCAAGATGATGACTCTTCTAGTACATTCATCTCGAATCGAATCTCACTAGGATCAATAACATATATAATTATTTCCTTATTTTGAGTAATGTATTATGCATCAAATCGTGTGAGACTCTTAATACTTTTTCTCAAGATGATGGTTTTTCTTATCCATTCATCTTGGACCGATTCTTATTGTTTAGATCGGTTATATTTAAGAGTAAATTTTTTTGGAGGTTGAGCTTGTTTAATCAAAAATGGTGATTTGGCCTAAAGCTATATGATTCATTAGGAATAGCCTACTTTAGAATCAAGGGGGAGGTATAACCTTCCACTCCATTAATAATATATAAATTTAAATGAAATGTAAATTTAAATAATTTAAAATTAATGAAATTTTACCTTTTGATATATGAACAGTAAGCATGCGAATCTTGAAAGCTACATATCTATTTATTCATAATAATTTTCAATGATCTTTGATATCATTGATTGACCGGGATGGCAAAACCAGTTATGTTAAGCTTAAAAAAATTAGTAAACCTTATGTTTACTATCATTTATGCATGTCATCTTTGTTTTTGCATGATATAATGATATATATGCATGTATCCATTGTGGTCAAAATTTTAACCACATTGATTTAACTCAACCATTTTATAAAACACTCAGCCATGCCATTTTAAACAAGATAAACTAGATGTTCAACATCGATTCTCATTGACATATAAATTTCTTTAAAGGCTTTTGAAATGAATTCAATAGTGTTATCAAGCCTTACTTTATTTATGGCATAATCAGGAAATTATTCAACATGATTAGTTGGGCAATGAATCTTATGAAAACCGTATTTTGTGTTGTCAATGGACACACGTATGACCATCTATTAGATGCGTCTATCAATACAATAAAGTATCAAAATAGCCCACATAAATGATAAATATATTCATATATATCATCGTGTATTCTCTATATGAATACTATTGATTCATTTCCATTTTGGTTGGTGAAGGCCGAATTATGAGTTTTCTTTGAAAATATGCATCACATGAAAACTCATTAGATTGAAAACTCTTATAGTTTTCCAATGAATGACTATTATCATTTTACACAATTTTTTGCATCATGACTGAACCGAAATGTCCAAGTTTTTTATTTAAAAATTCAAATGTACATGTAAACTTCGAGTTTACTGTAACATATGATGCAATCATATATATATATATATATGTGCAATATAATACAGAGGATAACATGAAAAACAATTTCAATATATCTTTCCTCTTTGATGTGATGCAAAGATATATAAGGACATTCTTATTATAGTTTCTATATGATTATTAATAAGACAAAATGTATTTAAAACTTCGACAAGTTTCTTCGAGACTTTTGGAGATATAAGGCATGATCGATTATAAAATGTATGTCTTAAGAAATTGAGAGACTAGCTCATCTAGATTTTCCAGTTACCTTTGCATTGTCTAATTTTATATTGACATATGCATAATAAATTTTCAATATGGAAAAATATTTTTGATTTAAAGACATATATACTTTAATGTCATTAGACTTAATATACTACATATATTTATTATTTAAATTAAATGTAATATTTAAATAAATAAATTCATAAAACTAAATTAACAATCATTGCTTTCTATATAAGAATTTATGGGGCACAAGCCTTCCATATAAGAATTCAAAAAGCTTGATTTTCATATATTTTAGGAGACTTAAATTTCCACTTGATTGATCAAGGTGGAGGTATAGCTTACCCTATATAATAATCAATTTAGAAATAATTTATAACCTTTTATTTTATCATAACAGAGGTAGAGTTTCCCTTATTTTACGATCAATCCAAGAAAATACATAACTTTTGATTGTTTCATAATGGATGCAGAACTTACCCTATATTATGACTAACTCGAAAAAGACATAGTCTATGATTATATATTTATATTAAATAAATATAAATTTGTAAACTAAAATAATAAAATATGAATTTTATTTCTTAAATATTATAAATAAATAATTTTAAAAATTTAAACTAAAGAATTTAAATATAATTTAAATATTAAACTAAATAATAATTTAAATATTTAAATATTATCTCGAAGATGTGATTGGAAGAAACTCTGTTGGATTTAGAGTTTATTCGTGCTGATAACATTTTTAAATAAAATAATAAAATTAAAAGAAAAAAAATTAAATATATGAAGAGAGACGTAAGTGGAAGACACTTGACAGAGTTGCACAAATGAAGAACTTATGTTGTTATTTCTCATCACGTACACAGATATATATAGCCTTTTATTGATAAAGCAAAATACATAACGTAATGCCTAAGCTAAATAGCTTTATCCCCAAGCAACTTTGTAACCAAGTAAAAGAGGATAAAATCAAACTATGGATAATCACAAATTATCTATGATAGACGTGACTTTGTGAGTGGTGAAAAAAAGGTAAATAGAGCAGTGAAGAAAAAGTGAAACTCACATAGTGTATCTAAGTACAGTAAAATTTGTATAAATTAATAATGTTGTGACCGAATAATTTTATTAATTTATAAAGATTATTAATTAAGAAATAAATTAATAATTATTAATTTATAAAGAATTTTTCAAAACTTTAGAAAATATTTTATAGGAAAAAGAAAATGAAGACAATATTTAAGTATATTTTAATGCACTTACACATTAGAAAATAGTCATTGTATATATAATTTTTGTTTTAACTTTCTGATGTAATTCAAAAAGACAATATCATATAATTTTGATATTTTAAGAAAAATAGAAATAAATTCTAAAAAAATTACAAATTTATGAATAAATAAACAACACTAGAATCATATTCACTAAAATATCATATATATATATATATATAATAAATTTATGAATATTAATTTATGTTATTAGTGGGCCATATATTTTATAAAGAGATTTCAAAAAAATATTATCTTATTATTTTATCAAAATGTGGCAAATATTACACCGGCCCAACTTGGGACCAAAATAATTTATTAATTTAGAGAGATTATTAGTTTATCGAGTATTAATTTATAGAAATTCTACTGTATAGCTTGATGCAACACTGAAGAGATTACCCACGATGCTATTTGGTTAATTTTGAACCTAATGAAGAAATAAAGACAAGAGAATATATGATAGAGTTATCAAAGATTTAGTCTACAAAAGACAAGAGAATGTATAATAGAGTTATCAAAGATTTAATCTACAAAAGTATAACACAATATATACTATGTTAACAAATAAATTATCGCTAAAAAACTGATTCATTATTCGTTGAATTCATACATAACTATATACAAATCATATTTTGTATCAGGATAAATAATAGCTTAGATATTAATCTATACGGTAAATGTTAGATTATATAATATTTTTATCGTGCTAACAAAATAGTTATCTGTCAAAATTGGATCTAAGCTTTTCTAAATATTTGATTGCTAATAAAATATTTATTCTGTTTAAAATTGTATCAAGGGTATTTTTGTCCAAATTCTAATGAAATATGATGAAAGAGAAATCGATGTGAGAGAATTAATTAAATGATCATCCATCTTCATTTCTTATAATTTTCCTTCCAAAAATACCACAAATACAAAAATTGATTTTATAAAGTTTATAATTAAAAATTTTGAGTTTTGGTTCACTATTTTAGATTTAGGGTGTAGTTTTGTGGGATGTGAGTAGGGGTTTAGGGTTTAGAGTTTTTAAACCCTAAACCGTAAATCCTAAACCCTAAAAGTATTTACATAGTTAAGGGATTTGTGGTCATTTTGTGGTATTTATGGAAGAAAAAGATAATTTAGTGATATTTAAAAAAATTGCCCTAAAATAAATATTCATATTTTCTTATTTTGTGAAAAAAGTTATACAAAAAAAAAAGATATCAGATAAAATGTTTTACGGACTTTAGGTTTTATAAACTGAATGTGTTTCGTACTCCTTCTGTCCCATACTAATAGAAATTTTGGTTAAAAGCACACATTTTAAGAAATCTACTTTTATTTACAAAATAATCGCTTACTTTTTTATTTTAAATGCATTCAACCAATCAAAACTTAACTTTTATGCAAAACATCTAGCAGTGTATAGAATTGAATATTTGGAGAAATTTGAGTTTTAGTGACTTTTGAGAGGACTTGGTGAAATATTGGTTAATTAGAAATTTTGTTATTATATTTTCTGAAATTCACCTTAAACCATGAGATTAGATATTTGTATATTTAATTAAGAAATCTCTTCAAATCTCATGTGAAAATTTTAAATTAAATCATAATCATATTTTTAATAACAGTGAATTTGAGTATATAGTTTAAAATCATTAATCTAATAATAATGAATTTTAAAAGATATTTTAAAATTCATGTTTCAATAACACATGATTTTTCATTTAAACTTAAATCTCTTCAAATACTCATTTCAATACACCCCATCTAATAAAATAGAACAAAAAAAATCCTTAAACATCTATTAAATTGGGATAGAACTTTTAATTAATACAAGTTTTAATGGAACAATTTAGTTATACACTAACCACACATTGATTCATCTAACTGATGAGACAAAGCGACTTTATAAATAATATATCCTTTATATAATAAAGTATATGTCACCTGGCTAATAGAAACATGCCACATAAATTTGTTTTTCAATTTTTTTATCACATTGGTATTTATAATAAATTTAAATCTTATTTCAAAATATAGAAACTAAAAAATTGAGCAAAAAACCTGAAAACAAACTTCCCACCTATCACTAAACCCTAAATTATCTCCACTACACCATATCTCTATTAACTTCAAATTCATTTTTTTTTCTATATAAAAGATTTAGCCAACAATGATTTTTGCAACTTTTCTCTTTCTTTTGTTCATCCTAAATATTCATCTCTCTTTATTCTTTCTATCATCTCTATTTCATATTAATCTTCTATTATCATCAAATTTAAGATATCTTTGGATTTTAGTATAATTTCTAAACTAAATTCTTCAACCAATGAATGGAAGATTAGAGGTTTGATACCTCGAACTTAGAATTTTCATATTAAAGATAAACTTGAATCAATTTTAGGCATACAAGTTATTGTGATGGATGAAAATGTATTTTGCATACATCAATTTTTTTTATTCTTTTTAACTGAACATATTTTTGTTTGTTTCTTGGTTAAGAATATTTTTTAATTGTAAATATTATATTTATTTTAATCTTAAATGAGACCTATGATTTTTAATATTAATGGCTTTATTTTATGACAAAAATATTCAATTATTTTTCTTTCTAAAATATTATTAAAATTAGAAAGTTATGCAAAAAATTATTAGTATTTAAATACTGTTCTTATGCAAGATATTTGTTTTCATTGTTTGTTTTGATTTTTATATTTATTGGGTTTTATTAATTTAAAGACCAATATTTATAATATGGGTTCATATTGAACTTTACAAGCAAAAATTTTTAAGTTTGTTTTATATTATCTCAAATAATATTTTAATATAATAAAAATATATTGCATTTAGAATATATTTTAGTTTAAACAAAAAGTTCTTTAATTTTTTTTATAAAAGCACTATGGTCGTGCGTTAACACGGAAAATATACTAATATTCTACTAAAAGAGAAAATCAATCGTCACTTTCATAGAGGATATTGTGAAAACCCTGAATTTGGCTGCTCCAATGTTGTCAAACCTCAGCCGTTGGTTTCTCCATTGATCTGACAAGTATGTTTTCCTGATTTTCTTCATATGACCTTGGTTTTGTGAGTACCGGTACTTATTGAATTTTTTCCCTCTTTTTGTTCTCCGTTGGGTATCTTAATGAAACCTATTAGATCATTTGATGTGGTTTAGTGTACTCTGTGTTCTAAAAGAAATCTCTAAAAGAAATCTAAGAGACCTTGTTTAAAATTTGGTATCATGTTGTTTCGATTTTCTTAACGTAGTAGGTTCATGTCTTTGTTCAGGCTGTAAGGATCGATCTATGTTTGTCACAAAATGAAACTGGAAGAGAAGGAGTTTGGTAGTTGTAGAGATATAATCAGTAGTTTACCAGACTCATTGATTTGTCACATCTTATCATTCCTTCCCACTAAAGAAGCTTCTTCCACTTCTGTTCTTGCCAAAAGATGGAAGTGTTTACTTGCTTTTGTGCCCAATCTTGAGCTTGATGATTCGTTCTATTTCCATCCTCCAATGACTTACGTAAAAAGGAGAAAGACTTGCAGACATTTTATGAATTTCATGGATAGAGTATTGGCTTTGCAAGCCAAGGCGAAGGCTCCATTGAAGAGTTTCCACGTTAAGTGCAAAGATGATGTTGATCAATATTGGGTGCTTGATTGGATATCTAAAGTGTTGAAACGTGGTGTGTTAGATATTGATTTATACATGTCTCTCGCTTGTTGCTGTTCCCATTCGAGTTATTTTCCTCTGCCTTGTAAGATCTTTGTGAGCAAGACATTGGTTAAGCTGAAGATGAAGTTTGAGTATGGCTTCAAGATTGATGTGGAAGGTGATGTTTGTCTTCCAAAGCTTAAGATTCTCCATCTTGATGATTTTCAGATAAAACCAAGTATGTTTAACAAGCTTCTTTCTGGCTGTCATGCGCTCCAAGATTTAGAGCTGATTGATATGATGTGGTGCAACTCTAGGCAACCTTGCTCCGTGATTGTGTCTATCCCTACCCTCAAGGGACAATTTTTTCTCGTGTCCCTTTGTAAAACAAATTTTTCTCTCATGTCCCTCTTCCATTTTATATTAAGTTTAGAATTAAATTTAAATCAAAAAGGTAGTAAATGTCTTAAAAGCCAGTAGAAGTTCCTTAAATTACAAAAAAACCGTGAGCATCAAACAAAAACATGGGCCTTAACCCGATTCATTAAAATTGAGCCCAATAACAAAAATAAAAGAGAAAATCTGAACTAAATCAGATCTATTCAATTTTTTCCTCATTTTTCTTCTTCCCGTGTCTCATGTTCTTTCTCTTCTTCACCGTTCCACTGTAACCCTTCACCTTCTGTAACTCCGTTCAACCACCACGAAAACCCTCGTTTCTCAACTCGAAAACTCTGGTACTCTTCCGCCTTTGGTTATCTCGAATCTTCATTAAGTCTTTCTCTCAGATCTCATTTGTCGGAGTCGTTGTGTGTCAGACCATCCTTGTGTGTCTTCACCAATCTGTTTTAGTTCCATTTTCCTCTGTTCTTTATCAGCCGCCGTTTCCTCTCTCTAAGGTCAGTCTCTTGAAGTTTTACCTCTCAATTTCAAAAACCTAAGGTTTACAGTAAACGATTGATTGGGATTTTGTTTAGGGTTTTATGGGTCTGTCCGAAAAGGGGAAATAGATTTCGTGTGAAATCTACTAATTTAGATTAAAAATATGAATAAACATGGGTTTACAAAATCGTGTAGAATAGTGTTTTACAAAATTTTGTTTGAGTTAATTGATGTGTGTTTATGTCTTGCATTTCAGAAATGGCTAGAACAAAAAAATCCAGAAGTTGAATGCATGGCTGATTCATCACCAGAAGATGCAGAATCTTTGTCCTTATCAATCGGAGAGGAAGATAAGAGCTTAGACAGCTCAAAGAGATCATCATCAACTGGAGAGGAAGAAAAGATCACAGACAGCTCACAAAGATCATCATCAACCGAAAATGAAGAAAAGATCTCAGACAACTCAGAGGACAACTCTGAGGGATCATCCTCGAAAAATCCAGAAGCAGAAGAGGATGCAGCAAAATAGAATCAGGTAAAACCATTAACTCATTTCCCGCATATTTGATGAATTTTAAATTTGGTAAAAGTGGAATTGTGCATAGGTGATATTGGTACAACTACTAATTGGTATGACTAGGTAATCTTGGTACAACTTATAAGTGAATATTTTTGGTTGTAGGAGAATAGTGACGACGATGAGGAAGAGCCGCAGCCTCAACAACCAGCAAGGTTCTACCACAGCCCAAATGATTACCAGAAGGATTGCAAGTTTAGTACCAGATTTTTGATCTCTAACACAGTGGCTCAGTTGAGGAAAACGCTTGGAGACTTTGAGATGGAGTGGTTTAGTAATGATGAGAACCAGTTCAAGCATATTTTCATATGCCCCAGGAGAGAACGAGGAAATGTAAGGGGTTTTGGCTGCTTTGTTTGCGGACTGCACTTCTAGCAAAGCGGAAAGTCTGGTGGTTTGTGGTCAACGAGGTTCCTGTCCGCTATTCTTTGTGGGAGCATTGACTGATCTCCGGTCTAAACTGCCTTGAGTACCCTGAAAATCATGAGCAGCTTGGGAGCTTGAGTTTTGTCAAGAGACAGTTTAATGGGCGAGAGAATGGGATCAAACTGAGAGAGGTAGAAAAAAAGTTGACCACCATGAGAGGTTGTGAATATCGGCTAAAGATGGCTGTTCTTTACTTCCTGGGGTCAGTGATGAAAACAAAGTCAAAGTCACCACAAATTGTTAATCCTTTTCTTCTGCGCATTGTTGATGATCTGGGAGAATGCAAGAAGTTTCCTTGGGGAAGGTACACATTTAAAGATTGTTCAAATGAGCTAGAGCATATGTTGGACCATTTCAGCGGTGAAGTTCAGTCTTCGTGGACATTTCCACGGTTCATATTTCCTTTGGAGGTAATACAATTCAAATTAAACTTATGTATAATTTAGTGGTTAATTTAATATGTTTCTTAATTGTGTTTTACCATTTAATGTAGCTTTTGGCATTTGAGGCTATCTCATCTCTGAGGCTGAAGTACCGCATAGATGTTCCAGCGGGTAAGGACTGTCCTAGAATGTGTAGGAGGAAGTATGTGCGTGATGCGACGAGTGGATTTCCTTTAAAAAATCTTAATAAGACGCTGAATGATTCTAAGGTACACTTGCTAATAAGTTTATATTTTGTAACAATGTAATATTTTGGAAGCTAAATTTTGTTGTTTCTTTGTAATACATGACATTTGTAGCATCTTGGAAGCTTCTGTTAATGAATATAGAGAGCTGATGAGTAAAATATGGGTTGGAGACATCCATGAGGAACTTGCAGATGTTGTGGCTGAAGGTATCATGGGCCATCTCTCGGCTGGAAAAAAAGCTTTTTGGAAAAATTTGTACAAGAGAGACGTTGCTGGTAGGGTAGAAGAAAGGAAAGAAGAAGAGGCTGATCAAGAAGAGGCTGATCAAGAAGAGGCTAATCAAGAAGAGGCTGATCCTCTAAAGCCACCATTGTATTCCACTTCTCTTGGAGGAGAAATGTGGGAATCGATGAAAACTGGTTTCAGTTCTATTTTGAGCCGGCAAGACAAGGTTGATGATATGTTGGGAAAGGTTAATGATAGGCTGTGAAAGCTTGAAGAGGAGGTGGAAACCCTGAAGAAGAACACCAAAGGAAATGATAAGGTAGAGGAGACTAGTGATGGTGTGGATGAGGAGACTGATTATGGTGTGTATGGTGAAGGGACATCTGCTGGAAGGGACAACTTTGGTTGTGGTGAAGGGACATCTGCTGGAAGGGACAAATTTGGTTGTGGTGAAGGGAATGAAGAATGTGAGAGTGAAGTCGAAGTTCAGCCTTCTCCAGTAAGTGTTCCTTGTTCTCTTTCTCCAGAAGTTGAAGTTCAGCCTTCTCCGGTAGCAGCAGTTCTGCCTTCTCTCGTTAGTGATCCTTGTCCTCCTGGGATACCGGAGAAACAGAAGACTAGATCTTCAGCAGAGTCCCAGGCTTCTCCAGTAGCAAAGAAGTGGAAGACTAGACTTTCCACTGATTCACAGCCTTCTCCTTTACCAGAGAAGCGGAAGACTATACCTTCCAGGTTCCAGCAAACTCCCTATACGGTAAAGAAGAAGAAGAAGAATAAGAACAAGAGAGGCAAGAAAGGAAATAGAAGCGACAGGGGAGAAAAGGGAAGCAAAAAGAAAAAAAGGTTTAGATTTAGGTTATTTAGATGTTGTTGGGTTTTTTTTTGCTGTTGTGAAACTTATAGATGAATGTGGAACTCTTAGGTGTGAGACCACTTATTTTGTTTTTGGTCATCTTGTACAACTGGTTTAACTGTGATGATTTTAATATTATTATTATTTTGACATGGTTTTTTTTAGTATCATATAAGGCAAATTAATTATTTGAAAAATCAATCATTGATAGGACAAATTCAATCATTGAAAGAACAAAACCAATCATTGGAAAGATAAAACCAATCATTGGAAGGACAAAACCAATCATTGGAAGGACAAAACCAATCATTGGAAAGACAAAACCAATCATTGGAAGGACAAAACCAATCATTGGAAGGATAAAACCAATCATTGGAAGGACAAAACCAATCATTGGAAGGGCTTAACATCTGACAAGAAAAACTATAAAATGATTTAACATAGGTGTACTCTAGTTGTACCACATTTTCTAGTTGTACTCCGTAATGTACATAGTTGTATTTTTATGGATTATGCTTTTATTAGTTGTATCATACTAAAATTTTACATTTTATAGTTGTACATATTATATTAGATATATGGTTTATATTTCATATACGTGTATTAAAAAAAATGAAAATAACATATTTAATCATTTTTTGTAATTTCTAGTGCTTCACATCTCAACAAACCTTTAAAGTATAAGGCATTTGTTGTTATAATATGATGTAATGTGACCAATAAACATTTTTTTATTTATCAATAAGCATACTTAAAATATGTTAAGTTGCTATCAAATAAATACAACTAAACATAACCATTGTCTTTATATTATAAATAAGCAAACTTAAAACAACATTTAACATAGTTACACCACAATATTTTATAGTCGTACTTGGAAAGAAATGAACACAAACTACAGTTTCAAATACACATAACCAAACAATTCATAAACAACAATACAAGCATATAATTATTAACCATTACCACGTCCCAACCAACTAAACATGCCTCCCCCTCGTTGACTCGATCCTCTTCCTTGTTGACTTGATCCTCCTCCTTGTTGACTCGATCCTCCTCCTTGTTGACTCGATTCTCCCCCTTGTTGAGTTGATCCATCGCCACTTTGACTTGAACTTGGGACCGTTGTACTAGGTTTCCGCCCCCTACGACCACGACCGTGTTCTCCGACTGATGGGTACCTAACTGTTTGGTTTCTCCCTTTTTTCTTCACATATGATGGAGGAAAGGCATACATCTCTCGTATCTCGTCCGGAACTTTCCACTGAGTCTGATGGGTACTGGATAAATTGTTCTGGAGTATGCCAATAACCACTGCTCTACCCAATAATATTTGGAGCACAAATCATGTATTGGAATCTTTTTATTCTTCTTTGCTGCCAATGCATGGAAACATAGATACCTGTCAATATCAAAACACTTGCAGGTGCAAGTTTTCCTATCCAAATCCACCAAATAAGTCTTCCCATTGAAACCAATGACATTATATTCAAGAAGATAGCTGTTGAGCTCACTGACCACCAACTTTTTTGCATCTTTACATCTTTTATGGAGGATCTGATTCACATAAGGAACTAGTTTATGTGCGGTTGGGAGCTCTCCGGAAATCTTCTGATATTTGTTAAACCATTCACTCATTTTAGATATAATTGCATCTATCATTGGTAATAGCGAGTACTCCCTTGCCTCTTTGAAAACACCATTCATAGATTCTGCAGTATTGATGGTCAAGATGTTGTATCTTTCACCCAGAAAATAACATCTTGCCCATTTTTCCACTTCAACGCTTTTATCCAAATAAGCTGCTGCAGATGGATACCTCGACCTAAAAGATGTATACAGTTTAACAAACTCATCCTCCGTGTAAGCCATAGTGCATTCCATGAATTTTGCACCAACTGTATCTTTGTTAACATAGTGGATGTTTCCTTTCATATTCTGAGATAAGTGCCACATACAATATCCATGTTTAGCTAATGGATACACTTCGCCAATGCACTTGATGATACTTTGATTTTTATCAGTAAGAAACACCAGTTGAGAAGAATCTGGCACCACTGATTTCAACATTTTTAGAAACCAACCCCAACTTGCATCTTTCTCACCATCAGCTACACCGAATGCAATTAGATAATGGTGGTGGTCAGGATCTTCTTAATAAGAATTCCACCGTGTATATTCTTAAGGTGTGTTCCATCCATAATGATCACTTTTTGCATGGCCCTAAAACCTTCAATGGAAGCTCCCAACGCGAAAAATAGATAATTAAACTTATGAGCCTCATCTAGTTCCACGTGTGTTACGGTCCCTGGGTTCATAAACTTTAGCACGTGTATATAAGAATACACCATATTATAACTTTCCTCCGCACTACCCCGCACATCACTAACAGCTCTTTTTTTTCCTCTGTACGCAGTAGAGTATGACACTTCAACACTCATGGTTCCCTCAACCAAACCTATAATATCTTTTGGAACTGGGGTTTTAAGTACACCTGGATACTTTTGATGTAAAAAATATGCAACTAACCGTTGCGTTCCTTTCTTTTTATGCGTACTTGTACTACTAACCCGAGAACATGTATGCATGTTGTTGCGAGTTCTTATAGACCAAAATTTTGAATTCTTAAGTACCGCACGCCATAACATCCACTTGCAACCACTTGCTGCTTCGCTACACTTGACCACATATCTCGTCAGATCTTATTTGATGATATCAAACTCAAAACTGTTTGAGTGTCCAACTTTTTGTACAATAAGATGCACGTCATCCCTACTATCAAATTCTTGACCTATAAATACATCAATTTCGTCATCCCATGCTACATTTACATGCTCATTTGTTACTATTTCAGCTTCTCCACCTCCTCCTTCTCTTTCTTCTTCTTCTCCTCCTCCTTCTCCGGCTCCTTCTCCTTCTTCTTCTCCTCCTTCTCCTTCTTCTACAATATGTGAGACCTGATTTTACTCATACCTAGCTGAGTTATCCATGTAAGCAAATCCATCATCATGTGTAACGCCATCATCATTGTTCACCAACCCATATTCCGATGGTTCCTCTCCGTAAAGACTTATTATTCCATCATTAGCAACTGATTCACTGCCGACACCACCTCTTAAAACTTCCTCATACTCCTGATTTTGTAAAATATCTTCCATAACTTCCACATGCAAAATACTCCCAGATTTATCATTAAGATATGCCATCAAATAGCCAAAACAATCTAAATCATTCAAGATAAATGATGGTCTTCGCTTAGGATCTGCTTGCGGAACGTAACTCAGTTTCAGCTTCGTAGTAGCTTCATCTCTCATCATCTTCATGCATATGCTCAGAAACAACTCACAATAAGTGACCTCCTCTATAGATTTCATCATCACTAAAGTGTAAACCTCATCTTCACTTTGAATCCAATCCATACAACCTCTGTTATTTGAATAATACCCTTCATAATCAAAATGTATGATGATGCATCGAATATTATTCATTATATCCTGAAAACAAAAAAAAAAAACGTTAGATAGGTTTTTTGGTGTCTCAGTAGTACCACAGTGGTACCAGTTTTACTAGTTTTACATAGTCATACCATGTTTACAAATTGTTCACAGTTGTATCGGTTGTACTAGTTTCGGGTGATTTTGAGTTTACTAATGATTTTCAGTAATAACTACTTAAAATTCAGAATTCAGTATGATTTCACCACCAAAATCCAAAATATACCAACTATAAACAATGTAAGACATTAATCTAGCCACAACGAGGTTAATAGTCTACACAAAAAAAAAAATTGAAATCCCATGAACATAGATATTTCATACTCACACATACACACAAAACAACACCAAATTGTTTAATTCTACAACAAAATTCGTCCAATGTGAAGAAAGAAATCCAAATCACCTTAAAAGAAGATGGAAAAAGAAAGAAAAATAAAGAAGATGAAGAAGACAATGGCTTCTTTAGCGGCAAAAGAAGAAGAAAGAAGAAGATGAAAATTAATTAGTTTACACATGCTTTATTCTTATTGGTCCATAATTAACTTTTTCATTAATTCTCATCAATCTAAACCAACCACTTCATCTTTTCTTAATTTTTTCTACCGATTTTTTTTCTTTTTTCAATCCATTTTTATTTAATTAATCCATTAATTAAGTGTGGAGAAATGAGGATTAGTTTGAAAATCTCATTTTAAGAGGGATATGAGAGGTTAATGGAAGATATTGTGAAAATTAGTGAGGGATATATTAGGTTAAAGTCCACCCTCAAGAGACTAATGTTTTGTCATTCTGAAGATTTTTACAAGGTTTCCGATAGTGTCTCATTGTCAGTTGATAATCCAAATCTGGTCTACCTAGAATATTTTGATACCATTGTGGACATGTATCAAGAAATGAGTTTTTGACTCGCTTGTAGAAGCTAGACTCAGACTGGAGAAGACACGTAAGCGGACTGAAACGGACCAGAGAAATGTAGATGAATCTCTTGCGGTTAGTCCCATCTTTCTCCTAAATCTTTTTTTTATTATTATTAAAAACCTTAATTATTTACTAGTAGTGCAATGGTTGAGTTATTGTGATTATATAATTGAATTTTGGTTTTGTTTCAGGTTCTTACTTGCTGCCCTGAAATAATACCGGTATTCAAAAATGTGATTCAGTTAACTATTAAGACTACACCAGATTTAAATTGGGATCCATTGCCAACTCTACTCAAGAATTGCCCTAATCTAAAAACCCTTGTCTTCGAGGTACCATACACATTCTTTAGATCAATCTTTGACACGCACAGTAAGATTTTGAAACTGTGTTTCTTAATGTTTCAGGGACAGCATCACAAATATACAAGTATATGCGAGGAGGAAGATGGGTGCTTGTGCAAATATCAGGAGGTTCGTACTTGCATATCATCAAGTCCGGTGAAGGTTCTAAAGATTTTGAAGTTTGGTGAAGCTTTTGATGAATTTGATTATGATCATGACATAGAAAAGCAGATAGATCAGGTGAAGCACTTCCTAAAGACAATGCCGAATCTTGAACAAATGATTTTGTACTACAATGCACCAAATGATGAAGATGTGATGAAAGTATTCAAGAAATTTCAAGACCAGCTTCCTAGAGTTGCTTCAGCCAAGTGCAATGTCCAAATAATCTCAGTTAACCTCAGCTTATCATTACCTAAATGTGGTACACTACTTCTTTAGATGATCCTTTTTTTCCTGGTTTCTCAGCCATAAGATGTTCTTGTTTCTCTTTTATTTGCCTTTTGTTTAATGCTTTCTCCTTTGGCTAAAAATTCTGTTAATATTTTGTCTGCCGAAGATATTTAAAGAATTATGATTCGATCTTAGTTTCTTGATAACAATATTTTGTGATGTTTATAGTTGCATTATACCGGAAATGTGTATATTTATAAAAAGTGAGAACTTACAAAATGATCATTTTCTATATTCCCACAACTGATCAAATCATGATTTACTTAGTTTCACTTGAGCGTGATATATTGGAGCAATCTAATGCTACTAGACTGTCTAACGATTCAACTTCATATCCTATTCAACAGCAACATTAACAAATCATACTCATTGGTTAAGAATATACTCAGTCACACTGATTGATGCAAAAACAAAGAAGATATGGGTAAATGAGTTCATTGATGGAGCAAAATATTTTAATTTCGTTATACATTTCTAAATCTATTTGTTGACAGTAAGTCCATACAATCTCTCTGAAAGTAACAAAAGCCTTCCGTTTGAACACTGTAAATCTCTAGATGATATTTTCGCCTATTCAACTTACCTAGCTGCTCTGTCTGAACAGAGTAACTAAAAAGTTTGTTACAAAGCCTCTTATGTAGACAGGAGTTTAACAACTTGTATTAAGTTATAACGAACTCACTAACAATCTCTCTGCCTTATTGATCAACGACTTAATCACTCAATTCATCATTCATCATTTCAGATTTTCTTACTGAGATGAAAAATCTTATACAAAGTGTTAAGGTTTTATAACCTATCAAAGGCTCAAGCTTCTAAGCTCTTTGTCAAGAACACAAAATCACATAAACAGAGCAAGAAGAATACTCAGAGGAAGAAGATAAAACAGAGCAAGAAGGAAGAAGATAAAACAGAGCAAGAAGGAAGAAGAGGAGCACACACAAGCATTTGTTCACCCAGTTCACGGTGTTAACTAACCGCTACATCTGGTTAGGATCTTTCGATCCACATCTCCACTATGAAGAAGAAGATTATTACAAGAGATATAAGTGATTCACTCTCAAGAACTCACTCTGTTTCATACCCTTGTTCTAACAGAGAAAATCCACCCGTAAAGCTTATACTTTTACATGTTTTCTCTCACCCTTCTATCTACATTGCGTGTGCCTCTCTTGCACTCTCTTACTTCCCTATCTCTCTCAATGAACATAAGCACCTTTATATAGACAAAGCTAACTGGGGCTTCCTTATCCAAAAGCCAATCGGAGGCTGCTATTGAAACGACAATACTTCAGTCTTGCTTTAGCCAAACAGCACTTTCCCTTTTGAGCACAAACAGACAATGTGTCCTTGTGTCTGAAATGAGGCTACTTCCATGTAATTTACTACATAGCCGTTTCACCAAGTTTGTGGTCCCAAAAGTAACTTAACCAAGGTTAGATTTATATCACCTTTAGTTAGTCTTAATCATGTATGTTTACCAATAAGCATTTGCTTGAGAATCAAGCTATCATCTTCTCACAAAGACTATTATATAGACAGAGGGTTATAACTTTGTTAGTAGTGACGTTTGTGTTTCTTTATGTTTAGTGTATCTTAGTTGAGTATTTTTATTTAAACTCTCTGAAGCAAACAATGTAAGTGAAAACACAAAGAAACTGTCTCAGAAAACAGAGAAAAGTTGGATTTGTCCTTAGCTCAATTAATTCAGAAGCCCATATGTAAAGAAAGGCCCAAACGTCAATCTAAATCAAAGCCCTCTACAAATCCTCTAAATGTCAATTGTATAAAAGGAAAACCCTAAATATTTTTGTTGTATGACGGTGAATCAATTTCAACAAGTTCAGTTATTGTCTTCAGTCTTCTCTGTTTTTATTTTCCTTTCAAACAAACACATGTAAGTTAAAACTGAAACAAACTCATGCTACTAATACAATAGAAAAGCTAATAATACTATAAAAAATGGAAAAAGCAATAGAAAGAGGACCAAGCTATGTTAACGCTGGTTTACAATTTGTTAGTAGTAACGTTTGTGTTTGTCAGCATAAAACGTTATGTTTATGTGTTCGTGTATAAGCGATTCACCTAGAAAAAAAACTCAAGTAATGCTACTAATATACACACACACTAAAAAAACTAATACTACAGAAAATGGAAAAGCAATAGAAAGAGGTCAAAGCAAACAAGAGATACATGATTCAAATATAAACCTAATTAGTAAGCTAATCCACAGATATTGGAAAACCAAACGTCACTACACAAACCCAAGAGATCAGCCCAAAACCAGACTCATTAATTAAGAGTTAAACCCCTTTGCTAATAAACCAAAACCTAATACTAAGCCCATTTACTTAGGCTTCCTTTTTGGATCAGTCTTAGAACATCCGAGTTGCGACTTTTCGCTTTTTCTTTCGATTAAACGCAAGATGGTGTCATATCAACACTATAAGGCAAATATATCTCTTGGTGTTGACATATCAACTTTTAATTTGATTTTGAGAATGACATGTCAATTAATGAAAAAAGTTTAAGAACCAATAAGAACATTTTATTTTTACACATAATTTGCTGATTCATCAGTTTACCATGAATAAATTAATAAAAACTCTAAATATTCATATCATTTTATACACATCAAATTATTTTAATTATACACATCATATAATATTTATTTTTAACATGAATTAAATTACATGTGTTGATTAGCTATTTTTTTAACCGACCTAATCGAGTCTCATGTCGTCGATTAGTATTGGCTTTATGTTTTGTTAAGCTATTTTCTTTTTGTTGGATTAAGAGTCAAGAGTTTGGATTTCCTTGAATATGAGTTTTTTTCTAAAGGTTGTTGAATTCTGAGTCAGAAATTTGAGAATTAGAGTTTTCGGATGTGGGGGAGGGGTATTTGATTATAGTATCCTCAAATTATTTTGAAGATGTAGAGTTTGTTCAATAATATATATCCATGATTATCAACTCTTAGAATATTTTCTCATTAATGAAATTTATAGGAATTAACTTTTAATGAATATTTCTTCATGAATGAAAGCTAAACAAAAAACATGGCAAACAAATGATGTGATATGTTAAATACGAATAAAGAAGCATGACTAATGGAGATTATTGAGTTAACAATGGGTGAAGAATAAGAAAACAAATGAGAAGAGAATAGGATTATCATAGAAGTTACACTTAATGTAAAAGATGACCAAAAAATGTGGCTGTAAAACTTATTTTGTGGTCTAAAACTTTCTACCATATTTCATGTTAGTGATGCAAAGTAGGAGAGTTTTGTTTATAAAACATCCACTAAGGTTACTTTGCTATATTACTTGAATGTTTTTTAAAAAATTTGTAGAGTTTATAATGTATTTATATCCATAATATTTAAATAGGATATTATTTGGTACTTTTATAAGGTTCATTTTGCTGAAAATTGTAAGTTTTAATGGTTTTCTTCACCCTCATATCTCATCTGTAGATAATAAATATGTATTTGAATGCACAAACTATATGAGATATTAGACCTAAAAAACTATATATTAATAATAATAATAATAATAATAATAATAATAATAATAATAATAAAATAATAATAATAATAATAACAATAATAATAATAAAATTTAGAAAATTAAAATTTATTTATAATATCTTAAATTTAAGTATTATTAAAATGGCTAATAAAATAAAACTATTCCCCAAAACTAAACCTCCTAGACAAAAACATACTAAAAAAGCTTAATATAAACTAACCATTGCCATTATTAATCATATTTAAATGTGCATATATAATCAAATAAGAAATTACCAATTCAAATATCTTAAATTTCACTATTTCTATATTTATAATATTTAAAAAATAATCTCAACAAATACAAAGTTAGTAGAGTGAAATTAACATTTTCAAAACCAAAAACACTAATAGACTAAAGCTAATAAAACAAAAAGACAACAGAAAAATAAATACAACCACACTATTATAAAAGTCATATAAAATTTGAACTAATACAAAACATCAATTTGTATGAGGCTTCTAAACTTTTAAAAATATTTAAACAAAACTATATTAAATGAAAGTAACACAATCTAACCATCAATATTATTAAAAATATTTATATTTATAAAAAGTATCCCGCTGCGTAGCATGGGTATTAATCTAGTCTCAAGTAAGTTTTCCCAAATTTTCTTCTTATGGTCTAACTTTTTCTCTCCTACGATTTGGTTGTGTTTCTCTGTTGTTTCGTAACATTTGGAATCCTTGTCTTACTATTGTTTCATGTCTTTGTTCAGGTAATTGTAGTTGTTGGTTGATCTGTGTCTCTTGTCACAAAATGAAATCGAAAAAGAAGGATTTGGATGGTTCTATAGATATAATAAGTGGTTTACATGACGCACTAATTTGTCACATCCTATCATTCCTTCCGACAAAAAAAGCTGCTTCAACTTCAGTTCTTGCCAAAAGATGGAAGCATTTGTTTGCTTATCTACCTAATCTTGACTTTGATGACTCTGTCTATCTCCATCCTGAAGAAAGAAATGAGGATTCTGAAAGTTTTATGGATTTTGTAGATAGTGTTTTGGCTCTTCAAGCGAATGCGAATGCTCCTGCTCCGTTGAAGAGATTCCACCTTAAGTGTCGTAATGATGTTTTCGATGAACGTCGGGTTTTAGATTGGATATACTATGTATTGGAACGTGATGTATCAGATCTTGATATAGACATCTCTTCATCTTGGGATAGTGTAGACCCGAGTTTTCATGCTCTGCCTTCAGAGATCTATATGAGCAAGACATTGGTTAGGTTAAAGATAGGTTATAGAGATGGTGTTTTGATTAAAGTGAAAGATGATGTTTCTCTTCCAAAGCTTAAGATTCTCAATCTTGATCATTTTCTTATAGACACAAATATGTTTGCTAAGCTTATTTCTGGCTGTCACGCGCTCATGGAATTAGTGCTGATTGATTTGTTTTGGGAAGATGTGATTAAGTTTATGTCGCAGGGGACACCTATTTCTGTGACTGTGTCTATCCCAACGCTCAAGAGACTAAAGTTTCGTCGTTCTAAACGGTTTAGTCAGGCTAAGAGGATTGTGTCATGATCATTTCAATGTCCAAATCTGGTCTACCTAGAATATACTGATACTATTGCGGATAGGTATCAACAAGTGTGTTTTGGCTCACGAGTTGAAGCTAGTCTCGGACTTCTACTCATCTGATCCATGGTATGCAACAGAATATTACTTGGAACCCAAGGAAAAGATTAATGTAACAAATTTTCTCATGGGGATACGCTATGTCAAGATTCTTTACTTGTCTTATGACACCCTTGAGGTTAGTCTCATCTTTCTCCTAATCTTTTGTTATTTGCTACTTAGAAAAGTAAAATAATTAAGGAGAAGAAAATTGACTACTCTTGTTTCTTGTTAAATAGAGAAATGTTTAAGGCTTGAGTTGATTTGGTTTTTGTTTCAGGTACTTGGTTGCTGCCGTGAAACAATACCGCTATTCGACAACCTGATCCAGTTAACCATCAAGACCAAACCTGATGTAGCATGGAAATCATTGCCAGCTCTACTCAAGAATTGTCCGAATCTTGAAACTCTTATCTTCCAAGTACCATATACACATCTTTTACATTAAACCGCTACCAAGTTTTTCAACACACAATTTGGTTTTGAAAATGTGTGCTTTTATGTTTTAGGGACTGCATCACAAAAATACAAATATATGTGATGAGGAAGAAGACGGGTGCTTGTGTCATTGGGGGACGAAGACGGATGTTCGTACTTGCCTATCATCAAGTCCGGTAAAGGTTCTACAAATATTGAAGTTTGGTGAAAGTTGGGATGATGATGATGATGATGATAGTGAGGAAGATAGTGATGAAGATGAAATTGGTTTTGACATAGAGAAGCAGATCAAGCAAGTCAAGTACTTCCTAAAGACAATGCCCAATCTTGAACGAATCATATTGTACTACAATGCACCAAATGATGATGTGATACAAGTATCCAAGCAATTTCAGAAGCTTCCTAAAGTAGCTTCAGCCAAGTGCAATGTTCAAATAATCTCAGATAGCCTCACTTTATCATCTACTATGTCGACCAAATAGGGTAAAAGATATTTTTCTGGTTTCAAAAATCTCAAGTAAACTTTATCCAAACTTCTCTTGTTTCTGCCGTTTGCTCTTACAGTAAAGACTTTCTTTTTTTTTTTTTTGTGTTTACTTTGTTTAATGACTTTTGTTTAATCCTTTCTCTTTTTGACTGAGAATACTTATCATCTTTTGTTTGTTTCTCTTCTTCTAGTTTGTTGAAGAAAATTATCACTCATTGTTCTCTTTTTGAAATGTAACACAGTTAATTACTGTAAATTAAACACGTTAGTGCATATGAAGAGTATTATACAGAGTATTTCAACCCTATATTTCAAACCTGTACAGAGTTGATAATATATAAAATGGGATACGTTATAAAACAAAGCAGGCTTTAGCCTTTAAGCCTTTATGAATATGTGTGTAATCATGCGTGTGTAAGAAGGTATCCATGATCTGGGAATTAAGCTAAACCGAAACTGATCAAGAAACAGAGCATAACAGAATTCCTAAATATCAAAATACACATTTTATATTCATTTAGGGAAAGAATAAATTTACAGGAAATTTCAACAACCAACGCAAACTTCTGCTCAATCCTTAAATAACCTAAAAGAAAAATATTATGAAAAACTTAAAAGCAAAGACATTGGATTGTGCTGAAAATATTATGAGAAATAAAAAGAAAATTCACTCTGTTAGGTTTTTTTTTTGTTGATAAAAAGGTTTGACTCTGTTACGTTTCACCTGAAATATTTATACATCAATTCGTTTTTTAGGTATGGAGAAACATTTTTCCATGCCTAACAACATGGGCATAATGTCGATGAGACCCTGGAGACCGGTATCAGGATGAATGACAATAAATAATCAGTAACATATGTTTTTGTGCGGGAATGCGACCAAAAAAACACTGAACTTATCTAAAATTACCAAAAAAAACCTGAACTTTTGAGCTGGCCAAAAAAAATCCAAACAATTGTTAACTTTCGAACTAATCAACAATATTTTCATTGACTGGCCAATTAAGCACACCGTTAGCAGATTAACGGTTTGCTTTGACTGACGTTTAAATGGTGGTCGTTAAGTAAAACGACATCGTTTTACTTCTAATTAAAAATTGGGAATTCGGCCATAAAAACACCCAACTTATCAGAAATTGCCAAAAAAACACAATCTTCAGAGCTGACAAAAAAAAAACTCAAAAAATTGTTCACACGAATAAGAACTTTTATATTAGTTCTAAAGTAATTCTCTTTCACACAAACCTCAAGACCAAGGCTAAAAAACAGGCGGATGGCCCCCTGCCTTCTTTGAAACACCAACCTTTTGATAAAGAGAATTTTTAATGACTCTAAAGCTATCAAATAAACCTATCGTGCATATCATTTTATGATCGAATCCCCAAGGTTAAAGATTATTCACTAAAAATGCGAGATTCTAAACTACTCTAGAGCAAATGAAAGAATTGGTTTTTAACAATAGGAAATGAAAATGAGATGAAATCAAAAGAAAAACAAAGGAGCATGAGTTCTACTATCAAATGAATGAACTAACAATCAAAAAATTATCATTGAATTCACAATTATCTAAGATAATGCTTAATGCAATCTATTTCATCATTGTTTGATTGTGAATTTTATGATCATTGTTTAATTGTGAATTTTATTATCATTGTTTGAGTGTTAGTTCATTCATTTCATAGTAGAACCCATAATTCTTTATTTTCGTTTTGATTTCATCTTATTCTCATTTTCTTTTGTTAAAAACAATTCTTTTATTGGTTCTAGATTATTTTAGAATCTCGCATCTTTAGTGAATAATCCTTAGTCCTTGTGGATTCGATCCAAAAATGCTATGAACGATATGTTTATTTGATAGTGTTAGAGTCATTAAAAACCTTTTTATCAAAAAGTTAGTGTTTCAAAGAAACCAAGGAGCCCATCCACCTGTTTTTGAGCCTTGGTCTTGAGAGCTTTGTTCCCATCTTGAGTTTGTAGTTTGTGCATTTGAGGTTTGTGTGAAAGAGAATTGCTTTAAAACTAATCTGAAAGTTTTTATTCGTGTCAACAATTGTTTGAGCTTTTTTTTGTCAGCTCTGAAGTTTGTGTTTTTTTTTTGCAATTTCTGATAAGTTGGATGTTTTTTTGGCAACTTCTGATAAGTTGGGTGTTTTTTTGGCAATTTTTGATAAGTTAGGTGTTTTTATGACCAAATTACCGATTTTTAATTAGAAACAAAACGACGTCATTTTACTTAATGGTCACCGTTTAAACGTCAGTCAAAGCAAACCGTTAATCTGCTAACGGTGTGCTTAATTGGCCAGTCAATGAAAACATTGTTGATTAATTTGAAATTCAACAATTGTTTGGGCTTTTTTTGGCCAATTTAAAAAGTTTGTGTCTTTTTTGGCAATTCCGGATAAGTTCAGTATTTTTTTGGCTGAATTCCCGTTTTTGTGCATATAAATGTTAAAAGTACACATTTATATGGTGTACATTAATACCCTAAAGTATCTATTTTCAGACCAAAAATGAAAGATTGTTTTTTTTACGGCAAATAATAACTTTTATTAAGAGAATAAAGGTAATCATAATACAAACGTTTTGTTAACCAAAAAGGAAGAGAAATACAATTTGAGAAAAAAAAATTATTTGATGGTCTATAACTTGATAACAGATGGGCAGCTTCATTGTTGTTTCTCAAAACATGTTTGATGGTCTATAACTTGATAACAGATGGGCAGCTTCATTGTTGTCTCTTCAAATTTTTTCTTCCATTCTTTGATGTTTATGCATATGTTTTGGACTGAAATCTCGGCATTGTTTTCATTGAATATATTAACAAAGACTTCACAATCATCTTCAAAGATATTTTTTCTGTATCCCTTACACTATACCATTTGCATAGCCACCAATAAAGTATTTGGCTCTGCTTCAAGTGGAGAAGTCGTATATTTTAAGTCTGAGAATCCCAAATTTTTTGCAAAACCTAACTTATCTCTCAAAATCAATCCACCATAAGCTTCATTAGTTTACAGATTAAAAGATGCATCATAATTGTACTTTAACCAATCACCAGTTGGACGAGTCCATTGGTGATTTGTTTTGACAATATTTCTTTTTGTTGGAGGCTTATTATTTGATATCCATACAGTAACATTTTGATTTTTCCTCTGTGTAAATATTAGAGGAAAATCAATATAAAAGAGTTCTAATAACATTCAGATCGAGATTGAGTTTTCCTCTGTATAAATATTAGAGGAGTAATTAATAAGTATACTTAGATATCAAAATTTTAGGATATGAAAAAAATGATGTGGCCTCATAAGAAAAGAGCAACATGTATTACTTTATATATATATACATATATATTAAAGTTTAAGTGAGAATCAATTAAAGATAAATATTAGAGGAGTAATTAATAAGTATGCTTAGATGTTAAGATTTTAAGGGGATATATTGAAATGAATATTTGGAGAGATTTGAGTTTTAATGAGTTTTGAGGTGATTTGGTTAAATTTTAGTGAATTAGGAATTTTGTTAGTAAATTTCTGAAATCTCACCTAAAACCATGAGATTTGGATCTTTGTATTTTTAACTAAGAAATTCTCTCAAATCTCAGCTGAAACTTTTAAATCAAATCCTAATCATATATTCAATAACAGTTGATTTGAATATATAAGTTAAAATCATTAATCCAATAACACTAGATTTTAAAAGATATTTTAAAATTCATGTTTTAATAACACATGATTTTTCATTTAAACTCAAATCTCTCTAAATGCTTATTCCAATACACCCCCCTTAGAGTATGAAAAAGATGATGTGGCCTTATGAGAAGAGAACAACATATGACTTTATATATATACTAGATTAGGACCCACCCGATGGGCCGGTTTTAAAATTTAAAATAAACTAAAATAAATAGTTTTATTCAATTAAATACTTGTTATTAATAATATATCTGAAATTTTTTTAGGAAAATAAATAAAAATTATGTTTTGTTAGAAAAATAGTTATTTACAAAATTTTAGTTTTCTACATGAATAAATTATTTAACTTTCTATATTAAAATTTTCTTATAAAAATATTAAAAATCTATATAATGTCCAAAAGCTTTTGGTTCCCATTTGTTGTTTTTTTTACTACTATCTTAGATAACATGGACAAAATATCACAACCCGAAAAACTAAACCAAATCTAATCTGAAAAGAGGTACTAACCCAAAAAAATCCAAATGGATCCTACACTCCTATATCCGAAAGACAAACCATGAACTGAACCGACCCAAGAAACGAATGGATACTCAAAATACTCGAAATACAATTATATACCCAAAAATATTAATAATATTTAGTCTTGATATAACTCAATTACCCAACAATTATAAATCCAAAAATATCAGTTAGTTTTATATCAAATAACTAAAATACCTAAACTTAACCAAAATATCTGAAAGGTCTAAGTTATTAACTCTTTGTTAAATTAGTTTTTCTTCATACACACTTGATTTTGCTATACAATTTAACTCAATTTATAATCATATTAAAATCTTACTTTAATCTCATGTATACTCTATATAAATTAATCAAAGTCAAAACTTGTATATCGAAATAATATGCATTATACTATACAAATATCCATATGTATAATTAATATTATAAATTTATTAAAGAACAAATAACAACAGTATTACTAATTTAGTAGAAAACCATAAAAATTGGACATTGCAAATAAACTAAATTTAGGTTAAAATTTTTGTTCTGGTATTTGTTTTAAATATATTTCTTAATTTTAATTATTGATTAGTTAAATTAAAAATTTTGTGATTTCCTTTTTCGTTTTTAGAAAAACTACACTTTTTTCTTTTTTTGCATTTGTTTTAAATGTATTTTTTAAATTAAGTTATTGATTAGATAATTTAACATTTATGTGATTTTCTTTTTCCCCTTTTTAAAAACCTTCAATTTTTTCGTTTATTTTGCTGAGATTTATGAATTTTAGTTGATGATTTGATATATTAACAATTACTGAATTTTTTTCCCGTTAAATTATTTTTATATAATTCGACACATGTCAAGATCTGAATGATTAGTGACACATGTCAAGATCTTGTGAGTTACAATTTGGACACATATCGACTTCTGGTGAGTGTAATCCAAGTTTATATAATAATATTTTTATATCAAATAACTAAAATACCTAAAATTAACCAATATATATGAAATGTCTATATTATTAACTTTTTGTTAAATCAGCTTTTCTTCATATACACTTGATTTTGCTAAATAATTTAACTCAATTTTCAATCATATTTAAATCTTATTATATCAAAATAATATTCATAATATCATAATTAATATCCATATATCCATATATAATTAATATTATAAAATAATTAAAAATAAACAACAACAGTATTCGTAATTTAGTAGAAAACCATGGAACTTGGAAAACTAACATTGCAAATAAACTAAAATTAGGTTAAAATCTTTGTTTTGGTATTTGTTTTAAATATATTTCTCAATTTTAATTATTGATTAGTTAAATTAAGAATTTTGTGATTTCCATTTTTTCATTTTTTTAAAAAACTACATTTTCTTTTTGTATTTGTATTTGTTATTGGTTAGACAATGGTTAGATAATTTAACATTTTTGTGATTCACTTTTTTCTTTTTTATAAAACGTCACTTTTCTGGTTTTTTTTGTTGGGATATATGAATTTTAATTGATGATATGATATATTAACAATTAGTAAAAAATTTTTTTGTCAATTAGTGAATGTATTGTTTTCGTTAATCTTTTTTCTATATATATATATATATATATATTTAATTTGTCATGTGGCAAGATCTGAATGATTAGTGACACATGTCAAGATCTCGTGAGTTTGAATTTTGACACGCGTCGGCTTCTGGTAAGTGCAACCCAAGTTTATATAATAAGACTAGATTAGAACCCGTCCGATGGACTGGATTTTAAAATTTTAAATAAATTAAATTTGTTTAATTATTTAATAATATATTTATTGTTAATGGTATATATTAAATCTTGTTAGAGAAGAAATCAGATTTCCTTAGAGAAAATATTTATTTACATAAGTTTATTTCTCTCCAATAATAAATTAATTTAATTATATATTACAACTTTATTATTAATATATTGAAATCTATACAACATCTAATAGATTTTGATTCCATTTTGTTTTTTTTTTGTTTTTTCAGTCACATGTGAGGCAGGTTCGAAAAAAATAGCATGAACTGAAGAAGCAAACCAAATCCAACCCGAAAAAATATTAAATTCAAATTTAGACCGACAGAAATATGAATGGATCTTAAACTTCTCTATTTGAAATCCGAACCAAACCTTAAAACCGACTGGATGGATACCTGAAATATTCAAAATACAACTATATACCCAAAACTATTAATAATATATAACTATGATATAATCATTAGCCCACAATTATACACTCAACAATTTAATTAAGTTTAGACTAAAATAACCAAAATACCAAAATATTTGAAAGTTTTTAGTTATATTTTTGAAAACTTAACCAGACATTATTCAAAATTTAACTAATTTTTTAAAAATTTATAGAAATAATAAGATTGAACATATATTAGAAAATGGAAAATTGAATATATCTAATTTATTATTTACTTTTTGCTCTCTTTTTGTTGATTTATTTTATTAACAAAATAATTTAAGTAAATTGTTAATCAAATATACATATTTTGTTAAAATATATATTATCTAAACATTTAACCTAATGAATTATAGATTTAGATGAATAAAATTAAAAATTTATTTTAGTTTAATTATAAAACATCTAAACTTGTTTTAAAACATGATCAAAATTATATATATATGTACAGAATAGAAAAAGTAAAGATTATCTTTTGATTATTTATTTATTTTCCTCTTTTTGTGTATTATTTTGTTTGGCTTCAAAATAATATGCAAAAAAATAGCAAGTGAAGATTATGTATTTAATTATTTATTTATTATATATGTATATATATACACACATTTTTTTGTTGATTTTCCTTTTTTAGTTTGGGAAGAAATATTTTTACATGTGTTAAAATCTCATCGAATAAGTGACACATGTCATGATCTTGTGAGTTATAATTTTGATACGTGTCGGCTTCTGGTGAGTTCAACCGAAGTTTATTCTGGTGAGTGCAACCTGATGGACGGGTTTTAAATTTTAAAACAAACTAAAATTAAACATAGTTATTTAATTAAATATTTGTTACTAAGGATATATCTTTAAAAAATTTAGGACAAAAAAAAAAAATGTTTTGTTAGAGAAAATAGTTAATTTACAAAAAACTTAGTTGTTAACATGAATAAATTAATTAACTTTATATATAAAGACTTTATTGTAAATATATTAAAAATATATTTATTGTCCAAAATATTTTGGTTCCTAGTTGTTGTTTCTTTTTTCGATAACCGTGTTAGATAGGATTAACAAAATATCAGAAACCGAAAAAACCAAACCGAATCTAACTTGAAAAAAATCTAAATGGATCCTAGACTCCTATATGCGAAAGAACAAACTTGAACTGAATCGAACCGTAAAGCGAATAGATACATCCATAATACTCAAAATCCAATTATATATCCCAAAGTCCAGTTAGTTGTTGACATGAATAAATAAATAAATTTTCTATATTAAAACTTTATTGTAAAAATATTAAAAATCTATAAAATTTCTAGAATCTTTTGGTTCCCAGTTGTTGTTTCTTTTTTCGATAACCATGTTGGATAGTGTGGACAAAATATCAGAAACGCGAAAAACCAAACCGAATCTAACATGAAAAAAATCTAAATAGATCCTAGACTCATATATGCGAAAAAACAAACTTCAACTGAATCGAACAGTAAACCGAATAGATACACCCATAATACTCGAAATCCAATTATATATATAAAATATTTATAATATTTAGACTTGATATAACTCAATTATTCTACAATTATAAAGCCGAAATATCAGTTATTTTTATATCAACTAACTAATATTCCAATATTTAACCAAAATATCTTAAAGTTCTAAGAAATATACATAATGTTCTTAAAATATATATTATCAATTTTTTTTAACATAATTGATTATAGATTTAAATTAACAAAATTTAAACATTTATTTTAGGTGAATTTTCAAACATCTAAATTTGTTTTAAACCATGTTTGAAATTATATATATATAAATGGAAACTAAATAATAAGATTTCATTATTTAGTTATTTTTCCTCTTTTTTTTTGTTTTTATTTTAGTTAAAGAAATAATATGTAAAATATGAAAGTAAAAATTATCTACTTTATTATTTATTTATTTTCACTATTTTTTTAGTTTTCTTTTTTGTTTAAGGAAATTTTATTTTTACACGTATCAAGACCTAGTGAGTTAGAATTTTGACACATGTCGAATGTTGATGTGTGCAATCCAAGTTTATATAATAAGATATATGTAGATTTGATACTTTGTGACCATTTGTACTCAGAAACTGTTTTTGGTATAATAAATTTTAAATAATATTTAAAAGTTAAAATAAATGTCTTAACATCAGAGGAAGTATTATATTTTACTATACATAACCCAAGCAAAAACCGAAAGCGTACTAAACCATTTATATATCATAAATTTGTTGGTAGCGTGATTTTTAAATAAAAAATTCGGAAAACTGACAAAACCAAACCAACACTGAAAGAATCCCTAAGATAATGGCAAGATGCAAGTCGTATCAAAGTATTTATCATTCGCTTCAAAATCATCTCATTTTTATCAACTAAACCATTTGTACATAAGGACTGCATATGCAATTGCAAAGTAAGAGCAAGCTTCAACTCATTTCAACAGCAAAACAAAAAGCTATTGCATTTCAAATAAAGCAAAAGAAAGAAACCATTTAGTAAGGAAATTTTGATTCCAATAAAAATGAAAAGAAAAAAAAACAAGCTTCACTACACAAACATCAACCTCCACAGCTAATCCAACCTAGCTTTGTTATCACATTCCACAACTAAGGTTGCTCAGATGTTGTAGTCTCACGCATCTGATTTCTACGCGCACACGCGACTTCCTTTTGTAGTTCTGAGTTCGACATCCGCTCCACTTCCAAAGCTCTCTCAAGCTAACAAACATTATAAACAAAAACAGATTCAGTAATCAAATTTGACCATTACATAAAGATCAAAGATTAAACACCAATGTACTTACATTTGCTGCCCGCATGCTCCATTCACTCAAAATTGCTCTCAACCTTTCGTTTTCTTCAACATACTGCACACACCAAAAACAAACTTAGGATCTTGAATAAATCTATAAAACAAAAAAAATCGAAAAATTCTACAAAACCTGATTATTAGTATTGCTGACACGCTGAACTTCTGCATCTCTCTCGGCTATTAAAGAACGAGCAAGCCGTAGCTCAGACTGAAGCTGATTCATCTGCAAGTGGCGTGAGAATAAAAATATTCACATTGTTAAGATTTATAAATTAATATAGAGATGGAGTTTGAAAATCAAGAATTTACCTCTGCTGAAAGTGTCCTCAGTTCTTGATCTCGAGCAGCTAAAAGATGTGCGAGATCAACCTATCGAGGATTGTTTATGCATTTTAACTATTTGATATATTATAAAGAAAGCTAAAGCCAATCCTTACCTGAGGTGTGCTTCCATCATCAGATTGTTCATATTTGCTTAGTTTCTCTTGCAAACTAAGAATCTTCGAAAACACACAAATAACAAAAGACAAACAGTAATTATTATGAGCAAAGGCGAAGCAACTGATGAACAGTGTCTTCAGAAGAACGTTAGTATGTGTACCTCCTCGCTTAGAAAATGGAGGTTTTCGCGCTGATATTGTAACAAAGCCGTTTGTTGATCAGAAAGCCGGCCTTCGTAATACCTTTCATACCAAAAAAAATAAAAAAAAAAAAAGGAAGAAGCAAGATTGGCCAAAACAGCATAAATTTTTTAAATTCAGATACAGTAAGGACAAATATTACCTCAAACCATCCATAGAGCTTGACGGCTGAAGAGGAGAATACAATGACTTCAATACATCAGGCCGTGAATTAACGGAATTGTATTGGTGCACATAGCCTGAAATCACACAACATAGACTCAAAATGGTGATAATATCTGTTTATAGAAGCTCTTGATTATGAAAAAAACTAGTGACGATATAGCCGAATGAGCCACTCACCGATGTATAGACCCATGAAGAAGCCAGCGCACACAGCTTCAACCAACATAATGATCCTGAAGATCATATCCACATTTAGAAAAGAATTACTATTATAAATAGTAAAAAAGAATTTGGAAATCCCCGTAAAGTTTCTTAAATAGTTAATAAGCTGTTAAATGTTAGAAATTCTTAGGTAGCACTTTCTCAAATTTGCAACACACAATATGCAATATAGGTAGGTTTCACTAAGCTACCAACCGTTGTAAAGCAGAAATCGAAAGAATGAGGATTTGGGGTTTCCATACTATCACAAGAAGCATTGCAGCAGTCCCTGGCAATAATATCAAAAAGTCTTTAAATTAATTAATCACGTAGGCAATAACATGTGGCCTCAAAATAACTCGGAAATAGCCAATAAACTAGTTTGGTTATAATCAGATTTTTCCATGTAAATCTTGAGCATATCTTCAAATGAACTAACATACCAAATGAATCAACATAACTCACAGAGCTCTTAAAAATAGTCAAATTAATAGATTTGAAAAGTAAAAGGAAAAAAAAATTAAATCAAATGGTTGGGAAGATACCATATGCAGCGATTGCAAATGGTAGACGAACAACATGCTTCAATTTTTGACTGAAACTGTAATAACCCTGCAGACAATTCTCATACCAATCAGTCTAATACTAGAACAAAACGCCACACCATGTGCAAGGAAGTCAAAAACATTGGTAAAAATAATGTGACTCATGCCACTCTCAAACAATCGAGTTTTCATACCTGGAGACGAATTTTCTGGACTTGATAAACAAAGTATTGTTGAAATATACCTGAGTTAGGCCACATGGAAATGAACTTAGGTACATATAGCCAACGATCAACAAAAACTGGTATAAAAAGGGTTGCACCAAATGAAGAAAAGAGGCCAATGAGAATATAAAAATCTTCTTGGCTTTGGGAGAGTCGGAAGGTACTTTTGATCCACTCTAAGGGTGTTTAGTCAAATGTTCTTGATTATAATCGAATATTCAAGACCATTTAAAGGAAACATTTTATTGGGATACAGAACCTAAACCTAGTTAACCAACCAAATCTAAGAGAAAAGTTGGAAACCTGTAACAACCAAAAGCGCAACATCGCAGCAGCAAAGCAATGAAGGGGTCAAATGCTGAACTTTGTGAAATATCCAAGGAGCTCCTGCAGCTAAAACAGCATAGCCTGCCTAATGTAAAACGCGAAAAAAAAACTATCAAAGGCAACTTTAAAACGCGCAACGCCATATGAAACTTTTACCAAAAGAATCGAGTAACTTGCCAATACAAGTATATAGAGATAACTTCCAACAAGGCTTCTAGATTTCCTGTGACCAAATAATGGTGCTTCTTGCAATATATCAAGAAACCTACAAAAAATAATACACGATTTTAGATTCTAATACTAATCAACTTGTCATCTAATACAAAGATTTGCTTATTTCAATGGCAGACACATTGGCAAACAGAGTAAAATTTTGGCTCATCAGAGATTATAACAACTAACTTAATAAAGGACAAAGTTGCATGGAAATGAAAGCTAATTACGAACCCAAACTGAAATTAAGCTTAGGGTTAATTTGAAGAAGAGGGAAGAATTAAAGAACATCAAAGACCACAAATTATATGAATTAAGATTCAAATACTAATCTAGCTGTCATCTAAAACTAAATTGTTTAAAAAGTCATGACTTACATTTGCTAAAAGATTGAAGCATAAACATTGGAAAGACAGAGTCATTTTAGGTTCATCAAGAAACTTGTACAACAAACTTAATAAAGGATGCATTTTTAATACGAATTTGCAGGAAAATGAAAGCTAATTACGAGCCTAAATCGAATTTAAGCTTAAGTTAATTTGAAGAAGAGGGGATAATAATTAAGCAAAAGGAATTGGTTTGAGAGGGTATAAGACATACATAGCGTTCTCTTCGTTGGTCATTGGATTGGACGAAGCACGTCTCTCCGTTGACATTCTTCGTCGCCCTGAGTTTTGCTCCGATCAAAGTTTCTGTGTTTCAGCGTGAAAAGATTAATTGAGTCGATCTAAGATTATGTCAACATTGCGACAAAATAAGGTGACATAAACTATGAGTTTTTGATCGGAAGTCTATTGGACCGGTCGGAAACAAATTTTTTTGTTTGTTTTATATCGTTTGTCTGATCAATTGGCAACATTAATAATTAACATTAAAACCCTTTAACAAACAAATTAACATTAAAACCCCCAAAAAAAATTAACAATAAAACCCCCAAAAAAAATTAACACTAAAACCAAGAAAAGAAGAAGGAAAATACCATTAAAAACAAAAAAACTTTAATTTAATACTTTTTTAAACTAAAACCTCTTATCTTTTTGTGTGTTTCAGTTAAAACCTCAAAGTATATTATTTTTTGAAATAAACTTTCAAATGATCATAAAATGAACGCAATTTTAAGTTGACAAATAAGCAATGCTAATTTCATCTAATACCATTAACAAAAATCATCTGAATTATGATTAGAAGAACCCGTTGTATTATAACGCTTCGACCGCCACCGTTCATGGGCTCCCACATGCTTTCTCGGTCCGTGGATCCACTCTTGTCTGATGGCCGGTTCGTTATCCCAAGAAACTCAAAAGGCTTGTTATTATTCCTACAAATCACCACATAATCTTTTTCCATATTTTTTTCTTCACTCACACAGTACCAACAATCAATTTCCAGTGTGTAACCATCCTTAAATTACTCCAGCTCAAGCACGCTTAACTCTAAAGTTCTTTATGGAAGTGACGAAAAATATAAGTGTACTTTAGTGACATATGCAGCCACAAAACTCTTTTAAGCCTCAACATGGACCACCATATATCAGAACAGGTGTTACATGAATGTTCTGCTTCAACATTTCTAGTGGTGTATCCATTTGTTGGTCTTGGCCAAGCTGCTTTCGGAAGAATTCGTAATCATGTTTCTCTGGTAAGATATGTTGATGCTATCTTCTATTTAATGTGTGAGGATTCATTGTTTAACTACGTGATGAAATTGAGAGAAATACTGAAATACATTTAGTTCATTAATCTAAATATCTTGAACTCTCTAATATATATCATATCATTTTAATTATGATGAATCTTGCTCCTTGTGCGTTGATAAACTCAACAAAGAGAAGGTCACACATAGGATCATTGTTTTGCTTACTTACTTAGGGGAAGACTGGAATTTGTAAGTGTTGTGAGAGGCAATATGAGTGGAGGAGGTAGATAGAAGCTTTCTATAACGTTTATGGCTAAGGAGTATCCGGGTGAGAGACAGAGCAATTTTGTCGCTAAAACTTGATGGTGGTTAAGGCAAGATGATGAAGCTATGTTGGTCCCGGCTCGGGTGAGAGACAGAGCAATTTTGTCGCTAAAACCACTTGTTTTTGTCGACTCTTCCATCCCTTTACGCAAGATCTGGTTATTTTCATTTATGTCTCTTGTTTATTGGTTTGTTGATACAACATGCGTTGTTCTGGGAGAAAATTTTACAATATAGACATCGATGTATGGGTTTCTCTTGTTTTGACAATCCTTTGGTTGATTGGTTCATTGACATAGCCCCTACTGGTGTGCATGGGTATGTTTCCTTCTGAAGAAATTTATTGGCTAAATGAGCTCATCATTATCGAGTCAAGTGTGGATACAACATATCTATAGTAATACGAAAGTAATCAAGTGTGGATAAATATTGATTCATCTATAGTAATGCGAAAGTAATCAACTTTTTGTCTGCAGTATCTGTCAGACTTCAAAATCCGAAAAGATTTTAGGAAAACAATATAAATGGGTTCTAATAACATCCAGAAATCAAAATGTTACTCCCTCTGTTCCAATTTCATAGATGTTTAAGGATTTTTATCTTGTTCTATTTTATTAGATGTTTTGGATAAGAGTTAAGTTTTGATTGGTTGAATGAATTTAAAATAAAAAAGTAAGTGATCTTTAGTAAAGAAAAGTAAGTGTCTTAAAATGTGTGCATTTAACTAAAAACATCTAATAATATGGAACAGAGGGAGTAGTTTATTAAAATAATGTTACCTTTTATACAGTGGTATATAACAACTGATTGTTGGCTAATTGATGTATAGATTATGTGTGACATATCTCGGCGAGAATGAAAGCTTCCAAAATTCTCATAACCCTCATACTTCAAATGCATTTTCAAACCACAAAATTTAATGGCTATCGAGTTTTCTATGACTGCCAATTTAATTGGAACCTGAACCATCATTTTTATGACCTAGCAACGGCATTGAAGGTCCCAAAGAAATCAACATCACTTGTGCAGTACCAAAGCCGGTTTTGGACAAGTGCCACCAATGCAAATGTAAGGGCCCAAATTTTTTTAAAAAAAATTTTCTTTCTGTGAAAGGGCCCAATTTTAAAAAGAAATTTATATAGGGCCCATTTTGTATTTTTTTAAAAATATTGCACAAAGCCTAGTCTCCTATTTGAGCCGCCCCTGATAATAACTACTTCTCCTTCTTTGTGTTGGTTTAAATATTGATTCATCCATAGTAATACGAAAGTAATCAACTTTTTGTCTGCAGTATATGTCAGGCCTTCATAATCTGTAAGGACTTTAGGAAAACAATATAAAAGGGTTCTAATAACATCCAAAAAGTCAAAATTTTAGTTTATTAAAAACAATTACTTTTTATACAGTTTTGTATAACAACCGATTGCTGGCTCATTGAAGTATATATTATGTGGGACATATTTCGGCAAGGATGAAAGCTTCCGGTATTCCCATAACCCTCATACTTCATATGCGTTTTCAAACCAAAATTTCGTGGCTATCAAGCTTTCTATGACTGCTAATTTATTTGGATCTTGAACCCTCATTTTTATGACCTTGCAACGGCACTAAAGGTCCCCAGGAAATCAAAGTCGCTTGTGCAAATAATAACGAGGGCCGGTTTTAGACAAGTGCAACTATTTTGTTTTTTTACAATATTGCAAGGTCCAGTCTCTTTTTTGAACCGCCCCCGATAATATTGATTCATCCATAGTAATACGAAAGTAATCAACTTTTTGTCTGCAGTATTTGTCAGACCTTTTATACAGTAGTATAGAACAACTGATTGTTGGCAAATTTATGTATAGATTATGAGGGACATATGTCGGCGAGAATGAAAGCTTCCAGAATTCTTGTAACCCTCATACTTCAAATACATTTTCAAACTACAAAATTTAATGGCTATCGAGTTTTCTATGACTGCTAATTTAATGGATCCTAAACCATCATTTTTATGACCTAGCAACGGCATTGAAGGTTCCAAAGAAATCAACATCACTTGTGCAGATGATACCAAAGCCGGTTTTAGCCAAGTGCCACCAGTGCAAATGCCAGGGCCCAAATTTTTTTTAAAAAAATTATATAGGGCCCATTTTGTATTTTTTTTTACAATACTGAAGAGAGACTAGTCTCCTATTTGAAACCGCCCCTGATAATAACTACTCCTCCTTCTTTGTGTTGGTTTAAATATTGATTCATCCATAGTAATAAGAAAGTAATCAACTTTTTGTCTGCTGTATCTATCAGACCTTCATAATCTGAAAAGATTTTAGGAAAATAATATAAAAGGGTTCTAATAACATCCAAAAAATTAAAATGTTAGTTTATTAAAATAAATTTACTTTTTATACAGTTGTGTATATCAACCGATTGCTAGCTCATTGAAGTATAGATTATGTGGGACATATTTCGGCGAGGATGAAAGCTTCTGGTATTCACACAACCCTCATATTTCCGATGCGTTTTCAAACCACAAAATTGCATGTCTATCAAGTTTTCTATGACTGCTAATTTATTTGGACAAGTGCCGCCAGTGCAAATGCCATGGCCCAGTCTATTCTTAAAATTTTCTTTCTATAAAAGGCACAATTTTTTCAAAAACATTATACGGCCTATTTTGTTTTTTTTTTACAATATTGCACAGGCCCAATCTCCTTTCTGAACCCCCCCCCCCCCCTGATAATAACCACTCCTTCTTTGTGTTAGTTTAAATATTGATTCATCCATAGTAATACGAAAGTAATTAATTTTTTGTCTGCAGTATCTGTCAGACCTTCATAATCTGGAAGGATTTTAGGAAAACAATATAAAAGGGTTCTAATAACATCCAGAAAATCAAAATGTTAGTTTATTAAAAAAAGTTACCTTCTATACAGTGGTGTATGGCAACCGATTGATGGGTCATTGATGTAAAGATTATGTGGGACATGTCTCGGCAAGGATGAAAGCTTCTGGTATTCCCATAACCCTTATACTTCATATGTGTTTTCAAACAACAAAATTTCATGGCTATCGAGTTTTCTATGACTGCTAATTTAGTTGGATCTTGAACCCTCATTTTTTACCTACCAATGGTAAAGGTCCCAACGAAATCAACGTTGCTAGTGCAAATAATAACGAGGCCCGGTTATGGACAAGTGCCACCAGTGCAAATGTCAGGACCCAATTTATTTTTTAAAATTTTCCTTCTATTAAAGAGCCTAATTTTAAAAAAAAGAATTATAGGGCCCATTTAGGTTTTTTTACAATATTAGATAGGACCGAGTCTGCTTTTTGAACCGTCCCTGATAATAACCACACCTCTTTCCTTGTGTTGGTTTAAATATTGATTCATCTATATTAATACGAAAGTAATAAATTTTTTCTGCAGTATTTGTCAGACCTTCATAATCTGAAAAGATTTTAGGAAAACAATATAAAAAGGGTTCTAATAACATCCAGAAAATTAAAATGTTAGTTTATTACAAAAAGTTACCTTTTATACAGCGGTATATAACAACTGATTGTTGGCTAATTGATGTATAGATTATGTGGGACATATCTCGGTGAGAATGAAAGCTTCCAGAATTTTCATAACCCTCATGCTTCAAATGCATTTCCAAACCACAAAATTTAATGGCTATCGAGTTTTCTATGAATGCTAATTTAATTGGATCCTGAACCACCATTTTTATGACTTAGCAACAGTATTAACGGTCCCAAAGAAATCAACATCACTTGTGCAGATAATACCAAAGCCGGTTTTGGCCAAGTGTCACTAGTGCAAATGCCAGGGCCTAGTTTATTTTTTAAAAAAATTTTGTTTCTATAAAAGGGCCCAATTTTAAAAAACAAATTATATATGGCCCATTTTGTATTTTTTTTGTTTACAATATTGCATAGAGCATAGTCTCCTATTTGAACCACCCCTAATAATAACTACTTCTTTGTGTTGGTTTAAATATTGATTCATCCATAATAATACAAAAGTAATCAATTTTTTGTCTGCAATATCTGTTAGACCTTCATAATCTGAATGGATTTTAGGAAAACAATATATAAGGGTTCAAATAACATCCACAAAATCAAAATGTTAGTTTATTAAAAAAATTACTTTTTATACAGTTGTGTATAACAACCGATTGCTGGCTCATTGAAGTATATATTATGTAGGACATATCTCAGCGAGGATGAAAGCTTCCAGTATTCCCATAACCCTCATATTTCAGATGCGTTTTCAAACCAAAAAATTTCATCGCTATCAAGTTTTCTATGACTGCTAATTTATTTGATTTTGAACCCTCATTTTTATGACCTTGAACGGCACTGACCCATGAAATCAAAGTCGCTTGTGCAGATAATAATGAGGGCTAGTTTTGGGCAAGTGCCACCAGTGCAAATACAATGGCCCAGTTTATTTTTAAAATTTTCTTTCTATTAAAGGCCCAATTTTTTAAAAAACAATTATAGGGCCCATTTTTCTTTTTTTACAATATTGCACATGCCCAGTCTTCTTTTTGAACCGCCCCTAATAATAACCACTCCTCCTTCTTTGTGTTGGTTTAAATATTGATTCATCCAAAGTAATACGAAAGTAATCAACTTTATGTCTGCAGTATTTGTCAGACCTTCATAATCCGAAAGGATTTTAAGGAACAATATAAAAGGGTTCTAATAACATCCAGAAAATCAAAATGTTAATTTATTAAAAAAAAGTTACCTTTTATACAGTTGTGTATAACAATCGATTGCTGGGTCATTGATGTATTATGTGGGACATATCTCGGCGAGGATGAAAGCTTCCGGTGTTCCCATAACCCTCATACTTCATATGTGTTTTCAAACCATAAAAATTTATGGCTATCGAGTTTTCTATGACTGCTAATTTAGTTGGATCTTGAACCCTCATTTTTTGACCTACCAATGGCAAAAGTCCCAAAGAAATCAACGTTGCTTTTGCAGATAATAATGAGGGCCGGTTTTGGACAAGTGCCACCAGTGCAAATACCAGGATCCAGTTTATTTTTTAAAATTAAAGAGCCCAATTAAAAAAAAAATTATAGGGGCCATATTGGTTTTTTACAATATTGGATAGGGCCCAGATTTGCTTTTTGAACCATCCCTGATAATAACCACTCCTCCTTCTTTTTGTTGATTTAAACATTGAATCATCCATATTAATAAGAAAGTAATCAACTTTTTTGTCTGCAGTATCTGTCAGACCTTCATAATCTGAAAGGATTTTAGGAAAACAATATAAAAGTATTCTAATAACATCCAAACAATAAAAATGTTAGTTTATTAAAAAGAAGTTACCTTTTATACAGTGGTATGTATCAACTGATTGTTGGCTCATTGATGTATAGATTATGTGGGACATATCTTGGCGAGAATGAAAGCTTCCAGAAATCTCATAACCCACATACTTCAAATGCATTTTCAAACCAGAAAATTTGATGGCTATAGAGTTTTTTATGACTGCTAATTTAATTGGATCTTGAACCATCATTTTTTTGACCAAGCAACAGCATTGAAGGTCTTAAAGAAATCAACATCACTTGTGCAAAAAATACCAAAGCCGGTTTTGGACAAGTGCCACCAGTGCAAATGTCAAGACTCAGTTTATTTTTTTAAATGTTCTTTCTATTAAAGGGCCTAATTTATAAAAATAACAATTAAATGGCCCATTTTGTTTCTTTACAATATTGCTTAGGGTCCAATATGCTTTTTGAACCACTCTTCTTAATAACCTCTCCAATTTCTTTGTGGTTGTTAAAATATTGATTCATCCATAGTAATAGGAAAGTAATCAACTTTTTGTCTGTAGTATCTGTCAGACCTTCATAATCTGAAAGGATTTTAGGAAAATAATATAAAAGGGTTCTAATAACATCAAAAAATCAAAATGTTAGTTTATTAAAAAAAATTACTTTTATACAGTTGTGTATAATAACCGATTGCTGGCTTATTGAAGTTTAGATTATGTAGGACATATCTCAGCGCAGATGAAAGCATCATGTATTCTCATTACCCTCATACTTCAGAAGCGTTTTCAAAACACAAAATTTCATGGCTATCGAGTTTTCTATGACTGCCAATTTATTTGGATCTTGAACCCTCATTTTTATGATCTAGCAACGGCATTGAAGGTCCCTAGGAAATCAAAGTTGCTTGTGCAGATATTAATGAGGGCCGGTTTTGGTCAAGTGCCACCAGTGCAAATGCCATGGCCCAGTCATTTTTATAATTATTCTTTCTATTAAAGGCCCAATTTTTTTAAAAAAATTATAGGGCCCATTTTTTTTTTTTTACAATATTGCATATGCCTAGTCTCCTTTTTGAACTGCCCCTGATAATAACCACTTCTCCTTCTTTGTGTTGGTTTAAATATTGATTCATCCATAGTAATACGAAAGTAATCAAGTTTATTTCTGCATTATCTGTCAGACCTTCATTGATGGAACTCGAGTCATCTGAGACCCCGACCCGAGCATCGACGACCACCCGGAACCTGCGGCTGATCCGATAGCACCTCAGATCGACCTGGTAGCCAATACCAGAAGCCGAGCCAGGGCCAGAGAATGCATGCACAAGTTCGACCAAGGCACCCTAGAGTTCCTCGATCACGACCCCGGCGACGCACCCGCAAATCCGCTAACAAGCCGAGGCAACGTGAAGACTACGATCTGTCTGGGAAGCCACGATCAGATTGTCTTCACCATTACCCAAGGGTTAAGACAACCCCGTAATACGTCAAGAGGTTATATTCTTTTTCCCCTGTTGAATTTTGTCCCAAACGGGTTTTCTCGATAGGTTTTTAATGAGGTAGCCGTTTTGATGCGCGGTAAGTGAGTTCCGATGTATAGTTACTTGGAAGCTTTTGTGGACGAGTTGAACTATGCATTTACTCCCCGGATCTATCCCAAGGAGGTTCCTACGAATTAAAACCTCCTTTTCTTTTTTTTTTACTTTTACTGGACCTTATGTTTTTAACCGCGAATGTAACTCGCGTTTTGCCCCATTTGTTAGGGTTTTCTTGCTTCCTTTGTATTGCCTATAAAAGGGCTGAACCATCTCTATTTGTAGGTTACGCTATTTTTATCAAACAAACCCTAAGAGAATTTTCTCTTCATTTTAGTTCTATCAAGCCGTCGTCTCTAGACCTAGAATCCCTTCAAGTCTCTTGAGCCGGGCTCGATTCTTGTTGGTTCTGCCACCCAACGCTACCCAGACTCAGGATATTGTATGTTTCAAGTGCCAAGGCCACGGCCACTACGCCTGGGATTACCCCAACAAACGCATGATGATCGTTACCCCAACAGGGGAATATGAGTCCCAAGACGAGGAGGAGCTGGAAGAACCCACGAAAGAAGACGAGCTCGAGGAAGAGGTTGCCGAGCCCGATGTAGGGGAAATGCTCATGCTACGTTGCGTCCTAAGCACCACCCACATCCCGGACGATGCTAACCAGCGTCACAACATCTTTCACACGCGGTGTAAGGTAAGTGGGAAGGTTTGTGGCTTGATCATAGATGGAGGGTCTTGCACTAACGTGGCAAGTTCCTATATGGTCAAGAAATTACAACTCACCACCACAAAGCAATAAGACTATTCTCCATGTAGGAGAACAAGTTATTGTTGATTTTAGTGTTGGCTCATACCAGGACCAAGTCCTTTGTGATGGCGTTCCCATGGAAGTTGGCCACGTCTTACTTGGTAGGTGATGAGTCTGTAATATCACTAGTTTTTACTATTGTTTTTACATGTTTGAGTCTAGGATTAGGTTTTTGTGTCTTCTTGGTTCTTTCATGGTTTTTACAGTTTTTTTAATTCATTGGAGCTAAAATGGACGAAATGGAGCAAAACATGATGATTTGTGATGAATTTACGGATTTGAAGATGTAGAGCAATGCAGACGCTTCAGAAGTTTGATATTCATTGGAGGTCTTTCAAGTATCAGATGGCGATGAGATTTCGACACAAGATATACACTTGAGTTAGTTTTAATGTGGCACCAGTATCATGTCATTCTCATTCTTGGTTCAAGAGTTATTCCCGTTTTACTGAAGACATGTCCATCTGGCGGGATACAAAGCATTTTCCGGAATGCACTGGGATCGATCTATCCAAAACAGCTAGCATTGGTTATTCTATTCGGAGTCTATAGTTTGTAGGTTTGATTTCCAGATTTCCAAGAGTTGGATCTAGATCTACAAGTGAACTCTATCAAACTTGCTAAAAACATGTTAGCATAGGGTCCTAGCGGATTTATGTTAAAATAATATTTACTCCTTAAAAGAGATTTATTCTGGTACCGTGTTTGTGTTCTAGATCTAGATCATTAAACTGCTAATCCGGTTAGATATTCTTTTTTTTATTTAAATCTCTGCGATTTCCCAAATCCCAACATTTTAAATTGATTTCATTTCTTTTAATTAAAGATTTTTATTAGGATTTCCTTTTGTGACAACATTTCCATATTTTCATCCTAACACTGTTTAGATCTACAGATCTATAGTGCTTTTTACTCTCTATGGATTCGATCAGACCATTATACTACCGCGTACAACCATGCACTTGCTGGAACCATTGGTTGGGTAAAACCTGATGCATAAAACATCACATCAAGTTTTTGGCGCCGTTGTCGGGGAGTAATTGTAGCCTCTAGATCTAAGTTTTAGCCCTAGTCTATGATATTTTTTTTTTTGCATTTTTTATTTACGTCTCTAAGATCGTCCGATCCACATAAGATCGATCAATCCTACTTCTTGCACGACCGACCGATCCCTTTTGAGATCGACCAATCCTACTTTGTGCAAGATTGATCGATTCTTCTTTGATCGATCGATCCTACTTCTCTCGAGATCGACTGATCCCTTCCAAAATCGATCGATCCCAGAGCCTCTTAATCGGATCTGATTTTCAAACTTCTTCTACTTCTCAGGTGTATGCAAATAAGAAGCAATGGCTCTAAAGATCTGAAAAACCTAAGCATAGAAGAGTTGACAAGGGAGATCTCACTTCTAAGGTGAACATGATTCCAAAAACACAGAAAAGGTTACTAAGGTTAGTTGATGATTTTTGATGTGATGTTTTATGCATCAGGTTTTACCCAACATCTAAATTCCGCAAGTGCACGATTGTGTGCGGCAGTATAGTGGTGGGATCGATCCTTTCACTGGCCGATCTACTTTGGGATTGGGCGATCCTCGTCATGCTTGGTCGATCCTCTTCAGGATCGATCGATCCAGGATGTCTCTAAAATCCAATGATGTGTAAAAGCGTCCAAAGTTGCTCCATTTTGCACATTTTAGCTCCAAGGAAGAGAAATCTGAAAAAGACACTAAAACCGACCAGAAGAACACAAAACCTAACTTCTAGACTCAATAAGACAAGTAAAAAAATATAAAAACGGGTCAAAATAGACACTCATCACACCCCCAGACTTGAAATCTTGTTTGTCCTCAAGTAAGAAACAAGACAATGAAACAAAGTACAAAAGTGGAAGTTTGAAAAACGGAAACTTAGGCTTAGCTTTAGAAATCCATCATGTTGATCATGTAAACCAAGAAGAAACCTTGTGAAAGGTTAATCGAACTTTAGCAGTACAACATGTACTTTACCATATGCATAGCACAGATTACCGTACTCTAGCATCCGAGATCCAAGGGAACTTCTGAAATCTCTATTGTTGGCCCTTTAATATTCATTAAGTGTTGCGTGCAGTCTCACAAAGAGAGTCGAAATCGCTAGGGCTGGTAACGAGGGGCCATGATAGATGAACTCCGGTGTAAGCCAATACGCAAAATCACAGTGAGACGGGAACTAAAGATGGTGCACAACCTCCTGAACCTTTGATACCAAGTAAACTTCTATATAATGATCCTAATAGAGTTGCTATTGGTGCTAAAATAAAATAGATAACAGAAACAAATAACTAACTAAATAAATATTAGGTTTTATTGTGGTTCCTTCAGACTTCTGTCCCTTCTCTTTCTTTTCGTTGTTTTTTTTTTTTTTGAAAGATAGTCTCGGGATGAGACGAGATCGATCGATCAAGGTAGGATCGGTCGATCCCAGAGCATTTTTTTTTCCTGAGAAGGGGAAGTTGGAACCAGTTATAACCATGTACATCAATCCAACTAAAAACTGCACCAATAGTAAACTCAAACTAATATAGATGAAGTACTGATACTATAAAGATTACTCGAAAATATTTAGAACATTTGGTTGTACCGGCTCCCATACTCCGTAGTTTTTGCACTTGGTTGCACATGCTCCTAATGTTGCAAAAGAGGACTGGCGTCTGAATAAAAAAGGTGTAAGGGTGTGGAACCAAACTAAAAATGAGCTTGGCCATCTGGAGCTCCAATAAGAATGGGGTGAACTCCAGATGTATATAATTCCTTTTGCGATATCGAGCCCTTAAGTGAGAAGATTAGTCCAAGTTAAAGGTCCAAGTAGATAGGGCCAATGCTGGATCATTCAGATTTCCAAAGGATAGGTCGCTTTGGGTAAAGTTGATCCACTGATAGTGTTTCCAATCTTCTTGAACTAAGTCCAATAAATGTCAACATAAAATGGAAACCAAGAAAATTCTAAAAATCTCATATTTTGACTCAATAAAATGACTCAAGAAAAATGGAAAAGTTTTTTTTTTTTTTTTTGGGACATGAAAAAAAAAAACACAGTGTTAGTAACATAGGAAAGCAGTCACCCCTTCCCCCAGACTTAAATCACTGCGTCTCGCAGTGATATATAATCAAAGAAAATGGATGCTGCGAAACAACACTGGAGATAATGAATTGTGAACAAGAAAACAAACCATAAACTGTGGGAGGAATTTTACGACCAAAAGGGACATTGGTCTGTATATGAGCCGGTTTCAGCATTTCTCGTCTCGGGATCGATCAATCTGGGTAGGATCGATCGATCCCAGCGTACTGAAACTTCTTGAAATTTGCATCTTCTGTGTTTTGCACCTGTTTTTAGTCAGCTCAACACAAAAACATTATCATATCATATTTTGGAAAATAAATAAAGAAATTAAAATAACTGAAGTGAAATAAAATAAAATAGTTTTATTAATTCAAAAGCAAAAATAAATTAAAAGAACATGTTGGGTTGCCTCCCAACCAGAGCTTGTTTTTGCAAAGTCACTAGCTTGACTTAGTTTTATTTCAATTGGGTTCTGGGTTCATTGGAGGAATGGTATCCTCCTCATCCTTCACAGTGGGGGTTTGGCCAAGCGCAATTGGGTATCTCTTGATAGTCTCAATGGGAAAGCATATGACCTTGTCCCCAACTCGCAGCTTTATTCTCCTTTTGGGTATGCTGATAAATGCGCGGGCGGTCACTAGGAATGTTCGTCCTAAGATTAAATCTGATCCATCACAGTTCATATCCAGCACAAAGATGTCTATCAAAACATAGCTTCCACCCACAAGAATTGGTATGTTGGATAGGATCTCTACATGGTTTTGGACTTGTCCATCAACCAATTCTATTTGGGACTTGGTTGGTACCATGTGTTTTAGACACAATAACCTTGCATTCTTGAGCGATATGACATTGATACTAGCTCCAGTGACTATCAAGCAGTTTCTTAAAAGAGTCCTTCCAATTGTGACGGGTATATGGAATTCACCTGGATCATCTCTTTTTGGGGGGAGTTTATCCTTCCTCTTGTTGTTTAGGTAATCATGGAGGTAGTCAATTGCGCCTGAAGTGTAATCCTACCGGCAAGGATATCCAAAGTGAAATCTGCCATCATAGGTAACACAGACTTAATTTCCTCAAAGGGTAACCATGCTCTTTCTGCCTCTCACTGATTTAAAATCAGTATCAGGAAGTGGGATCGATCGATCTCACCCTGGGGATCGATCCTGGAAGAATCCAGATCGATCTTCTTATCGAGAATACATTGGCTCTCATCGCTCGATCGATCGATCCCACCTTCGGATCGATCGATCTCAGGGGAGTTTTGTTCTTTGATTTCTAGAACTCTCTCAGTTGTGCAAACTTCCAAGATCTCGTTCACTAAGTGAACAACATCGATAGCATCAAAATCGTTAATCATGAATGTTTGACCATTGACGGTAGGTTGCATATCAACGGTCTCAACGTAAAGTTTCACAACTTTTTTTTGGCACATATATGGATACTCCAGTTGTAGCTAAGAAAGGACGTCCTAGAATAAGGTCAGTACCATTATCATCCAAGTCTAAAACCACGAAATCAGCAAGTATGTAGCACGAGCCTACCAATATCGGGATATCAATTAGGATTCCATTTGTGTCTCCGAGTTGTTCCATCAGCCATGGTTCTTTTCTTGGTGGTTTTTTGCATAGTTAGCAGTCCAAGCTTGTGCAAAATAGAGAGTGGTAGCAAGTTGATGCTTGCTCCCAAATCCACCAAGCTGTTTTTGAAACAGGTATCTCCAATGGTGCATGACAGGATGAATTCCCAGGATCTTCTAGTTTTTTTGGAAGTTTTTCGTGCATTTTCTCATCGCAATTTTCCCTTAGGAATTTGACGGAGTCTTCCATAGTGGATTCCCCAGTGAAAATTTTCTTTAATTGATCCTCCACTAAGTGAATCATTGAGTAGACCTCTAGAAAGGATAGTCTAACTCCCATCTCTTTAGTTATCTTTTCACATTTCCACTTATCAAATTCATTGTAGGTTGATTTAGGGATCGGTGGTAATTTCTTTTTAGAGGGTGCTGAAAATTCTGTGATTGATTTAATAGGTTCGGTCGGGAAATCATGGTCTTTTAACACAGGGGATTTATTGGTTTCACTGGGGGTCGACTGCTCTTGATCTATTTTCAACTCTCTGAGATTAGCGTAATAACGCTCTGCTTCTTCTATCTCAGCATCTATGGAGTGATCACTTCTATTTTTCGACGTTTCAGGTTCTTCTGGAATTGTTAGCTCCCTGTTGTAAAAGCTATCTTTTATGTCATCATTGAAGAAATCATCTTCTTCATCGTCAGACAGATAAATGATCATCCTATCTCCTCTAGCAGGATAGCTTTTTGGGACAGCGTGTTTTCTACTTCTAAGTTCAACAAAGTGTAGAGCTTCGTTGGAGTTGTTTCAGGTTTCCCTGGGTAAGTTCTGGTTGGGGCCTTATTTTTCTCAGAAGTTTGAGCAACTTGGTTTTCTAAAACCTTTACGTGAGTTCCTAAGACATCAAATTTCCCATTGAGATTCTCATAAACTCTATCAACCTTAGCGTTGATATCCCCAGCAAATTTCTTTTGTCCTTCCATGATTTGCCGAAATAGAGAATCAATTCTATCCATTGAACCAGCGTTTCCGGGTTGAGAATTGAATCCCATCTTACCATAACCGGCATTGTTTTGGAAGTTCCTTTCGTTTTGAGTACTCCGAGATGGATAAAACTGATCTTCGGGGTTCTCAACATTAGTGCTGCGGCAAGACAGGTTAGGAGGGTTCCTAAAGTTCGGGTTAACACCGAGAAAGTTGATCTCCTCAGTTTGATCCTCCTCATCATTGAACTCATAACTTTCCAAGAGATAAACAGATCTCTTTTGAGCTCTCATCAGAATGTCCACCTTTGCATTAAGCTCCTCTATGATCTTATCACTCACTCGAGTGGGGTTGACTCTCCTATCATAGTCAGAAGATCTGTTAGAGTCGCTTGCTGCCAGGTTTTCAATGAGCTCCATTGTTTCCTCCAGCGTGTTTCTCATGAAGTCTCCCTACTGGCTGTGTCCATAGCCATTTGATACTTCATTTCAACTCCATTGTAGATAAAGTTCATCCTGTCCGACTCGGTGTAGCTTCGAGGGGGACAGTCCCTAAGATATTCCTTATAGCATTCCCAAGCTTCATAGAAGGACTCGGTACCAGCTTGGTGGAATGTGGCTATTTTTTTTTAATGTTGTGGATCTAGCTTTGGTGAAGAACTGCTGAATGAAAGCAGCTCGGCATTCACCCCAACTTATGATAGATCGAGGACTCAAAGATTTCAGCCATGTATGAGCCTTATCAGCAAGGGAAAAGGAAAATAGTCTACAACGGAGGTAGTCTTGGGGGACTCCGTTGGCTTTGGTGGTGCTACAGATCTCCTCAAAGATATCAATATGGTCCATTGGGTTCTCGTTAGATAGCCCATGGAATTGATTTTGTTTAACCAGGGCGATTATTTGAGATTTAATCTCATAATCTTGCCTCTGGATAGGAGGAGGAATAACACATCGGTTCCTATAGTAGGCGTGCGGGGCATCTTGCTCGCCTAAGGTAACCCTGTGTGGCGGGACTTGCAGTCTCGGCACAGAATTTATGCCAACCCCAGCAGCTCCAACATCATTGAGAGGTCCTCTATTATCCTGACCCTCTATCTGTCGGACTGCATCTGCATTCTCACCATCAACAACATGGGGATTTTTTCTAAAGTTATTAGGATCAGCTATAGTAACCTTATCTTTTGCTTTCCTTGTGGTTTTGTTTTTCTTTGTTTTCTTGATCTTCCTTGTAGACTTCCTTGTTAACTCTTATATGCTCAAGTCTTGTAGATCTTTAGAAGCCTTGCTCCTTAATTGCATACACCTGAGAAGCAAAGAAGTTTGGAGATCAGATCCAAAAAAATGGCTCTGGGATCGATCGATCTTGGACGGGATCGGTCAATCTCGAGAGAAAAAGGATCGAACGATCAAAGAGGGATCGATCGATCTTGCACAAAGTAGGATCGGTCGATCGTGCAAGAAGTAGGATCGTTCGATCTTATGGGGATCGGTCGATCTCAAATGCAGAAAATAAAATATCCTAGACTAGGTTTAAAAACTTAAATCTAAAGGCTACAATTACTCCCCGGCAACGGCACCAAAAACTTGATGTGATGTTTTATGCATCAGGTTTTACCCAACATCTAAACTTTGAAAGTGCACGGTTGTACGCGGCAGTATAGTGGTGGGATCGATCCATATAGAGTAAAGAGCACTATAGATCCTTAGATCTAAACAGAGCTATGATGAAGATATTGAAAGTTTTTGTTACATAAAATCAAATCCGAATAAAATCCGAATAAAATCCGAATAAAGTAAATATGGAAAGAAATCAATTTAAAACAAATGTTGGGATATGAGAAATCGCAGAGATTTAAATAAATAAAAAGGATATTTAACCGAATTTAAAATTAAATGATCTAGATCTAGAATACAAACTCTGTACCAAAATAAATCTTTTTAATAAAAGCAAATATTATTCTATCATAAATCCGCTAGGACCCTATAATAGCAATATTTCGACCTAGTTTGATTGAGTTCACTTGTAAATCTGGAAATCAAGCCTACAAACTATAGATTACAGGTAGAATAGTCAATGCTAGCTGTACTATAAAACCCTATAAAACCTAAAAAAAGCATTTGATTCATAGAAGTAGAGATCAATTAACCATAATTCTAATCTATAACAATAACCTAATTAAACATTAAATCCCTTTGAATAAATCTCATCTCCCAACATATAAATCTACTCAACCATGGCAATTGGTTGATAGATCATTATGTTTTGTGGTTGAAAACACAAAGAAAGAGATAAAAATAGATTGTAGATCTTGAAAATGCAATGAAAACTTTATAGATCTGAGAAAAAGCAATGTAAAAATTACAGATCTGAAATGAGAAATAAAAATAGTAGAGTAATAGTAAAATTCGTGTCTATGTCTCTCAGGCTGCTCAGAAAATGAGCCTTATTTATAGAATGGCTTCTAGGTCAAAACTCGGAGTTAATGTGCCATTTGGAGAATCTTCGTGACTGGGATCAACCAATCCGACTTGGATCGATCGATCTTCTTCCTCTGATTTGTGCCACCTCATAGATTCCTTTGACTGACCAATCTGCTATGGAATCGGTCAATCCTTGTCATGCTTGCTTGATCCTCTTTAGGATCGATCAATCCAGGATGTCTCCCAAATCCAATGATGTGTAAAAACGTCCAAAATTGCTCCATTTTGCACATTTTAGCTCCAAGGAAGAGAAAACCTGAAAAAACATTAAAAACCGGCCAAAAGAACACAAAACCTAACTTCTAGACTCAATAAGACAAGTAAAAAAATAATAAAAACGGGTCAAAATAGACACTCATCAATTTTGAATATGATGACAAAACTGAGTGGGTAAAGGATATTAATTTTCTGGGTAGACAAAGATACTTTCAAAACGGAAGTTTCAACCAAAATTTTAGGAGCACTCTTAATTCTCTCTATAATGTCTACCCAACTAGAAATCCAAGGGAACAATGGAATAATCCTTATAATGCTCAATTAAACTCTTTAATTCAACATCCAACCGAATCATACCAACTAGAGTATCATGAAAATGTTGGATATGGAATCAATCAATATGAGAATGCTGGTTCTCTTGGCGAAATTGAATTCATGTTTCAGCATATCGAAAAGATGCAGATGAGGGATGCCAATGAAATCAACACCAAGTTAGAAAGTATCTCTGAAAATTTAAATAAAAGACTTGAAATTCTGGATACCAAAGTGAAACTTCTAGAAATCAAAGCCGGCGAGACAAAAGCCCTAGCCGAGTTTTTCTCTTCAATCTCTCAAGAGGTATTTGAGGATATACATGGATTTCAAGACAGGACCGCTGGTTATGGTAATACGGGATTTCAACCTATGCAACAATTTGAGAATGTTGGTTCTTAAGATAGCACTGAACTCCTGTTCCAGCATGTTCTTGATCATCATGAGAAGTTTGCTGAAGATATTGATGCTAAGGTGGATGTGATGTACAAAGATCTTGATGGGAAGATTGAATCACTAAATACTCACATGGGAATGATGGAAAATCAACTTGCTCAGACTGCTGCCACTGTCAGAACACTCTCAGAATGTCTTCCAGAGAAGATGGAAGCCAATCCAAGGGAGTACATCGGAACCATCATGCTCATAAGTGGAGAGGAAGTTGATCCAAATTCACAAGACACTGAGACCGATTGATCCACCCTACAGATCGATCGATCCCAGGAGATGATATTTCCAGAATTGTTAGATGAAGATGAGGCTCGACCGATCCAATCTAGGATCGAACCCGTGAGTCTTCACATGAAAACATATTCAGAAATCAGTCTTCTGGTGTTAAAGGGTCTGGAACCAAAATTGTTGCTGAAATGGAACCACCCTATGTGCACCCACCACCTTATGTGCCTAAACCTCCATATCTTCCACGCAAATGGGGAAAGATGCGAGAGAAGATGTCAAAAGATCCTACTATTTATGGCCATGCTTTTTGGATTGGTACCATGGATAAGGTTAGTGGAATCAGTTCTCAAGTGTGCAAGATGATCCTTTCCGTACTCATCGGAGCAAGCTGAAAGCTCCAAAGTACATTATACCGGGACGAAGAGTGAGCGGGCATCTTGAGAAGATCAATACTGCATTGCCAATTGGGCACTTTTCCAGAGTGGATCCGCACTTGAAGCTGACAACGAGCACACGTAGTCTCGAACCACCTCCCCCAAAACCACTAGATGAGGAAGACTTCATTCCTCTAATGGACCCATACCCTACCTAGAGTACCAAACAAGTCAAGCTAATGACTTTAAAAACAAGCGTTTATTGGGAGGCAATCCAAAATATTTTATTATTCTTGCATTTTTATTATTTTTCAAAATAATATATGATGATGTTTTGTGTTGAGCTGACTGAAAACAGGTGCAAAACGTAGAAGATGCGAATTTCAAGAAGTTTCAGGACACTGAGATCGACCGACACTCCTAGGATCGATCTATCCCCAAGAGGAGAAAAGCTGAAAACCAGTTCAATGAAAACACCAATGCTCCCTTTTGGTCATAAAACTCCTTCCACGGTTTATGGTTTGCTTTCTTGTTTACAATTCATTATATCCAGTGTTGTTTCGCAACACCCATTTTCTTTGATATTATATCACAATGTGATGCAGTGATTTAAGTCTAGGGGAAAGGATGTCTGCTTTCATATGTTACTAACACTGTGTTTTCTTTTGTTTCCTTGTCAAGAAAAGTTTTCAAATTTTTCAAAAATCAAACTTTTTCATTTTTCTTGAGTCGTTTTATTGAGTCAAAACATGAGAATTTTATTATAATTTTCTTGATTTCCATTTTATTTTGACATTTATTGGACTTAGTTCAGGAAGATTGGAAACACCATCAGTGGATCAACTTTACCGGAAGCAACCTATCCTTTGAAAATCTGAATGATCCAGCTTTGGCTCTATCTACTTGGACCTTGAACCAGACTAATCTTCTCACTTAGGGGCTCGATATCGCATAAAGGATATTTAACATCTGGAGTTCACCCATTCTTAATGGAGCTCCGGATAGCCAAGCTCATTTTTAGTTTGGTTCGACACCCTTACACCCTTTTTCATTCAGACCCAGACCTCTTTCGTGACATTAGGAGCATGTGATACCAAGTACAAAAACTACGGAGTATGGAGACCGATACAATCAAATGTTCTAAAGATTTCTGAGTAAGCTTTCTAGTATCAGTACTTCATCCATATTAGTTTGAGTTGACTATTGGTGCGGTTTTTTGTATATTGATGTACATGGTTAGGACTAGTTCCAACTTCCCTTTCTCAGAAAAAAATGCTCTGGGATCAACCGATCCTATCCAGATCGATCGATCCCGTCTCATCCCGAGACTCTCTTTCAAACAAAAAGAAAAAAATAAAAAGAGAAGGGAAAGAAGTCTGAAGGAACCAGAATAAAACCTTTTATTTATTTAGTTATTTGCTTCTGTTATTTTAGCACCAAGAGCAACTCTATTAGGATCATTATGTAGAAGCTTTCTTGGGATCCAAGGTTCAGGAGGTTGTGCACCGCCTCACTGTGACTTTGTGCATTGGCTTGCACCAGAGTTCATTTATCATGCCTAACCATCACCCTCAAAATGGCCCCCCGTTACTAGCCCTTAGCGATTTCGACTCCCTTTGTGAGACTGCATGCAACACTTAATGAATGTTAATGGGCCAATAATGGAGATTTCAGAAGTTCCTTTGGATCTTGGATGCTAGAGTATGGTAATGTTTGCTATACTTATGGTAAAGAACATGTTGTACTGCTAAAGTTCAATTAACCTTTCACAAGCTTTCTTTTTGGTTTACATGATCAACATGGAAGATTCTAAAGCTAAGCGTAAGTTCCCATTTTTTAAACCCATACTTCTGAATTTTTTTTCATTGTCTTGTTGCCTACTTGATGACAAGCAAGGATTCAAGTCTTGGGGTGTGATGAGTCTGTATTTTCACTAGTTTTTACTATTGTTTTACATGTTTTATTGAGTGTAGGATTAGGTTTTTGTGTCTTTTTGGTTCTTTTATGGTTTTACTTCATTGGAGGTAAAATGGACGATATGAAGCAAAATATGATGATTTGTGATGAATTTACAGATTTTGAAGATGCAGAGCAATGCAGAGGCTTCAGAAGTTTGATATTTGTTGGAGGTCTTTCAAGTATCGTATGGCTATGAGATTTTGGCACAAAATATAACTTTGAGTTATCTTTCATTTGGCACCGGTCTCATGTCATTCTCATTCTTGGTTCAAGATTTATGCCCGTTTTACTGAAGACATGTTCATCTGGCAGCAAACGAAGCATTTTCGGGATTGCACTGGGATCGACCGATCCAAAACAGGATCGATCGATCCCGATCCCGTATATTCTCCAAATCAAGCATTTACTCCAATTTTGACCTAGTGGATCCCTATTAAAAAGAGGAGTTTGTCTCTGACACAAACATAGGCCGTTTTTGACCACTTTTTCACTGTTCTCTTTTCATCTTTTCAGATCTATAAACTTTTCCTTTGTATTTTCATTTCATTTTGAGATCTAAAAATTTTCTTATTGAATTTTAGATCTACACTATGTCTTCTTCTCTTTCTTTGCATTTTACATCATACAACATCATTATCTATCAACCCATTGCCATGGTTGAGTAGATCTGCATATTGGGAGATGTGATTTATTCAAAGGGATTTAATGTTTAATTAGGTTATTATTATGGATTAGGGTTATGATTATTAGGTCTCTACTTCTATGAAACAAATGCTTTTGTTAGGTTGACGAATCTATCAAATGATTCATAGGGTTTTATAATACAGCTAGTGTTGGTTATTCTACCCGGAGTCTATAGTTTCTAGGCTTGATTTCCAGATTTTCAAGAGTTGGATCAAGATCTACAAGTGAACTCTATCAAACTTGCTAGATACATGCTAGCATAGGGTCCTAGCGGATTTTTGTTAGAAATAATATTTACTCCTTAAAGAGATTTATTTTGGTACCGTGTTTGTGTTCTAGATCTTGATCATTAAACTGCTAATCCGGTTAGATATCCTTTTTATTTATTTAAATCCCTGCAATTTTTCAGATCCCAACATTTATTTTAAATTGATTTTATTTCCTTAATTAAAGATTTTTATTCGGATTTCCCTTTGTGACAACATTTCCATATTTTCATCCTAGCTCTGTTTAGATCTACAGATCTATAGTGCTTTTTACACTCTGTGGATTCGATCCCACCACTATACTACCGCGCATAACCGTGCACTCGCGGAAACCATTGGTTGGGTAAAACCTGATGCATAAAACATCACATCAAATAACCAGCACTAGCTGTATTATAAAACCCTATGAATCATTTGATAAATTCGTCAACTTAACAAAAGTATTTGTTTCATAGAAGTAGAGATCTAATAATCATAACCTTAATTTATAACAATAACCTAATTAAATATTTAATCCCTTTGAATAAATCTCATCTCCCAACATGCATATCTACTCAACCAGGGCAATGGTTTGATAGATCATGATGTTGTATGATGCAAAATGCAAGGAAAGAGATGAAGACAGAGTCTAGATCTGAAATGCAATGGAAAATATTATAGATCTGAGAAAAACCAATGTAAAAGTTTGCAGATCTAAAATGAAAATAAAAATGACATCAGTAGGCCTTTGCAATTCGATAAGGACGCATTACACAATGGCCGATCCAACCAATATATGTTTACTCACCTTAACAAGCGTACAAGTCTCACGCCTCTCTCACCCTCACAAGTCGCTGAATTGCAAACAAAAGTGAATAAGGATACTAGCACTAAATCGAACTTCTTGATCAATTATAGTAGGGTAAGAAAATCGCTAAGTGATTCGACTTGTCACGTGTTGCTAATGGTGTATCGAGAAGTTTTGAATGCAGGTACAATGGACGAGAACGTGCCCCGGGAGCTTAAGCAACTATTGGAAGCATACTCGGATGTCTTCTCCGAAGATCTACCACCCGGCCTGCCACCTCTCCAAGGCATTGAGCACAAGATCGACATGATCCTCGGAGCCCAATTGCCCAACCTGCCAGCTTACCGCATCAATCCGGAAGAAGCCAAGAAATTAGAGTGCCAAGTCATGGATTTGATGAGGTAAGGTTATGTCCGGGAGAGCTTTAGCCCTTGTGCCGTGCCCATCTTACTCGTTCCCAAGAAGGATGGGACGTGGCATATGTGTGTTGACTGTCGGGCCATGAACAACATCACTATCTAGTATCACCACCCGATACCGCGGCTCGATGACATGCTGGATGAGTTGAGTAGGTCCCCTATCTTCTCCAAGATCGATCTCAAGAGTGGATACCATCAAGTGAGAATGAGGGAAGGGAGCAAATGGAAAACTACGTTCAAGCCAAGCAAGGCTTGTATGAGTGGCTCGTTATGCCATTTGGTTTATCAAACGCTCCTTCCACCTTCATGAGATCTAGTCATTCATCAACAAGTTTATGGTCGTCTACTTTGTTGACATCCTTGTCTACAGCCGGACCCTTAATGCCCATATCGAGCACGTGGAATTGGTCCAACAAATTCTATGAGACGAGAAGCTGTATGCTAATTTGAAGAAGTGTGTCTTGGGAGCCACCGAGTTAGTGTTTTTGGGATTCGTTGTGAGTGCCCAAGGGTTGAGAGTGGACACTGAGAAGATCAAAGCCATACAAGAGTGGCTGACCCCGACTAGCATCAGTCATGTCCATAGTTTCCACGGATTGGCGAGTTTTTACCAAAGATTCGTCAATGAATTTAGTAAATTGGCTGCCCCACTTACCGCGGTCATCAAGAAGAACGTGGAGTTCAGTTCAGGAGATCTACAAGACCGAGCCTTCCGTGATTTGAAGCACCGCCAAAACCTTCAAGGTGGAGTGTGATGCCTCGGGAGTAGGCATAGGGGAAGTCCTCACTCAAGGAGGGAGACTTGTGGCTTATTTCAGAGAGAAACTGAGTGGAGCCGCACTTAACTACCCCACATATGATCGGGAGCTGTATGTGTTGGTCCGGGCCATGGAAACATGGTAGCACTACTTGCTTGCCAAGGAATGTGTCATACACTCTGACCACGAGACGCTGAAGCATCTAGGAGGCAAAGGAATCTGAAGAAGCGGCATGCTAAATGGTTGGAGTTCATAGAGAGCTTCCCCTACGTGATCAAGTACAAGAAAGGCATGGATAACGTCGTTCCCGATGCCTTATCCCGACGTTACGCATTGATCACCATGATGGAGGCTAAAGCTTTGGGGATTGAGCGTATGAGAGACCAGTTTTAGGATGACCCGGAGCTGAGCAAGAGCTACTGAGACCATGGGAAGGGGCTCCAAGCAAGTTTTTACCTCCACGAGGGGTTCGTCTTCAAGGAAAAACGCTTGTGCATTCCCTGCGGATTGTTGTGAGAGTTGTTGTTAAAGAAAGCCCATGGAGGGGGTTTGGCATGTCACTTTGGGATCGCCAAGACCTTGGTAATACTTCGGGAACACTTCTATTAGCCGAGGATGAAGAAGTTAGGGGCCAAACATTGCCGCTAGTGCATTACTTGCCTTCGGGCCAAGTCCCGCGTTCAACCTCAAGGGTTGTATCATCCGCTGCCTTTTCCCACTTTACCATGGGTCAATCTATCCATGGATTTTATCGTCGGGCTTCCTGACCATTTCTCACACGGATATGATCTTTGTCATTGTGGACCGGTTCTCCAAGATGGCCCATTTCATTCCGTGTACCAAGTTCAATGATGCCACCCACTTAGCCGCGATATTCTTCGTGGAAGGTTACACAGCATTCCCTGAACCATCATATCAGACCACGATCCGAAATTTCTCAGCCATTTCTGGAGAACCATGTGGAAAAATCTCGAGACTAAGCTGTTATTTTCCACGGCCGCCCATCCACAAATGGATTGCCAAACAGAAGCAGTCAACCGGACCTTGGGAGCCTTGCTCCAAGCCACCATTGGTGCCAACCTCACAAATTGAGTCGAGTGCTTACCATTGATCATATTTGCCTACAACCAGGCCGTGCATTCAGCCACTAAACACTCTCCATTCGAGGTCGTCTACAGCTTCAACCCACTTTCCCTGATGGATCTGCTTCCTCTACCACCTGGACAGCAAGACGATCAAGATGGCATATCCAAAGCCGAGTTCATGAAGAAGCTACACGAGAAAATCCGGGGAAACATCGAGATAATGAACGAGAGCACAGCCAAGTTTGCCAATAAGGGCCGTTGGGAAGTTATCTACAAACCCGGGGATCGGTGTGGTTACATTTTTGACAAGAGAGATTCCCGGCCAGACGCAAAGATAAGCTATCCTCCCGTGGCGATGGACCATTCTAAGTCACCGAACCCATCAACGACAACGCCTATCGTCTACACATGCCCGGTGAGCCCAAGATTTCTACCTTTAATGTGTCTGACTTGGTTCCTTTTTTGGCAGATGACGATCAAGTTTTGCGGACAAAACCACTTGAAGAGGGAGGGAATGATGGAACCCAAGTCATCCGAGACCCCAACCCGAGCATCGATAACCACCCAGATGAACTTGCGGCTGATCCGGTAGCACCTGAGGTCGACCCAGGAGACACTACCAGAAGACAGGCCACGGCCAGAGTATGCAGGCACATGTTCAACACGTTCACCCAAACTGCCCTAGAGTTCCTCAATCACGACTCCGGCAACGCACCCGCAAATCTGCTAACGAGCCGAGGCAACGTAAAGACTACGATCGGTTTGGAAAGCCACGATCAGATTATCTTCACCATTACCCAAGGGTGAAGACAAGCCCGTAAGACGTCAAGAGGTTATACTCTTTTCCCCCTGTTGAGTTTTGTCCCAAACGGGTTTTCTCGATAGGGTTTTTAATGAGGTAGCCGTTTTGATGCCCGGTGAGTGAATTCCCATGCATAGTTACTTGGAAGCTTTTGTAGATGAGTTAAACTATGCATTTACTCCCCGGATCTATCCCAAGGAGGTTCCCACGAATAAAAACCTCCTTTTCTTTATTTTTACTTTTACTTTTTACTTTTACCGGACTTTATGTTTTTAACCACGAATGTAACTCGCGTTTTGCTCCATTTGTTAGGGTTTCCTTGCTTCCTTTGTATTGCCTATAAAAGGACTGAACCATCTCTATTTGTAGGTTACGCTATTTTTAACAAACAAACCCGTAGAGAATTTTCTCTTTATTTTAGTTTTATGGAGCCGTCGTCTCTAGACCTAGAATCCCTTCAAGTCTCTTGAGCCGGGTTTGATTCTTGTTGGTTCTGATGTATCATGAGCATCACCATAGCTCGTCTGTCGCATCTCATCCCACGTCCATTCATCTCGCTAGTTCCCGAATCGAGTTTCTTTTCGGTTACGGCTCCGTATCGTTTTAAAAGCCTCGCTTCTTAAAATGTTGGTTTATTAAAAAAGTTACGTTTTATACAGTGGTGTGTAACAACCGATTGCTGGGTCATTGATGTATAGATTATGTGGGACATATCTAGGCGAGGATGAAAGTTTCCGTTATTCCCATAACCCTCATACTTCATATGTGTTTTCAAACCACAAAATTTCATGGCTATCGAGTTTTCTATGACTGTTAACTTAATTGGATCTTGAACCGTCATTTTATGACCTACCAACGACAAAGGTCCCAAAGAAATCAACGTTGCTTGTGCAAATAATAACCAGGATTGGTTTTGGACAAGTGTCACCAGTGCAAATGCCAGAGCCCAGTTTATTTTTTAATATTTTCCTTCTACTAAAGAGCCCAATTTTAAAAAAAAAATTAATAGGGCCCATTTTGGCTTTTTACAATATTGCACGGGGCCCAGTCTGCTTTTTGGACCATCCCTGATAATAACCACTCCTCCTTCTTTGTGTTGGTTTAAATATTGATTCATCCATATTAATACGAAAGTAATCAACTTTTTGTCTGCAGTATCTATCAGACCTTCATAATCTGAAAGGATTTTAGGAAAACAATATAAAAGGGTTCTAATAACATCCAGAAAATCAAAATGTTAGTTTATTAAAAAAAATGTTACCTTTTATTCAGTGATGTATAACAACCAATTGCTGGCTTATTGATGTATAGATTATGTGGGACATATCTCGGTGAGGATGAAAGCTTCCAGTATTCCCATAACCCTCATATTTCATATGTGTTTTCAAACCACACAATTTCATGGCTATCAAGTTTTCTATGACTGCTAATTTAATTGGATCTTGGACCCTCATTTTATGACCTACCAATGGCAAAGATCCCAAAGAAATCATCGTCACTTGTGCAAATAGTAACGACGACCTATTTTGGACAAGTGCCACCAGTGCAAATGGCAGAGCCCAGATTATTTTTTTAATTTTATTTCTAATAATGAGCCCAATTTTAAAAAAAATTATTAGGCCCATTTTGGTTTTTTACAATATCGCACAGGGCCCAGTCTGCTTTTTGAACTGTCCCTGATAATAACCACTTTTCCTTCTTTGTGTTGATTTAAATATTGATTTATACATAGTAATACGAAAGTAATAAACTTTTTGTCTGCAGTATCTGTCAGACCTTCATAATCTGAAAGGATTTTAGGAAAACATTATAAACGGGTTCTAATAACATCCAGAAAATCAAAATATTAGTTTATTAATTAAATGTTACCTTTTATTTAGTGGTGTATAACAATCGATTGCTGGCTCATTGATGTATCGATTAGTGGAACATATCTCGGCAAGGATGAAAAATTCCAGTATTCCCATAACCCTCATACTTCAGATGCGTTTTCAAACGACAAAATTTTATGGCGATCGAGTTTTCTATAACTGCTAATTTAATTGAATCTTGAACCCTCATTTTTATGACCTAGCAAAGATACTGAAGGTCCCAAGGAAATCAATGTCGCGTGTGCAGATAATAACGAGGGCCAGTTTTGGACAAGTGCCACTAGTGCAAATAGTAGGGCATAATTTAATTTTTAAAATTTTCTTTCTATTAAAGGGCCCAGTTTTAAAAAAAAAATATAGGGCCCATTTTGTTTTTTTCTACAATATTGCATAAGGTCCAATATGTTTTCGGAACCGCCCCAACCATTCCTCCTTCTTTGTGTTGGTTTAAATATTGATTCATGCATAGTAATACAAAAGTAATCAACTCTTTGTTTGCCTTATATGTCAGATCTTCATAATGGATTTTAGAAAAAGAATATTAAAGGGTTCTAATAACATTCAGAAAATCAAAATATCTACTACACTATCAAAAAAGGGTGCATTTAAGATGTATTGTCAAACACTCCAAAAAAATAAATTTCAAATATTAAGATAAAATAAGTTTCCAAACACTCTCACTAAACATATTTCCAAACATATAATTATGATATTAAATAAATATAACCTAGATCTCCATAGCTTATGTTCTTTACCAATTGGATATTTTTAACTCCTGTAACAATATTCTTTTAAGTCCAATAACAAATCAAATCCAATATTAAATCTATAGCCCAACTTATTAAATGAAAAAAATTTATAGCCCAATGACAAAAATAATTATAATTATTAAAAATTATAATACGGTTTTTTACAGACTAAAAGTGAAGAGTATAATCTTCAATATTATCAAAATTATCAAAAAAATTGCAAAGATTAAAAAATTACCTATATCAAAATTATCAAAAAATATTAAAAATTTACCTATAACAAAGTTGTGTTAATAGATTCAATAAAATTTTTAACTAATTTCTAGTATATTTTTATCAATGAGATGTTGATGTAGTACAAAGAAAAAGATGTATAAAAAATCAACATGCAAAAAATGATATTATAAAAGAAGATGAGAAGCTATAAAGAAATTTTGGTTTCTGTTAGTTTTTATTTTCTATGTAGAATAAACAATTTTTATTATAGATTTATCTATCGTGAGAGTTCCAGGCCTTTGGTCCATAATCTCCTTCCGTACCCGCAGCCAGCCTTTAGTCCATTTCAATTGAAGGAAATGAAGTATGAAATTTATCAGAATAATGTGTATTTTTTTTTGTTCTCTCAATTTCAAAAATCTGCGGGTTAATCCACTAAACCCGTGGTTTTAATGTGGGTCACGTTAGAGTTATCATTTTACAACTAGCAGGTTACGGTGGGTAACATACTAAAAAACCACAACTAAGTTCAACATCTCGTAAAACTGATTAAATGGAGTGGGTTAACCCGCTTTAACACCCACACATATTTGGTTTTGATTTTGCTTTAAAATTAAATCATAATTCCCTATGTTGAAAGCTAATTTTAAAAATTAAAATAAATTATTAAAACAATAGACATGCGGTGTACCGTGGGTATAAATCTAGTTAGTTTACTAAAAAAAAAAGTTATATTTTATACAGTGGTGCATAACAACCGATTGATGTATATATTATGTGAGACATATATTGGCGAGGATGAAAGTTTCCGGTATTTCCATAACCCTCATACTTCATATGCGTTTTCAAACCACAAAAATTTCATAAATATTGAGTTTTATAGGACTGCTAATTTAATTGGATCATGAACACTCATTTTTATGACCTTTCGCTATATAGGACTGCTCACAAATTTACTATTGCTATATAAAAATAAAATAATTCCACAATTAAAACACATTAAATATATTATAAATATTAAATAAATAAATAAAACTACAAAATATATTAAAAAAACTATTCATAAACATTAAAAATAAACTAAAATTAAAAAAAACAAAAGAAAAATATTATTAAACATTAAAATATTAAAATTATAATTTATATTCAAATAATTGACTCACGGTCTAAAACAAAAAAAAGTCCAAAACTCTGAAGGTCATCTATGAAATTCGAAAGCCTCTACCTCGTTTAGAAGGTCCTCTCGTCCCCTTCGTGAATGTTTCAATTTTCACACATCTGATCTGTAAAAAAAAAAACTCAAATGAGGTTGACCAAAACCAGCCCTATCCCTAGCTCCTCCCTAATCAAACTCGCCGCCGATTCTCTAACGCCGTCATGATTCGAACAACCATCGCGAACGCCACCGCAATTTTCCACACGCATTCTCATGGAGGAGCTCAAGCTCGTCCTCTACAAAACAACAAACGAGAAGTAATCCATTGTCCCGAAGCTTGGTTAGTCAAAATCGTCTCAACTTTATTCGTCTACAGAGTTCCGGATTCCGATCTATGTTTCTGCTACTTAAGCAAGAATCTAAATCCATTCATCGCATTTGAAGTCGTGAAGAAATTGGATAATCAGAATCCTCAATTAGGGTTTCGATTTTGGGAATTCAGTAGATTCAAACTCAACATTCGTCATTCGTTCTGGACTTATAATTTGCTCACTAGATCGCTTTGTAAAGCCGGTTTACACGATTTAGCGGGACAGATGTTTGAATGTATGAAGAGTGATGGTGTTTCTCCGAATAGTCGGTTATTAGGGTTTTTGGTTTCTTCTTTTGCTGAGAATGGTAAGCTTCACGTTGCTACTGCATTGCTTCTTCAGTCTTATGATGTTGAAGGAAGCTGTATGGTGGTGAATAGTTTGTTGAATACATTAGTGAGGTTGGATCATGTTGATGATGCGATGACGCTTTTCGATAAACATTTGAGATTTCAATCTTGTATTGATACTTGGGGATTTAACATATTGATTCGAGGTTTGTGTGGAATAGGAAATGCGGAGAAAGGTTTAGAGCTTTTGAGTGAGATGAGTAGTTTTGGTTGTTCGCCTGATATTGTTACGTATAATACTCTCATTAAAGGGTTTTGCAAGAGTAATGAGTTAAGGAAAGCTAATGAGATTTTTGATGTTGTTAAGTTGAGAAGTGGTTGCTCTCCGGATGTTGTTACGTATACCTCGATGATCTCAGGGTATTGCAAAGCTGGAAAGATGCAAGAAGCGTTGATTCTGTTAGATGATATGCTTCGTTTGGGAATTTACCCAACTAATATAACTTTTAATGTGCTCGTGGATGGTTATGCGAAAGCTGGTGAGATGACTTCTGCTGAAGATATTCGTGGGAAAATGATTTCTTTCGGATGTATCCCTGATGTTGTGACCTTCACTTCCTTAATCGATGGATACTGCAGAGTAGGACAAGTGAATCAAGGGTTTAGACTCTGGGAAGAAATGAATGGGAAAGGAATGTTTCCAAATGCTTTTACGTATTCTATTCTTATCAACGCACTTTGTAAAGAGAATAGCTTGCTCAAGGCTCGTGAACTTTTGAGGCAGTTAGTTTGTAAAGACATCATCGCAAAGCCGTTTATGTTCAACCCTGTCATTGATGGGTTTTGTAAAGCTGGTAAGGTCAATGAGGCAAATGTTATTGTGGAAGAGATGGAGAAGAAGAAATGCAAACCGGATAAGATCACATTTACGATTCTTATAATTGGGCATTGTATGAAAGGAAGGATGTTTGAAGCAGTCAGCATTTTCCAAAAAATGGTTTCGATAGGTTGTTCACCGGATAAGATTACAGTGAGTTCTTTGTTATCTTGTCTTCTAAAAGCTGGAATGGCTAAGGAAGCCTACCAACTAAACCAGATAGCACTTAAAGGCCAAAGTAATGATGTAGCACCTCTAGAGACGAAAACAGCAAATGCGACTGTGGCTGCCTGTTAGGCTTGATATACAAGATCTCTCTGTGTATTGGCGTTTTTCACCACCATGCATTAACTACAGATGTTAGGCAGTAGCTTGGGAACAGAGCAGACAAACAGACAAAACTCACAGTAAGCATCTGTTCACATTCCTTTCAGTGGTAGGTTTAGTAGATCCTAATTCTATTTTGAAGCGGGAGTAAAGTGTCGTTGCATGAATATAACTTTGTAACGTCATATCATATGTTTATATCACTCAAAGTCATGCATCCGATTCTTGTTGTGTCAATTTTCCTTGTTCAGGCTCACTTCAGTGTAAACCTGAGAATGTAACCAAAATAAAGATCTGGGATATTTCAGTTCCTTAAAAGTTAGAAAAATATGTAGAAATAGATTTAGGATCCGCATATCTACTCCTAGAAACTCTTTCCTCGGTTCCTTTTGCAATTGCATCACCTAGATTTGACTGTTGTGAAGTATTGGAGTAAATGATGATCAAGCTTGTGAAAAGCACAATTTTGGAGCCTTTTTAGGATTAATGAGAGCTTATTAGAGGACTTTAAAGCTCACATGTTTGAGATAGAAGTCAATTGCTTCATATGGTGCATGTTGTTCTTCTTTGATAAGAAAGAAACTGTTGACATGTTGAATCTTCTTCTTTAAGATTTGCAGCGTACTAAGATGATGTTCTGCATATTTTTGGCACCCGAATTGCTCAGACACTGGCAGTAGCAGTAAAGATCCAAGAAAGCTTCACAGTTCCAAGTCAAAAACCATGCGAGGAAACACAGACTGAACCTCTCGAAGAACTTGCTATACATCAAATTAGCAGAAACTGAAGTTAGATCTTAAGCTATTTGCCCTGAGGTTAGGAAGAACTGGTTGGTTATCTGAGTTTTTTTTTGAAGGAACCAGTTTGGTTACATTAGTTTTGTAATCAGTTTGAGAGTGGAGGATACAAGTATATCACTTTAGGTATGGTTTACTTTACTGCAAGTTAGATCAGCATATAAAGTCTCTTTCTTCAATGTAATCAAAGTTAAAGAATTGTCCAAGTACGGTAAATAAAAAATATGGTCTAGTTGCAATGCTAAACTCCATTGATGATTATATAGTTTTGTTAAGATGCAAAACAAAAAAAAAACAAAAAAAAATGCATATCCACTAATAATCTAAAATCTAGGCTTCTATAAAATAATATCCACAAATATTTTATAAAATAATAGTTACAGTTCTTTTTGGGTTCAAACTGGGTTTCTATAAAATAATATCTATTAATAATCTAGGTCCGGGAAAATTATTAACATAAAATAATTATTAATTTTCAGCAGTCGTAATTTCTTCAGCAGCCGTAATCTAAAATCATTATTTATTTCTAAAATCTCTCTTCAGCCTTAAAATTTCTCCTGAATCATGGCTTCTTATTATCTGATTTTTTCTGATCTTGATAATCTTTTGGTTTTAGCTTCACTCTTTTCAAATAAACGAAAACAAAAGACAGCAATTGGAAAATGATTACGGTTTTGAAAATGTTCATCTCAATATTGAGAGATTGAGCAATGAGATATTCCCAAAGTGGGAGGAGCATAGAACTTTCATCAACAAAGAGGATGTTCTCAAATCCTCTATTGCTGCAGCTCATTGGTGGACTGGGAGATCATCTGACCAGATTGACCCTGATGACATTACTACATCTATAACATGTAATATTTCTCTTTTTTACTTTGGTTATTCTGTTTATTGTTTTGAAATTTAAATGTATTTTGTTTTATGGTTCAGTTCTGCATTATAATGAAATGGTTAGAAGGAGTGTCCTTGGCAGTTACTTGAATTTTAGTCTAGAACCTACCAGTTACCATGAAAGAGAAAATATCTCATTTTTCTGGGATTTTGAGAACAATCAATTTCCACCAAGTTAACAGAAACAAATAACTAAGTAAATAAATAAAAGGTTTTATTATAGTTGTTTCAGATTTATTTCCTTTCTCTTTCTTTTCGTTTTTTATTTTAAAGAGAGTCTAGGGATGAGACGGGATCGATCGATCTATATAGGATCGGTCGATCCTAGAGCATTTGTTTTGAGAAGGGAAAGTTGGAACCAGTTCTAACCATGTACATCAATCTACCAAAACTGCACCAATAGTCAACTTAAACTAATATAGATGAAGTAATGGTACTAGAAAGCTTACTCGAATATCCTTGGAACATTTGGTTGTACCGGTTCCCATACTCCGTAATTTTTGCACTTGGTTGTACATGCTTCTAATGTTGCGGAAAGAGGACTGGGGTCTGAATGAAAAAGGGTGTAAGGGTGTGGAACCAAGCTAAAAATGAGCTTGGCCATCTGGAGCTCGAATAAGAATGGGGTGAACTCCATATGTATGTGATCCTTTATGCGATATCGAGCCCCTAAGTGAGAAGATTAGTCCAAGTTAAAGGTCCAAGTAGATAGAGCCAATGCCGGATCATTCAGATTTCTAAAGGATATGTCGCTTCTGGTAAAGTTGATTCACTGATGGTGTTTCCAATCTTCCTGAACTAAGTCCAATAAATGTCAACATAAAATGGAAACCAAGAAAATTATAAAATTCTCATGTTTTGACTCAAGAAAAATGAAAAAATTTTAATTTTTTTTTTTTTTTGACAAAGAAACAAAAGAAAACACAGTGTTAGTAACATATGAAAGCAGACACCCCTTCCCCCAGACTTAATCACTGCATCATGCAGTGATATAAGATTAAAGAAAATGGGTGCTGCGAAACAACACTGGAGATAATGAGTTGTGAACAAGAAAGCAAACCATAAATTATGGAAGGAATATTACGACCAAAAGGGAGCATTGGTCAGTACATGAACCAGTTTTCAGCTTTTCTCATCTCGGGGATCGATCGATTTAGAAAGGATTGGTCGATCCCAGTGTACTGAAACTTCTTGAAATTCGCATCTTCTGTGTTTTCTACATGTTTTCAGTCAACTCAACACAAAAACATCATCATATCTTATTTTGAAAATTAAATAAACAAATAAAATAACTAAAGGGAAATAAAATAAAACAGTCTTATTAATTCAAAAGCAAAAAGAAATTAAAAGAACATGTTGGGTTGCCTCCCAACCAGCGCTTGTTTTTGCAAAGTCACTAGCTTGACTTAGTTTTATTTCAATTGGGTTCTGGATTCATTGGAGGAATGGTATCTTCCTCATCTGGTTGTTGGTTTTCTGCCTTGATCTTGGGCTTCGCAGTGACAGCCTCATCATGTAATCCAGATTTTCTTCAATAGCTTCAAAGTTCACTTCTGCTGGATCTTAACCAACATCGCTTCCTGAAGTCATGTTCATTAGATGAACATCATCAACATATTCCACATTTTTCACAATGAAAGCTTGACTATTCATGGTGGGGGTTCTGTCGACAGTCTCGACGTAGAAGGTCATGGAAGTGTCTTTGAACCTAAGTTTAATTCTTCTCTTGGGGATGCTAATTGAGGTTATGGTTGTTGCCAGAAAAGGTCTGCCAAGTAAAATTCCTTCCCATTGTTCATCCAATGCAAGGATAACAAAGTCTACTAGCGCATAACTTCCCTTAAGCTTGAAAGGAATGTTTAAGAGTTTCCCTACTAGTCTTCTTGATGTACCATCAGCCATCTCAAGTTCCATGGTAATTGGTCTCATGGTGAGTAATCCTAACTTCTTAGCTTGGCTGAGTGGCATCATGTTAACACTGGCTCCAGTGTCAATTAGGCTGTTCTTAAAGCTATACTACCCTATAGTGATTGCGAGACTAAACCTTCCAGGGTCCTCTAATTTTTGGGGAAATTTTTCTGGCATCTTCTTGCTGCATTCCACTTGAAAGAAATCAGCTGCTTCTTGCAGAGTTGTCCTTCCAAAAATGATATCACTCATGGAATCCATGATCTGAGGGGTCATTGATTTAACTTCCATGAAAGGCAATCTCACCCTCATCTCAGTGATTACTTGATATATCCTCTTCTGCATCTCAGGGTTTGGTTTTTCAGGTGGTTGTGGGTCATCTCTTCCAATCTCTCTCTGATCCTCATTAGTTTTCATGTTCTCAGCAAAGTTCATCTCTATAGGTTGCTCCAAAATTGTGCAATTGCATCACCTAGATTTGACTGTTGTGAAGTATTGGAGTAAATGATGATCAAGCTTGTGAAAAGCACAATTTTGGAGCCTTTCAGGATTAATGAGAGCTTATTAGAGGACTTTAAAGCTCACATGTTTGAGATAGAAGTCAATTGCTTCATATGGTGCATGTTGTTCTTCTGTGATAAGAAAGAAACTGTTGACATGTTGAATCTTCTTCTTTAAGATTTGCAGCGTACTAAGATGATGTTCTGCATATTTTTGGCACCCGAATTGCTCAGACACTGGCAGTAGCAGTAAAGATCCAAGAAAGCTTCACAGTTCCAAGTCAAAAACCATGCGAGGAAACACAGACTGAACCTCTCGAAGAACTTGCTATACATCAAATTAGCAGAAACTGAAGTTAGATCTTAAGCTATTTGCCCTGAGGTTAGGAAGAACTGGTTGGTTATCTGAGTTTTTTTTTGAAGGAACCAGTTTGGTTACATTAGTTTTGTAATCAGTTTGAGAGTGGAGGATACAAGTATATCACTTTAGGTATGGTTTACTTTACTGCAAGTTAGATCAGCATATACAGTCTCTTTCTTCAATGTAATCAAAGTTCAAGAATTGTCCAAGTACGGTAAATAAAAAATATGGTCCAGTTGCAATGCTAAACTCCATTGATGATTATATAGTTTTGTTAAGATGCAAAACAAAAAGAAAAAAAAACCCATATCCACTAATAATCTAAAATCTAGGCTTTTATAAAATAATATCCACAAATATTTTATAAAATAATAGTTACAGTTCTTTTTGGGCTTAAACTGGGCTTCTATAAAATAATATCCATTAATAATCTAGGTCCGGAAAAATTATGAACATAAAATAATCATTAATTTTCTGCAGCCGTAACTTCTTCAGCAACCGTAACCTAAAATCATTATTTATTCCTAAAATTTCTCTTCAGCCCTAAAATCTCTCTTCAGCCCTAAATTTTCTCCTGAATCATGGCTTCTCATGACCTGGTTCTTTCTGATCTTGTTAATCTTTTGGTTTTAGCTTCAGTCTTTTCAAATAAACGGAAACAAAAAGCAGCAAATTGGATTTAGTTCATTTGAGCAAGAAAAGGAAAATGATTATGTTTTTGAAAATATTCATTTCAAGCTTATTGAGAGATTGAGCAATGAAATATTCCTAAAGTGGGAGGAGCATAGAACTTTCATCAACAAAGAGGATGTTCTCAAATCCTTTATTGCTGCAGCTCGTAGGTGGACTGGGAGATCATCTGACCAGATTGACCCTGATGACATTACTACATCTATAACATGTAATATTTCTCTTTTTTACTTTGGTTATTTTTTATGATTTTGAAATTAAATGTATTTTGTTTTATGCTTCAGTTCTGCATTTGAATGAAATGGTTAGAAGGAGTGTCCTTTGTAGTTACTTGAATTTCAGTCCAGAACCTACCAGTTACCACGAAAGAGAAAATATCCCATTTATTTGGGATTTTGAGAACAATCAATTTCCCACAAGTTACAATTACAGTAATTTTACTGCTGCTGTCGAAGACAACTTGGTAGCCATGCAACTTTGTGGAACGGAAATGGTTTTAATGTTTGATGGTTATGGGGATTCAGCTAGATTCATCGTTCCAAAAATACATCTCGCCAAATCTATTTATCAGTGGCTTTTCAAGGAGTTGAGATACACCACTGTGTAAAAGGTAAGGTTTTTTTAATAAACTAACATTTTGATTCTCTTGATGCTAATACCTTGTATATTTTTTTCATAAAATCCTTTCAGAATTTGAAGATTTGACACATACTGCAAACAAAAAGATGATTACAAACGTATTGCTATAGATGAATGCTTATTTAGGCAAACACAAAGAAGGATGAGTGGTCATTATCTGCACAAGTGATGTTGATTTCTTTGAGACCATTCAAGAGTTGAAAAGAAATGGTTTCCATGTCAGTTTGGTTTATGATAGATCAAAAGTAGGTAGGAAACTATTACAAGCATCGAATGAGTCGGTGGAATGGCATGATCTTATTGCCTAGCTAATTTCTTATGTGCATCTCTCTATATTATCTCTGTGTGTATCTCTTATGTGCATCCAGACCCGTCTCATGTATATATTGGATCCTTGGCAAATAAATTTTGCAGGGCCTTTTCACTAAAAAAAATTTTTTTTTTTTGGGCCTATTTCTTGTAAGGATTTTTTAGAAAATTTTTATGGGCTCATGGCAAATATTAATATTGTCATGAGCCAGAGACGGGCATGTGTGCATCTCTCTAAAGTGGAGACTATCTTTAGACCATCCACATCGATAGTGTCTTTCACAAATTTTAAATCTTATAATAATAGAAAAAATTAAAAATAATAGAGTGAGAGAATTGAGAGTGTCTATTGGTAGACACTTAAAACACAGATAAAAACAAAAAGTATACAGCTGTTATAATTTAATTGGAAGCTGAAAAATTAATTTAATTAAATAACTAAATAATATATAAAATAATATATATATATTTAAAAACAAAATTGAAGACATTACGGGTGTGGATGGTCTTAGCTATTTTCTTCATCTATGTTGACTATATGGTTGTTCTCTATCTAATATATTTATGTATTTTTATCTAGCTATGTGGTTTGACTTTGTTTCTAAGAATATTATAGGTTCGTCAAATCAAAATTTGAGCCATGTAATTCTTACCTTGTCCTCTGGATTCATAAAATCTATAACTCGAGAACTTGTCTTCTGGATTCATAACTATTACCAAAAGAAAAAAAAATCTCTAAAGACTTGAGTGTTTCCATATATGAAGTGATGAGACAGACCGAACAAATGTAACATTGATAACAAACAAACCCAATTTGGAGTACCTAAGATATATGATAATACAAACAGGTAATAGTTAACAAGCAAAGCTGTCGATAAAGATCCGTTTGTTCCTTCACTTGCAAACTTTTAATCATAATAGAAAAATAATAGTTGATAAGTTATAACATATACTTGCTAAATGATATACCTAAAACCATATTTTTTTCCTCTTCAATGAAGAAAAGACAGCCGATGAGGACCATGTGCCGTACAAGCAAGCTCATAAAATGGGAAATTATAGAGTTGGATCAAGACACTAATTCTTATTGAGATCCTTGAAAACGGGGCTGTCGAGTGCGACGCCCATCGCATTCAAGCCATTGTCAACATAAATGGTTGCACCAGTTATGGCAGAGGCAAGTGGAGATGCCAAGAAAGCTGCTGCATTCCCAACTTCCTCTGCGGTTAGTGTTTTCTGAATAGGACCATTATTGTAGGAATACTCAATCATGGTGTCTATGAACCCAATTGCTTTCGCTGCTCGGCTTCCCAAAGGACCTGCAGAGATAGTGTTGACCCTAATGTTTTGTTTCCTCCCAGCTTCAAATGCAAGCACCTATGTTGAACACATAGTTGGACTAAGAGACATATTTTTTAATTATAGTTTATGAAATACTATTTTAAACCAGAAATGAAAACTCACCCTCGTATCACTCTCAAGTGCGGCTTTGGCAGAACTCATACCTCCACCGTACCTGCACAGAAAAAAACAAAGTGTGGCATTATTTTGCTTCCTTGAATCAGTAAAGCTAATATAACCCTTACTTACCCTGGAATGATCCTTTCAGAGGCAATGTAAGTAAGAGATATTGAAGCACCTCCTGAATCATCAATTCATCATAGAGAAACAAGTTAGAAAACATAAGGAGATATAAGAAACATAAGAAATATGTTACATGCCTGGGTTCATAATTGGCAGAAAATGCCTGAGCAAGGAAACAAAAGAGTAACTCGAAGCAGAGATAGCAGCGAGATAGCCTTTCCTCGATGTCTCCAGAAGAGGTTTGCTAACCTAAACCCCAAAAAAATGCAACCATTAGGAAAAATGTATTGTAATCAATAACAACATATGTGAGTTCTCTCTACCTCTGGCCCATTTGCAAGGGAGTGAACAAGAATATCAATGCTTCCAAAATCTTTTTTCACACATTCAGCAGCTTCCTGATGTAAGCAGCAATCATTAAGAAGAAAGCACACTCTTAACTTCCTTAAACAACACCTATCTATACCTGTACGGTCCAGTTCGATGATCCTGCGTATCGCTTATTCGCTTTAATCTGGAAAAAGAATCAAACAGTTGAGAAGGTAACAAGTAAATATAGATATTTAACAGATGAGAAAGCTCTATATATACACTTACATCTTCAGGCACATCTTCAGGATTATCAAACACAGCATCCAAAGCATAAACTTTCTTGATCTCCATCAATGACCCATCCGGTAACCTGAATATAGATTAATGGACAAACTAATATCACATTCAATAAAAACTATGTAACATAAATAACAAGATTTCATCGATTTGTAAAGTCCTTACGCACGTGACTGGTCGAATTTTCCACGTCTCAAGCTTGTTTCAAAAATATTAAGTGCCTAGTTAAATAAAACCACTCAAAAGATTAGAGGAAACTAAAAAACGAAAGCAATGGAAACAAAATAAAAAAAAAAAGATAACAAATAATAAACTTACAGGAACCCATGTTCCAACCAATATTTCAGCTCCAGCAGCAGCAAGAGATTTAGCTATAGCCCAACCATATCCATTATCATCAGCTATACCAGCAATGAAAGCTCTTTTCCCTGTAATACCATTTTTAACCATTACTTAGCTCTCAAGTCTTTATGTCTACAAGACTTCTCTCTTAGTACAAAAGAAGATATGTTTAACAACCTCTTAAATCAATAGGAAGACCAGAAGAAGCCTTGTTTTCACTGGATTCAGACATTGCCTTTGTGGAAAACGAAAATGGTCTTTTAGAAGTTGTAACAGCATTGTGGTTTTGGTTTCTCAAACATCCGAGGTTTGATACATGGTGAGTGCTTGTTAGTTTATCCCATGATGCATTTACAGGATTGGCACGGACAATGTAGGTTCTTGCTTTAAGAACTTTGCTAGAGGAAGAAATGTTTGGTCTTCTTGTAGCAATCTGAAAGCTTGATGCTCCTGTTGTTGCCGCCATTCTCACAACCTTTCTAGTTTTTTCTTTACAAAAATGTAAAAAAGAAAATAACAAATCAAGAACCCCAAAAAAAATCAATGAGCTTCATTTCTAATGATTGGTTTCAGTTTAGTACACAATCAAAGTTATACATGAAAATACTGTTAACACAACTTTTTTAAAGAATCAGATCAAACCTAAATCTGTAATTAAAGAGGAGAAAATGAACCCTAATCCTGAAATTTCCAGCACAACATTGTAGAATGAAAAAAATCCCAAAACCAATCTTACATTTTTTTTCTAGTGATTTGATTACAATAACAGAAACAAAGTTCACATTTTTCACATACGAATCAGATCAATCAAGTGAACACATAGACAAACAAGATATTACCAAGAAATCGCACACAGCCTAAGATAAGAGGAAAGCTCAATCGACAGAGATATTAAAAAAAAAACTTATCAAAAACCCAAAACACATTTGCATTGTTCGTTTTGAAACTCAGAAAACGAACAAAGTCACAAATGGAGAGCCAAAGAGAGAAAGAGAGATACCTGTTAGAGTCTGAGAGAGAGAAGTAGGTTTGGGTTGATGTGAACTTGTGAAGTGTGATATGTAAGAGAGAAGGAGTTTCGATGAGATCGAGGTGTTGGAGCAGCTTAAGAGATATCGGAATTCAAAAATCAATCGGTTTCAGTAAAAATTCGGGTTGATGTTAAACCGCTTTGGTATTTTGTTGTGCCTTTTTTTTTTTTTGGTTCATTATTTGAGATGTGATGTACAGTACGTAATTAATGACGTAGCAAGCAATACGTATTTTTTGATGTGTTTATAAATACAGTATAAAGTTTTTTGTATACAATGCAGGGAATCAGTAGTTGGATTTGGTCCATTAATCAATAATATGTCTACGAAAGACTTAGATTTAGACTTTAATAAAAGTAAAGACTTAGATTAGTCTATGGTCGTGAAATGTTTTTCTTTGTTTTTTTGTAATCGGGGTGATTTAGACCAAGACCCAATTAATCCTCAATGAAACAATAATGACAACTAGTCGGGTCCCGATTTTTCTAATGAAAACTAAAATATGGTTAGATGTTTATCTGGTCAATCAGTATAAACTTAGGCTTTTGAATGGTTGGTTATTACATTCCAGATTGAACAGTATGTAATGCCATTTTGAAAAGCACATGTTCGGGACTACCGTCTGCAACAAACAATAGTATACATTACAACATACCATGGTATTCATTAACATATATCAATATGAATGGTAAAAATCGGACAAAAAATATGGTTTGGTGTGTACAAACACAAATCAATTCTAACACAAATCAATTCTTACACAAACTAATTCTATTAACTTCTTTAACAATAACTAATCACATGTATTTTTAGTAACTACTACCAAATATCTTTAAAAATTACAAATCAAAACTTATTATTTTAATTTTTCCATACCATCGACAATATTAACCTTCTATGTATAGAAGGATCTATGTTGGTGTTGGTATTTTTTTCTTGGTGTAGGAGGATCCATATTTGTTCCATCTCTTTATGAAGACATCTATAATCACATAAAAGTATAAATAATAATAAAATTAAGGGATATATTTTAAAAAACTTATTCCTAACTATATTAGAGATTAAAAATTGTTAAAGTTGAAGTTAAGAAAGAATTTATATTTTAATTTTTCAGATCTGAAGAAGCTATGAAAAAAACATAAGTAGAAGAAAAAAATTTATTGTCTTTCTTCAATTTCTCTTTTTGGTGAAATAAATGTGAGATTTTTATTTTAGTGATATATATATATATATATATATATGTATGTATGCAAGGAAACACAATTTTATCTAATCAGAAGGAAAAACTCGGATCGAACTTTTGAAAACACATTTTCGTCTTATTTGTATGGAAATAAAAAGGTGTAGACTGAAAAAGTCGGATGAACAGTACAAATCACATGGTATGGTATGGAGTTCTCCATTTAACTGCAGACTGATATGGAGTATTTTAATCCAAAATAATGTGTACTAGTCCGATTTTCTAAATGGTGAAATAAGTGTGGACTAATCTAACTTTGGTCTAATTTGCAATATACTAATCAATCATTCAAAGCCTAATTTCCGGCGGAAATCAAACTTAGGACAAATGGATTTATAACTTCTCCAAGTCTATCACTACCACTGTGAATTGTTGTGATGTAAGCTGCAGTCGGACTAAAATCAGATTAGTAAGATAGTGATATGCTTTTTTCAACATTTATAAAAAAATTCTTGTACATACTAAGGAAGGTAGTGAGTGGATTCCATAGTAAGCTGCACATCATATTTAAATCAGATTAGTATGCACTTTTTCACTATTTAGTACGTATTAAAGCAAACCAAAATAAGTCGTACAGGCACGCATTATTGTTTTATACCTCACCTCAAATTATTTATATTACTAATATTATGGTCCATCCTATTTACGGTCAAAGTTAATTTTTGTATTATTTAAAATATTTTTTATATAAAAAGTATTATGACTTAACCAAAAATCTATATATTTGTGATTTTTTAGAAATATTAAATTTTTTACTAAATTATTATATGTTTAAGAAAATAATAAAATAATTTTGCTGAATTAATACATTATTGAATGAAATAATAAAAACCAGTTTAATGATGTAAGAATAATAAGAAATATATATATATATATATATATACACACATATAAAACAAAAATATATTTTGAATATTAATTTAGATCTTTGTTATGATTAGAGCAACTATCAGCAAACAAATAGTAGACCTTTTGTTTTCTGTTCAAAACAAAGATTAAACATACATGAGAATATTTACTTACATGTGGAGATGCCGAGATAGATAATGATGTAAGCTTGTACATGTTGAGCTTTCTCTTATTTTGTTTTTGAATCTGATAGAAATAGCTTAGATAATATGTAACTTACATGATAATGATATAAAATCTTGAATCTTCAATGGAAAATACTAAAAAAAAACCAAAATTGCTGAAAAAGGGACCAGAGAATGAGAAACGGATTTTAATTTAAAACAAGATAAAACAGTTTATTATTTTTACATGGTTACAAATTTTGAACAATCATATAATTATGGTGTGGTGTGTGATAAAATTTAGGGATTTGTTTTAAAAATAAATTGGTTTATATGATTTCTTATGCTTTTCAAATTGTTTATTTCAAAATATGTAGAAAATATAAAGATACGAGGATGTTGTACAGTTTTTTTTGTTTTTGATATTTTTTTTTGTTTTTGATATATTTTTTTGTTTTAAATAATATTATAATCAAATTTAATGTAACAGATTCTTATTTATCAAGTGACATGTGATTTATAATATAAAATATTCGTCTGCACTATTTTGTTCTGCTAAGACTCCAAATGAATAGTGAAATTCATACTAATAAGTATGTTTCTTTGATGAGTAATTTTTTTATTGGTTGAAATTAGATCTTGAAACGGACACAAAAAAGGTTTTACATTAAAGGTAATGGACTGTTCTATTTCATTAAAAATGATTTGATCTTGAAAGGTTTTACATATGCTGATTGGGGTTCGTGTCCAGACACAAGAAAGTCAACGTCAGGGTACTGTATGTTTCTTGGAAACTCATTGATTAGTTGGAAATCCAAGAAACAGGGAACAACTTCACACTCATTAGCTGAATCTGAATACAGGGCTATGCAATTTTCTGTGAGAAAAATTGCATGGTTAGTGAATTTTCTTAATGAATTTGGTGCAGCTCAAGACAAACCAGTTGCATTCTTTTGTGATTTAACAGCTGCGATTCATATTGCAAATAACCATGTGTTTCATGAGAGAACTAAACATGTTGAGATGGATTGTCACATTGTTAGAGACAAGATCTTGAGTGGATTGATCAAAATGTTACACATGAAGACTGATCAACAACTTGCAGATGTCTTTACTAAACCACTGTATCCAGCTCACTTCAAGAGTCTTTTTGGCAAGATGGCACTCCATTCCATCTACTTGCCATCATGAGGGAGGCTAATGGATGATGGTTTAGTGTAAACCATTCATGTAAACCGGTCTGATATGATGTAAATCAGATTGATGATGGTTTAGTGATAAGTATATAAGAAAATCTCGTATTGATTGTTCGATTAAGTGAAATAAACAGATTACATTTCTTCTTTCTTATTCACACTCTCTCTTCATAACATAATAGTTCTAAGAAGCGTCCATTTCTTCTTTCATTATCGATGGCTGTCTCGGGTGGCGTGTCTGAGAGCTTTTCTCTCTACGGCAACACTCATGAGAGGAAACAACCCGAGTATGACATACACAAAGGTGAGGGATAGAAGGTAAATTCACAAAACCTCTTGTGGAAAAATCTGAGGCGGGATAGTGAAGTGGGTAAATCTGAATTTCATTCCACATTTAATGGTTTTTTGTAATTAGCTTTAATATTTTTTGTTCGAAGGCTTTTAAAATATATTTTTCTCAGTAGATTTGTGTTTGGTTCCATGGATAATAAGAAAGTACCAATAGACATTTATTTTATTTATTTTATATAACTTAAATATTTTTCGAAAAATAATAATTTCAATTTGTTTCAGAAATTTGATCAAATTATTTATCATCCAAATAACTTAAACCTAATCTATAATTTAAAATGTTATGTGGATTAAGTTTGTATAGTATTTCTAACTCAATTAACACATTTTAAAGGGGAAAATAGCATTTTCAACCTCCAAATAGACAAATGCTAGCACTTTAAATCTTGAAAGTATTACTCTAACATATTAAACTTTTAAACTATTTTGCTAACATTTTAAATTTCCAAACTAGTTATCGCGTATTTTTCGCATTAAAATAAGACAGAAAGGGTAACCTTATTTGAATCTCTCTTCGATTTTTTTTTTTAAACCTCATCGGTTTGTTCTATTTCACTCCAAAATCTTTGAATTTTCCCATTTGTTCTCTGTAATAACACAATTTTTGATTTTGAAGTTCATTTTCTTCAAATTTCACTTTTTAAAACTCATTTTCATTCTTTGTTTCTCGGTTTCTTTTGTTGAGGTTAACGGCGGAAAACACTGGGGCTAATTTGTGGCGTGAGGGCTAATTTGGAAGTTTAAAATATTAGCAAAAATAATTTTAAGGTTTAAAGTGTTAACGTAACATTTCCAAAGTTTAAAGTACCATTTATCACTTTAGACTTTGGAGGGTTAAAATGTTATTTACATAAAACAAAACAAAAAGAACAAATGATCGATCATACGCAAATTTACATGCGTGTAATGTGTTACATTACTGCGTGTAGAAACTGTTGGAAGAATCTCCAAAACTATTTTCCTGAGTGTTTAAACTGAGAAGGAAAAAGTCACATGCCGCTCTAAACGTGTTATATATAACAAATGCCCCAAAAATTGTATTCTCTTAAAACATTTATTCAAAGACTACACAAAAACAAATACACATATACGTAATATGTATAGAGATGGCTCTCATGAATCAGTTGTTTTAATAAAAGGGTAAAGCTCATACCTATAGTTACAGCTGGTACTGAAAACTCTCCCTCCTAATTTGCCCTCGCAGCAGTGTGATTCCTTCATGATAATCCACTCTAAACACGCGTAGCAGGTCTTCAACCATAAGTCGTTCGTACACTGCACCATTGCATATAGCTTCTTCGTCCCAACTCTTTCTTCCCCCGACTTGAACATCACCACCTCGATACCGCTGTCAGCATTATGGTCTATACTGGTGGCATTAGAAGCCAGTTTTAGTAGGAAGGAGATCATTTTCTGCTTGAACGTCGGCAGATCCCCTCTAGCATTCTTTGTATTGGACATGCAGAAGTTGTTGTCGTAATCAATCTTTCCGTCAGAAATGATGGAAGAAATCTCCATAAAACATTGGTCAAACCATATTATTCTCCTCTTGTTTCTCGGACATCTCTTACGAAGCTATTGTATAAATATAAGACATTGGTCAAGCCATATTATACTCCCCTTGTTTCATGGACATCTCATACGAAGCTATTCTATAAAAATGCATCAATGGCACGAAATAAATAATTAACATATAGCATATATTTTTTCATCTATATATATTTTTATGATATAACCAAAACTGATATGTGTGGCAGTGTGTGTGTGCACTGGTGCATAAATTAATAAATATGTTATAAGTAATCAATAATATTGAAGTGACGTTACCGCCGAGAGGGCAGTGTTGTAGCATGAGCGACACTTGGGCCCGTAAGAGTCCCCACGGCACTGGTACGTGAAGCTAACGGAAACGGAATCAGGACCTTTACCAAGGTAATTCTGCTTGAAACCCCAGCGGAAATCCTTGGCAGAGGTGGAATGGATGATTTTATTGAGGTTTTTATCGTAATTACTTCCAAGCTGATATTTCCCTTGACTTTCGATGCATTTGTGGTGCACATACGTGTTGGTCATGTTCAAGGATGAAACACTGCGTATAGGGAGCAGTTTTATAGTCACCAAGACAGATATGGAGCAAAACAAGGCGTTTAGATACAGATGATGATGAAAAGTACATAGCTTTGGATTTGTTAAATCTTATTTTCCCAAAATATTATGTTTCTTATAGATGAGCCGTCGAGACAACGATGTTTGTATAGGAGATATGAAGAATTTGGATACTGAGTGTAGGTGTTTTTTCTTTTCTTTTATAGTTTTAATTTTTTGATTAGCTATATGAAATTTGATTGATCAATTTAGTTTTCAGAAGAAATGTTTTCAGTTTGTATTGACCAGAAAATAGAAGTTAGCAGTTGACACATGGAAATTGCGGCGACAAAAAGGCCGATGAAAAGTATAGATTCAAAGGTGTGACTGAGTCATAATTTTTACAATCAAACTATTCATACGGCGCAGACCTCGAAGGCATTATTGATTTCGTACACAGGTTATAACTATATGATTTGCGCTTTTTAGTAAAAACGATAATATTCCAACTTTAAGTTTCATCTCATTTTTATCTAAAGCATTAATGTATATATAAGGTATTATTGTTTGATAAGGCAAAATCCCCATGACTGTTAAAGCAATATTTGTAACAAGTTACAACCCTCCCTCTTCATTTTAATGAAATTAACATTTATATCCAAAAAGAAAATGCATAGTGGTATTTTGTCTTAGTATATTTATTGTTATCTTTGTTTTAAATGTTATATTACGCTTTTTATTATCTTTTAAGATATTGTTTTTAATGATTTAAGCCAAGTCTTAGCAAACTAAGGGAGATATATTGATATGGTCATTCAAAGAGATTTGAATTAAAATGACAAATCATCTATTAATAAAACATGAAGTTTAATCTCCCTCTGTTTATAAAAGATCATATTTCTAGGAATTTTTTTTATTTCAAAATGATCATATTTTTTTATTTTCTATGCATAATTATCTATAAATTTCATATTATACCCTTATTTAATTTTCTTCATTTTTAATTAAATTAGTTATTCCACAAAGTAAGGTTAAAATTTTCATTTTATAAAGTTTCTTAAAATATGTGAAAATCCTAAAAATAGGATCTTTTAGAAACAGATGGAGTATATATTTAAAACTAAGTATCCTAGTTGGGTATTCAAGTGTATCTTTCATTGCCAAGTAAAAAAATTCTGAATAAAATCTTCTAAAATTTGATCAGAATGATACTAATCTTAATGTTAATGACTAGAGTAATACTCTAAAAATTTTTTTTTTACTAGAATAATATTAATCTTTGGTTAAAATACTAAAATACTCTTTTAAATTAAAATTGGTAAGAAATGATAAAAATTTAAATCACGAAAGTTTTGAATTTAAAAAGTAATTGTAAATAAAAATTAATAAAAGAATTAAAAGAAAATTATAGTAAATAAAATAAAACAAAAGAAATAAAAAAAGCCACGATTTTTACCCCAATTCAAATCGGAAAAACATAAGCCGCCTCCTCTCAAAACCTAGCCTAATCTCTCACCCTCATCTCTCATTGTATCTCTCACTGCGAATCTCTCTCTTCTCCACTCTCCAACGCCGCCGCTGCCGTCGAAACACCACAGCAGCTTCGCCTCGCCGGATTCACTCCTGAATTTTGTAACTCCTTTGGCCTGGAGTCTCTTTCTTATCTTCTCTCTGTCTCTGGTTTCTTCGAGCCTTGTTACTTCAGGCCATTTGTTCTGTCTTGTCGCCGGATCTATTTCTTCTCTTCTCTCACTGCAGTATCCTCTCTCCGCCGTCTTATCTCACCATGGAATCTATTTCGCAGCACTCCAGTTGGCGTAGAATTTCCAATCTCACGGTGAGTTAATTCAGATGATTCCTAATCTCTCGCGTAGGTGTTTGTTGTTGTTCTGATTCTAATCAAAGCTTGAAATTGGATTTTACAGATACAATATAGACAGTTCCGGCAACTCTCAGCCACAGCCACCGCCACCTCCTTCAATTTTTGGTGTTAAGATGTCTGATTCCGATAATATTTTTTTAAAAATAATAATTTCACTTATAAAAAAGCACGCCTAAATGTTTGATCAACTACAGATATTCTGAATTTTGTATAATTTGATTGTTACCGCAGATTTTAGTTTTTGTTGCCTCATCATAGATTTTTGTTTTGAATTAGTTTTATCGCAGAGTTTTACCAAATTATTATTTTGTTATTGCAGATTTTTGGTATTCAGAATACTTGATGATTTTTCTTTTCTTTTTTGTGCAATCTTATTTGAAAAGTACAATGTTTATATCATTGTTCTCTTGATAAGTAGCTTATATTTGGTGCAATCTAATTTGATGAGCTGTGTTTGGTATTCAGAATACTTGATGATATATTTTTGAAGTTTTTCTTATTTCTTTCACCTTTGATCGTTTGTAAGGTTGCAGCTTTTTTGGCTATCTAGAGTTATAGTTTAGTCTCTCTTTTTTTGAATAGTTTTTTAGCTAGCTACTGTGATGAAAGAGTAAAATACTGTTGTTTGGCTATATTTGTGTTGTTGTGTTTGTGTTGTTTAATCCTCTGTGATAAGTTGCAGTATTGTGTTTTAAAGTCATTAATTATAAGTTGATGAATCTCTTATTTTTATTGACAACTTGTGCATTTGTTATCAACTCCGGATGGTAATGTTTTCATGTCACTAACTGTATCTTTCATTTGATCTGTAAAGGCTTGGCTTCTTCGACTGCTCTCCGTCCATATCCTCCTCGACTGGATAAACAAGGGAAATCTCCAATACATACACATAGCATGAATCAATATTATGTTATGGCGAACTTGGCCAAAGTGAGAGAAGAATTAGGAGCTGATGTGTGGTCTCATTTGAATAATAGTTACATTGGTGTGTTTACCAAGCTCAGTGATTTGGATTTCACATGGTCAGCTAAGCGAGCTCATTACTTATTGGTGAACCAGCTCTTAGTCGATGATCCCCATGAGATTTGGTATGTTGTTGATGATAGACCTATCCGATTTTCCATCCACAAGTTTGGAACTTTCACCGGTCTGAATTCGATGCATTGCCATCTGATATTTGTTATGTTAGTCATGAAGAGTACTGGAGGGAGATGCAAATTTCTACAACAAGATGACCTACATTAAAAGAATTGGAGCTTGTGATGGCTAGATGCCATCTATGGGATTTCAATAAGAGGATTATGGTGGCATAATTGTCTCTACTTTCAATTTTGGTTCTTTGCATTCATAGAGGATCTAGGATACTGTTGGATATTTCTAAAATAGTTCTTGATCAAAAGGATTTTGAGAAGCATATGTGAGGTAGAGTGTCTTTTAAGAAGTTGATAACGTCGATCAAGATTATGAGGCTGGAAAAAAATCATATTCGCTTCAAGGACCTGTTCAAGTGTTACTTACTTGGTTGTATGATCACGCGCATGGTATAGGAGAAGCATATGGGAAAAAAATGGGTGAATGCATACGAAACAGATCCTGATGAGGTTCCACATCTGACTTGGCATTCTGGTCGTGATGGAATATGCTTTGATAAATTCATAACCAAGGAGAAGGCTGCTCATGGGATAGTAAGTATATAGTAGTTGTTCATGTTACTTCCAACTTATTGATAATGGCTTCTAACTAGATTACACAATGTAGGTTCGGGTGACATATATGGTTGAAGATATTTACCCAAAATGGAGTGATGATGAGAAGATAGTTCCATTAGTCAAGAACATGGTTGAAGATTTCATCAGTGGTAGACTGCGGGACAATGCTTGGTCTGAAGATGAGAACAACAAGAAACAAAAAATGGATGTTAAAGACAAAAAGATGATGTTGAACTGTCTAACAAGAAGAAGAAGCTGAGAGGGAAAAAAACAAGGAAAGGTGTGCTAAAAACAAATACTTGAAGCTTTGACTCATCAACTCCAAGTCTTGTTAGTATCTTGGGATTGGCTCTGCGTATCATGTATAAATAAGCATGTAGTTGCTCATATCCACTCTCAGGAGTACCTCTAACTAACTGGCTTGCGTGTCGTAGTGTTCGGTTACCTTTCCAATAATCCATTTAACAGAAAAAAAAAAAAGTAAGGTTGGAAAAAAAACAAAATTTGCTATATGCAATAAATTATCAGGCGTAATCAGTACCTTGATCTGAAATCGTTTAGTCATTGTCTCCGCAACATGCATCGGTCTAACAGTTGGTCTAATTCCACCGACAAAATTCTTGTATAACAGTCCAAGTATATATGGAGTTGCTTGTCGTGAAGATGCAGACCGCTTAACAATTGAACATGTATATTCAGCAATATATACACAAACATGAAATTTGAGATCATTTTCTATTGGTGATGCTCGTAGCCTCCACGTACATCCTTCCACCCAACACCTGACAATTAGTAAGTCTGGTTTTGAGTAGACTACACAAAAATTAAACTTCTCAATGACAGTCAAGATCTTCATCTTGTCTCCAAATGCTCATTGGTTTCATAACATTTCCCAACAGCTAGAGTCATGGAGGACAATTCGAAGTTCACGAAATCAGGGTACTCATTTGGTTGAGGTAAAAACACTATGGATTTACTTGTCTTCGTAGGTACGTTAGTGTAACTTCTTTCTCTTCTCGTGGCATCCCGTACTTGCTAAAGTTCTCTAAACATCTGACTCAGTTCTGTCCGAGTCGCACAATAATCAAATCTGCTGTCATCTTTGTCATCTTCATTCTCAGAATTTTTGCCTACCTTGCTATCATTAAAAGTCACACAATCGTCTTCATCAACCTCTTTCGATTCATGCAACTTTTTTTCCTTCACTTCCACGCAGATTCTAACTTTTTCAGATGATGACTAAGCCAAATAAAATTGAAATTGTCTACAGTTACCAATACTAACCAGAGATTTTTCTGGTGGAAGATTCTGAAGGAGATTCTTTGGGAGCATGTAACTCAACTCAACATTGCAAACTCTCTTATCCAACCCATAATCCTTATATACCATATCACTGAATTCATCATAACTGGTTTTTGTATTACCTTGCAGAATTCTAGAACCACTCTTGTTATCAACAACAAACAACCATCTATTATTTGCAAATTTCCACTTTCCGAATACAAGGATGATGCGCTCCATGATAAGTAAATTGAGAAAGAATCAAATGAGATATCATGAAAATGAATAACTTGGAAGTTACGGTTGAAAACTGAAAACAATTTTGGGGAAGAAGAAGGAGGCCCGTAAAAACCATAATTAACACATAGCGGTTACGTTTTTTGTTTAAAAAGATTCTATTTTTCGTCATTAATTACAATTTTTTTGGAGAAATTCAATAAAAGCAAAAAATATGCGGTAACATAGCATCAATAAGTCTACCACAACAAGTCTGCGGACAATAAAAATATTATTCTAGTAAATTTTATATCTGCGGTAAAAGAAATTGCGCGTAATCTTTTACGTAAAAGAATTTATAAATCTGCGATAACTAAAACAAAGTTTGCGGTAACTAAAATATTAGTATAGTAATTAAACTTTGGGCAAAAATCTACGGCCACTAAATTCTAAAATCAAATTATGCTATAACTAAAAATAAAAATCTACGATAGAAAAAAAAGTCTACAAAACAAATCTACGAAGAAAAAAAAAATCTGCCGTTTAAATTCTTTAAAATCAGCTGAATGATATAATCTACGGTCACTATAATGAGTTTTCAAATAAAATCTACAGAGAGAAAAATATATGCTATGAATTCAAAAATCTACTACCACTAAGACTTATAAATCTACAGTAAAAAAATCTAGTGAAAATACAGTAGAATAACCTTACTTTTGATACTAATTGCTAAACTAACCTTCTCAAAATGGGGTTAACTAGTGTAACCTTAATCTTTTGTTAAAAGACAATAATATCCTTTTTATTTCACTCACATAAATAAATTATGAATATATTTGAAAAAAATAAATTAGTTAATTAAATATAAATTAAATAAGTTAATTACATATAAGGAAATAAAAAATGATTTTATAAAACTAAACATTAAAATTATTTGCAAATATCTAATTCCCAGAAACAAAGATGACTTGTTTCATACTAATATGGATTTGGAGAAAGAGCTAATAAAAGGCTTAGGTAAATGTATATCTAAGTGAATAGAGAAAGAATAACATGAAAAATCAAAAAAAAAAAAACTTTTGAATGAAGGTGAAACTGAATGATTGATTATGGAGGAAAAAGAAAGAGGCTAATAAAAACCCCTAAAAAACGTCCTGCAAGTTACTATATTTTAGGAATATTTTCACTTAATTTCGTCATTAATTAGGTAAAAATCAAGAGATTAATGACATGTCATTGTATCATATATGCGGCTAAAAATATGCAGTATCATAGGTACATAAAATCTGTCATTGTAAATCTACGACCACTAAAAATATTATTCTAGTTAGAAAATAATTTGCGGTCAAAGGAGTTCACAAATCTGTCATAACTAGTATCATAATTCATAAATTTTCTATAACTAGAAAGTAATCTGCTGTAACTAAAAGGTTAATCTAGCAATTAATTTTTTGTACTAAAATCTACGGCCACTAGTTAATCCAACGAAACTCTGCAATAACTAAAAAGTGAAATCTACGGGGAAAACTAAAATCTGTCACAGATAATCTGCAGAAAAATCTTAAATCTACCATAGAAATTGTTGCATGATGAAGAAAAGGAAAAATCTGCAGCTTCATTAAAGATCTCAAAATTTAATCTACAACGAATTTTTAAAATCTACGATGACAAAATAAATCTACGACGAATTTAAAACTCTACCACTACTTAGACATTTTACTCTGCGAATTAAAAAAATATATAGTAAAAATCTGATGTAACTCATAAATATGTTATTCAAACAAATCTACCGTAACACAGAACTGCAGATTAATTTCGCAGATTTTTTATTTTCCGGTGGTAAACTCTAAAATAATTACCATTTTTCCGAAAATTAATCTGATGTGGCATTAATTTATAATGGCACTCTTGTAATTAGATTTTTCGTAACACATGATTTCAGGGGTATTTATGTGATTAAAAAAACTCATTTAACCTTAATCTTTTCAAAGTTAAACTAGCAGTTAACATCAAAAGTAATGTTAATCTAGCTTTTCTCCCAAAAATCTACGGAAAACAGAAATATATGCAATACACAGAAATCTGCCATAACGTAGAACCGCAAATTTTTGGCGCAGATATTTTGACATCAATGGCAAAGTTGTAAATATTTATATTTAAAAAAACGGAAAAAATGCTGATGTGGTATATTTAGTAATGGCATTTTTGTAAAAAGCAAATTTCTAACACATGATTTGTTAAGAGTATTTTTGTGATAAAAAAACTAATCTAATACTAATTTTATGCTAAGTTAATCATTAAACCAAAATGTAGTATTATTCTAGAAATTTTCATCTTTAATAAAATAGCATTACACGGTAAAGCTTACAAATACATTATAGTAAGATTCTTTAAATAAAAACTTTGAAAAATAATTCATGAAAAAAACCCTTGAAACCATCTTGTCAAGACATAGGTCTCACATATTAAGCACGGTGGAAAAAGAAAGTAAGAGGGTGAGTTTACAATCAGTAAGATCGACGATCTTTCCCTACAGTGGGTCCTCACCATCCTCACAAAATAACACAAAGCGTTTAAGACAAGGATTGAAACAAGAATCAACTATTCAATGTATTAGAGCATCTCCAATAGTGAATCCCTAATGGGGTTCATAAAAAATATTTTATTATAAATTTTATGTATTCCAAAGTTAAGAACTTCACTAAAATTCTTAAATTATATCATGCTCCAATAGTGAACCTCATTAAACTATCTCTATCGGTTGGTACTTATAAAAGATACTTACCATTTAATTTAATTGCAAATAACTAAAATTAATATTAAGAACTTTGTTAAGCATTTTTATTATTTTGCTTAACTACTTATTCCTAATAAATATTCAACAAAACTGTTTTTCTCTTGTAACGTTTATTCATTACTTACTTTTAAAATATATTCAAAAAAAATATTTATTTCTTATAACATTTATGTATTGCTAATTTGGTGACGTGTCTCCCTTGATATCACAATAGCTACAAATTGTAAAGTAACTAGATTTTTTCCTTGAAAAAAAATTCAAAAGAGAAGACAAGTATCCTCAGAGACTTTCATTTGGATTTTGTCAAAATAGAATGATAGAAATTATAATCTCATACACAACTTCAGAAGAACCAGCAACTGCGAATACTAATGTTAACAATCATATCAATAGAACCAACAGCCCTGGTCCAATATAATTGGGGGCCTTATGACTTTTTTTCTGGACCTTTAGTAAAAGAACATGTGAAATTTTTAAATATTTGGGATTGTTAAAAAATTAATTTAGGCTTAAAAAAACAAATCAAAGTTTAAAAAGGAAAGAAAACATGAAAAGTTTTAAAAATAACTTTAAATATTTTTTGAAGTTTTGGACCTATTTTAATTTATTTTATTTTTAAACCATTTCTTTACAAATGTGTTTTTTTTTATAGAACTGGCTTAGTGCATGGCAAGGGGTCTATGGACCGTTTCATTTATGTTATATTGATATATTCATTTGGATCGGACCTGAGTACCAATACCATCATTACGATCGACATCGACAACAACATATGTCGTAATCCATCTAACCTATCATACAATCAGTATGTGATGAGTCCCAACACCCAACACACACTAAAAAATATACTAGACATTTTCCCGAGTCCTAGGAGCTCATCATCGCAGCCTCTCAATTAACTAAAAACAGTAAATATAACTTTTTATAATTCTTCATACGTGCTGACCAAAGCATAGAACTCATTTTGTATGGAATAGTACACTCGCCTTTCACACACGATACATGTTCTCTCGAAAAACATGATACTTAGCACTATGTATCATGTTTTTTCTGATCATCCCTAACCAAAATCTCCTGCTTGCATTCAATTCTAATAGTCTCCCGCAGTGCTTCAACCCTCTTTGGAAGGATCACTTCGACTTTTTAAGCTCACCCCTAAACATCATATTGGAGAAGTGATCACTTCTAGAAATTGTCCAAAACTCGATTAGTATCAAATCCCTACTTGACAAGAAGTTGTGTTGAGTTCGTCTTTTCAACGACTGAACCGTGCGCCTATCTATATAAGACCATCTCCAACAGCGACTCTTAATGGGGTTGTTAACCAAAAACTCTAAAATAAATAAATAAAAAATGGTGAAATAGCTAATAACCGATCCTTAACTAAGGACTTTTAGGATCGTCTCTTAATGATGACGTGGTGTTGTGTTATTGGCTGGTTACTGTGTCAATTCTCTGCCTTTCACTTCCGTTGATCTGTTCTTCTTCTTCCTCCTTCTGCAATTGCGTTATCTCTCTAAAATTCCCAGGTGATTTTGTTTCTGGAAGCAAAGTTTCTCCCTTTTCCAAGTTTTGTGTCCATTTCAAAGTCAAATAGATTGGTTTAACATAATTGACTCAATTCTTGTTGAATCTTCTTTTAGATTAGTCTGGATTTAATCATAAACTAATCAGAATCTTATTGTTGTTGCGTCAGAGTTGATTTCTCTGACATACACACATACAATATAATACACATCACACTACATGTCATGCCTCACACAATCACACCCAAAGTAACCACACACATGCCCAACGGGCTAGTATCCATTTGCCTGAAGGCTGCTCATTTTACCTGTTCCCGGAACGTCCAGCTAGTGCCTATCAGCGAGCCCAAAGGCTGACCTTTTTATACATGTTTCCGGAAAGTACGGCCCACTAGTATATCATCTTTCGTTCCCATAACGTTTTGCTTATTAGCGATTATCCGAAAGTTGCACCATTCCCAGAGCATCCGGTTTTAAACACCATGTGTGTCCGAAGGTTATCTCATTTTACCAATCCTAATGACGTCCAGATTTCACCCGAAGGTTGAACTATATCACACAATAAGAGATACACAACATGCAACACACAATATGCAGCCAAACATGCGATCTAATCCTAAACAAGTTATCTCGTGGATCCCCTTTCATATACTCATCCTTATTCAATATTTTAAGAGCATGAGTCGAAGTAGATTCTGTTTTAAATTAGTGAAATTTCCTATGGTCCACGAGCTTAGAATTTTAGTGTATATGCAACAAGTTCATCTATCGGATGCAAAGTACGCCCACCCATCTGTCAAACATAATCTTATTATCATAAATAAGGAGTTTAATCCAGTAATATCTGGAAATGATCGAGTAAAATCAGTCGATGACCGTCTAATCATTGCCTAGTACTCGTGGTCTCATGTTTTTATGAAAAATTCCTATGACCCAAATTTGCAGATCATTTTAAGAGGTTTGCAAAAAAGAAATCAAAGAAAGAACGAGTAGATTTCCTTATGTCTATAAACTTGCTGTGCTGACGTGGGATCGTCATGCCAATGAACTCATCGGAAAGGGGTACCATACGCAATGGCTGGAAAATGATTGACGAGCCGGGTAGCGAGTAGAAGCAGAACAAGCATGCATAATTAATAACAAGAGTCATGTATGTCTTCATATGCGGAGGCATGACATGAGAAGTGAGCTCATTCATGCAAAAGCAGAATGGCATGGGAAATGAGCCCTTACACCAGAGAGAGAAAAAAACATTTTGTGTTGCATATAAGGATTGATATATGTTGCACTGTTAATCGATTATTATTTTTGTGAAGAGCTAGGTTGTTAGTTGCATGTTCTTTTTTTTGATAAACTTTTTCCAACTTTTTCTGTTGCATGTTGTTTGCTTGATCTGTGTTTGAGAATATATGTTGCAATAAGTTTATTATAGTTAAAGAATCTTGTTGTAGAAAGGACTGTCCTCACTGAGTAAACTGTTAAACTGTTTACTCATGCCTCATAATCTTTGGAAGCAAGAAACAGCATTAAACGGTCCGGTTTGGGAAAACCTATGAATCTGAGAATCAGGATGTGATCAGTTTTATTTGTAAGTTCTTTTATTCTAGTGTAACTCACCACACCACCACAAGTTTGAATAATATAATGACATTTTGTAATAAAAGAAAACAAAAACATTGGGGTTGTTCTTTTTTTGTTTGTTAATAACATTGGGGTTGTTATAGTAAATTTATTATTTTGATGAGAAATTCCTTAAAACACCACACATTTATGTTATGTTGCCAAAAATATCACCATTAATTTAAGGGAGGATTACTAGAATAACCCATAAAAGTGTGTTAAATATTAGAGTAACTCACATTTGTTTTTAATTACTAGAATGCTTTTTGATATTTTTAAATCATAAAAGTACCCCTATGACAAAAATTCAATTTTAAAAATGTCATTAATATTTAAAATGCGCGTAATTATTAATTACAAAAATGCCACTCTGTTTTAGTTATGGCAGCTTTGTTCTTTTTATAGGATTATTTTGTTTTGACTGCAGTTTTGTTTGGAAATAATTAGTGATGACAGCTTTGTTATAGTTATTGCAGCTTTGTTATAGTGACCGCAGCTTTGTTATAGTGACCGCAGCTTTGTTATAGTGACCGCAGCTTTGTTATAGTGACCGCAGCTTTGTTTGAGATAATTAGTGACTGCAACTTTGTTATAGTGACCGCAGCTTTGTTATAGTGACCGCAGCTTTGTTATAGTGACCGCAACTTTGTTATAGTGACTGCAGCTTTGTTATAGTGACCGCAGCTTTGTTTGTGAAAATTAGTGACTGCAGCTTTGTTATAGTGACTGTAGCTTTGTTATAGTGACTGCAGCTTTGTTTGAACTCTACAAGATTGTTTACTTTGACCGCAGCTTTGTTTGAGATAATTAGTGACTGCAGCTTTGTTTGAACTCTACAAGATTGTTTACTTTGACCGCAGCTTTGTTTGAGATAATTAGTGACTACAGCTTTGTTATAGTGACTACAGCTTTGTTATAGTGACTACAGCTTTGTTATAGTGACTACAGCTTTGTTATAGTGACTACAGCTTTGTTATAGTGACTACAGCTTTGTTATAGTGATTGCAGCTTTGTTTTCATCCTACATGATTGTTTTCTTTGACTGCAGCTTTGTTTATGAAAATTAGTTACTGCAGCTTTGTTATAGTGACTACAGCTTTGTTATAGTGACTACAGCTTTGTTATAGTGACTACATGTTTGTTATAGTGACTACAGCTTTGTTATAGTGACTACAACTTTGTTATAGTGACTACAGTTTTGTTATAGTGACTGCAGCTTTGTTTTCATCCTACAAGATTGTTTTCTTTGATTGGAGCTTTGTTTATGAAAATTAGTGACTGCAGCTTTGTTATAGTGATTACAGCTTTGTTTGAACCCTACAGGATTGTTTTCTTTGACTGCAGCTTTATTTGAGATAATTAGTGACTGCGGCTTTGTTATAATGCAGCTTTGTTTGAACCCTACATGATTGTTTTCTTTGACTGCAGCTTTATTTCTGAAAATTAGTGATGGCAGCTTCGTGTATAATTTGGTGGCGGAGTTGTTTTTGGCGTTACCGCAGTTTTATTCCAAAATTAAATCGTGACCACACGAATTAAGGGTTCATCCAAACACTTTGAATTTGAAATTTTTTTCTTTTTTTTTATTTTTTTATATATTTTTGAATTTTTTTTTTATTTATTTATATATTATTTTTGAATTATTTAAATTATGATCATAATTAAGTTATTTTATGTTTTATTTTGAATAAGATATTCAAAAATTGTGTTTTTTTAGATTTGTAAGATATTTTTGAATTATGTTAGATTTTAAAGTTTTTTAATTTTATAAAACAAATAATTATAAATTGTCTTATATTTTTTGTAAAAAAAAATTTTAAAAATGAAAAATAAATAAATGAAAAAATGAAAAATAAATTGAAAAAATATATTTTTATTTATTTATATATTATTTGAAAAATATTTCTGAATTATCTTAATTTATATTAATAATTTAGTTATTTTAAGTTTTATTTTGAATAAAATATAAAAATTGTGTTTCTTTTTTTAGGTTTGTAAGATATTTTTGAATTATGTTAGATTTTAAAAATTATTTTTATTTTCTTCCTTATGCTTTTTTCAATTTTCATTTAATTTTTTTATTTTATATATTTTTTAATTTTTTTTTATTTTTTTCATTTTTTTCACTTTTTTAATTTTTTAATTTTATAATTTTTGAAATTTTTATTTTTATAACAAATATAACATATTTTATAATTATTTGTTTTATAAAATAATTCTTTATATTATTTATCTTTTTACTTCCTTTTTAAAAAATATTTAGTAATTAAATTTTAAAAAAAAAAAATTAATGTCATTTTCGTTATTTTGTTACAAATAATAATAGGTTTGAGTTTTTTTCCTTTTTCTCTACTCATCTATTTTACAAGGGTGTTATTTTAGTAATAAGAGGTAAAATGTGTGTTATTTTGTGCAAAAAAATACTCACTTAATTTAAAGTTTCAAAAATATCACTAAAAGTTTTATTTTCTAAATTTTATGGTAATTTTAAAAAGTCATACAATTATATAAGTAAAGTTAATAACTACTATTAAATAAAATATTAATTATCAAAAAAAAAAACTAAATTTTTAGCAATTTTTAAAAGGAATACAGATATAAAAGAAAAGTTAATAACCATTAAATAAATAAATAAATTCAATAAAAAACATATTTAGAAAACGTATTTAATATAAAAATAATATTTTGATATATTTTCAATTTAAAAAAAATGTTAAGGTTATTGAAAATTAAAATAAAAATAAAAAAACAATTATAAAAATTTTAAAGAAATATCCTAATCCATAAAGCTAAACAAAGAACTTTATAAAAGAAAAAAAAATTTAAAACGGAAAATAAATTATAATTGTTCACCTCTATATAAACAGTTTGAGAGTTTCTCAAATTCAAAACCAAAAAAACTTTTACACAGTAAACAATTCATAAACTATAGGTAAATTCTAATTTCATAAAGATTATTCTAATACAAATAAGGTTTTGATCATAACAATATATGTTACCATGATTCTAATTTAATAATTTTATACATAAACTTCAAGAGGAAAACAACGAGTTCTGAAATTCTAAACAAAATCAGGGAGTATTTGACATTAGATCAACTCAACAGAAAATGTTCATACTGTTGTACTGTAGGTCGTCTAATCAGAAAGTAGGAGGCAGAAAATTTGGAAAAAAAAATCAATACGCTAATAGGAATGAATTTACTTTTACTTGATGAAAATGTTAGTTTTATTGTTAAATTAAATATGTACTACTAAATTTAAACAACATATTATCTAACTATAACTCAATTTTAATTTGTAACACGTTTCAATTTAAACTATCAGATTTGACATGTATTTAATTAAATAAAAGCATTAATTATCAATAAAAAAGAAAATTAACTAATTCTAATTTTACATATCTATAAAAAGTAAATTTATTTTTGCTATAGTAACAAAACATAAAAAAAAGTTGTAATAAAAGTAATAATACATATTTAAATTTTAAAGGAAAATTTCAGTTTCTAGCAATTTAAAAAAATCATACAATTATAAAAGTAAAGTTAATAACTATTAAATAAAAACATTAATTATCAAAAGAAAATGAAAAGGAAAATTAAAGATACATTACCTATAATAAATTTTAGTTTAAATTTTTACAATTTTAGTTTAAATTTTTACAATTTTAATTTATTTTAATATTTTAAAAACCTGTTCATCGGACGGGTCCTAATCCAGTTGATTTTATAAAGTTTATAATTAAAAAAATTGAGTTTGGATTCACTCATTTAGATTTAGGGTATAGTTTTTATGGGCTTAGAGTTTAGTGTTTAGAATTTTTAAACCCTAAACCGTAAATCCTAAAGCATAAAAATATTTACATAGTTAAAGGAATTTATGGTTATTTTATGGTATAAATGGAAATTTTTTAAATTGGTGATATTTTTGGAAGAAAAACATAATTTAGTGGTATTTAATAGAGTTTCTCTTTTTTTATTGCATAAGTTCTACTATTAATTAATAATTATTTTGAATTTGATAATTTCTAAGTTATTATTTTAAAAACCATGTATAATTAATATGTCAAGCTGAACTATTATTCATCCAAATCTAGAATTTTTAAGCAATTTTTGTTAAATCACGCTTTCTTTAACTATGGAACTAAAATTATTTGGGAAAAAAAACGAACTTTAAAATGTGTCTGAAATCCTAAATACAAATTACAAGAAGTCGCTTGATACATACATCCAACCAAGTCATTGAATTGTCAGTCAGTACTATGGACTTTAAGACAAAAACAAGTTTTCCACGTGTAAAACTACATTTGTATAACAAAACGTTCTTGTCAATTAGAAACTACTTTTTTTTATTCCACAATTTGTAATGTTAATATAGTATTTAGTAAAATTAAAAATTGGATACATAGAGAAACATAGAGAGAATTTGATGAGGTGGTTATCATGAAAGCAAGAATTACTGTCTTCGATATAAATATTTGAGTTCTGGAATCTTCCTAATCTTCGAAAGAAATTGAAGACTTGGTGAACCAAAAGCGACAACCATTTCTCCTTTCAAAATGGAACAAATTTCTATAACGATTAACAATTTCTCAATATGTTGTTTTTCTCCTACCACAAAGTTAATCAAAAGACTACTTCATGATTAATTTTCAAATCTGAATGGAAAGAGTTTAGGCTACGTAATTAACGTGTACATTAAAAGAGTGAGAAATACTCGAAAATGGAAAATTAGTATCAATATAAGTGTTATATAAGTGATATGTTATATGGAATTGTATCTCTCCAATCACACCACTAAACAAAAATAAAAGATAGGAATCTCACAAAGAAAGAAAATTTGGTCGGGAAGAATATACATATATCTTACATTACATTACATTAACCAATAAAAATTATACTAATATATATACTTAAGTCTTCTCGTCGGAGACGAATAGACGGATGAAGCAAATGGAAACTAAATAGAACTGATAGGGTCGAGGTTTGATCCCGGAAAAATGATCAAGCGGGACCCACTTGGTGGGACCAAGTGTAATTGTCAACACAAACTGAAACAAAGCGAATCACTCAAAATATATTATAGTTCAGAGACGAATAAGTCGCCGTCTTCAGACAACGCGGTTGAGATCTTCTTCCCTTGTTCTCATTATTTTTTCTTTCTAATTATTGATATCTAAAATGATGTGTTCTAGAAGCTTGACCCATTTGTCTATCTATAATAATTAATATATTGTATCTCTACCAAACTCTTTTTTTCATCTTACTTTTTTGATAACCAAACTCTTTATTTTCATATTTGTTTTTTTGGTGTGTTTGTTGAAATGTAAATTTCTAGGTTATTTTCATTTGTTTTCTTTGTTTTGACCAAACAATTTGTTGACTATGTTGCTTGGAGAAGAAGAACAAGGACAAGAGGGAGTGTCATTCTTCTAGAATCGTTTTATTTTAAGTTGACTCTTTCTAAATAATATTATCGTTAATTGTCCAATTATTTGTAGATAGGCATGACATCAAAAAAAATTTAGCTGTTAACTTTCTTATAATTGTGAAATATTCGAAGATAATTAGATTGTTAGTAGTTCATCATCCTTGTGAACCAAGATTGCAAAATCTAAACCAGAAAGGTACGAAAATCCCTAGATATAATTTCCGAGTTCTCTTTTCGGAAGATTGTTGTACTCATGCCTACTTCAAAAAGTGATAAGTAACTGACACTAAAACAAAACATAGTATCTTTATTCATAAGTTTACAATTAGATATAATTAATGATAAAAATTAATAAACTGAAGTAGTTAGACAGAGTATAATTAAATGGGGTCTCACAAAACATTAATTAACAGTTTATAAATAGAAGGATTATGTTTTTTTTTTTCTCAATTCATTTCAAATTTAAACGGTTATATAGGAATAGACACAAACTGACATAATCCGATCCGCAAACCTAAAGATAATAGATAATAATATAATTAATTATCTCTCATACTTTTCTTTCTTTCATAATAGGTAAAAACAATACCACATTATTAAAATTTTAATTGTCTATTACCATAAACGTAATTGCCCCTAAAAAGAAAGTAAACTATATGTAATTCTAATAACAGTTTGATAGAAAAAATAATTTTTAATCACTCTCCATCTGTATATCCCTTTCTAGAATCAAAAATTGATGTGTACAATTTTTAAACGAGTATATCTTTTCAATACAATTTGAAATTGACTGAATTTTGCATACAAGTTAATAATGATGTTTCTTACACTTGAGACGATATATCAAACTTTACCACAATTTTTAGATGTAAATAGATTGTAACAAAAATATCTTACTGAAACGGTATCGTGATTTTTACCAAAATTAGTAGTCAAATTTGACCGGGACAGACAGCTTTGTAATTGTAACTATCAGAAATGACAAACAAACAAACAAACAAAAAAATAGCACACAAACAAAATATCTCTATTGTTGTGTTTTGGATTTATACTCAAACTTCCAAATATCTAAAAAAATCCCCCAAAATACAAATAGAAAAGACTTTTTTTTTTTTTTTTGTCATTTTATCAGAATCACATGTTTTAGTTTTGATGGTCCATTGAAGAAAAAAGATAACACGCATATTCGTTAGAAAAAAGGGCAAAGCTGCCTGTCACCGTCTACATACAATATGAAAGCACCCACCACTGACTGATCAACTCGTTTGATTTTCTTAGAAAAAAACATCAAAAAAAGACTAAAAACTACGCGTAAATAATTCAAAATTTACAATGTCAAAGCGCGGTTAGAAACTTAGAAATATAAAGCCACCACCTATAGAATGAAAATTTTAAATGAGTAGTAGAAATAGTAGTTGGTGAATTTGAATTGAAATTAATAATCTTCTTCTTTTCTCTCCTCGTGACCTTTAAAACCACTTTCTCTTTTCTCCTTTAAAAACCATTCTTCTCTCATTACAACAAACCAAAAAGCAACAAAGAAGATCAAATATAAAAACAATCAACAATGGCGGTGAAGAAGAAAGTATCATGGAGATCATTCGTTGTTGGGTGTTTAGGAGACCCAGAAACCGTATTGGCTTCATCAAAAAAAACAAAAAGAAAAGATGGCGTCATCAAGAAACAGAGCTCTTTCCAAAGGCTATCGATTCTTGATTTGAGCAATCCAAGTTCCAACACTTTATCAGAAGATCTATCAATTTCTCTAGCCGGATCAGATCTCCACGTGTTCACCCTCGCTGAGCTTAAAGTCATCACACAAAGCTTTTCATCTACCAATTTCCTCGGTGAAGGAGGGTTTGGTCCTGTTCATAAAGGCTTCATTGATGATAAGCTTCGTCCTGGTCTTAAAGCTCAACCTGTTGCCGTTAAATTACTCGATCTTGAAGGTCTTCAGGGTCACCGTGAATGGCTGGTTCGTACCTTTTTCCCCTTTTTTCTCTTTTTTTAATTCGATTGGTTTCTTGATTAGGAAATATATATTTTTTTTTGGTATTAATGTTAAGATTTTTTATTTTTTAATTTGTTTCAGACAGAAGTCATGTTTTTAGGACAGCTAAAGCACAAAAATCTGGTGAAACTGATCGGTTATTGTTGCGAGGAAGAACATAGAACTCTTGTTTATGAGTTCATGCCTCGTGGAAGCTTAGAGAATCAACTTTTCAGAAGTAAGTCTCTATCTAGCTCTCTATGTATTCTTAGCCATTAATAAGCTAATTCAGACAAGAACTTGTTGGAACTAAATTTATGACAAGTGGGTCAGTCATTTATTTCAGACAAGTTTTCGGCGAATTCCTGTCCTAACAGTTTTTTTATAAATATTTCAGGATATTCCGCGTCGCTTCCATGGTCAATAAGGATGAAGATCGCTCATGGAGCTGCAACAGGTCTTCAATTTCTACACGATGCCGAAAATCCCGTAATTTATCGGGATTTCAAAGCCTCGAATATCTTGTTAGATTCCGTAAGTATTTTTTAGATTTCTGAACAGTTTTAATTAATTAATATGCGTTGACCAAAAAAAAAAAAAATTCTAACAAATCTCTAATCTCAAATTCAGGATTACACGGCAAAGCTATCAGACTTTGGTTTAGCCAAAGACGGACCAGAAGGAGACGACACACATGTGTCAACACGAGTGATGGGAACACAAGGCTACGCAGCTCCTGAATACATCATGACTGGTCATTTAACAGCAAGAAGTGACGTGTACAGTTTTGGAGTTGTGTTGCTTGAGTTGTTAACGGGACGAAGATCAGTGGACAAGAAGAGATCATCAAGGGAACAAAACCTTGTGGATTGGGCTCGTCCAATGCTCAACGATCCACGTAAACTTAGTCGAATCATGGACCCAAGACTTGAAGGTCAATACTCAGAGACGGGAGCTAAAAAGGCAGCAACTCTAGCTTACCAATGCTTAAGCCACCGACCCAAGAACCGGCCTTGTATGAGCGATGTTGTCACTATTCTCAATGATCTTAAAGACTATAATGATATTCCTATGGGAACATTTACTTACACGGTGCCAAGTACACCGGACAAGTCAGTTTCTGATAACAAAGAAGAGGAAGCTCGTGTTGGTAATAAGCCACGTAAGAGTCATCATCATCATCAGCAAAGTAATCATATCCGGTCGCCCACGGCTAAGTCGCCGAGGAATAGTGGTGGAAACCACCGGAGAACTTTGAGAAATGGAGTGAATTCGCCGATGAGAAGTGAGGCTGGTGGGGAACGCTACTAGTGAGTTTTATGGTCTCACCTACTCTTTAATTCTTTTTTTGTTCTTTGTTCAAATTTTATGTATATAATTAATACGTTTGTTTATGTTCTGTAAAAAAAAATATATATTTTTTTTCGTTGGGGAAAATTTAAGTTGTGTTTGATCAAATCAAAGTAAGCAGAGCGGTCCAATACGATATTCTTTTGTTTATAAACATTTCCTTCTAAAGAAAGACGCGTTATTTATTTACCGTTGGCTTTTGTCTCTCTCTCTCTCTTAACGTTTTAAATAGTTTTGGTAAGTTTTTTCTTTCAAAATATATCATTTTCATAATTTTTTATCTGTGGGCTTATATGAGATCTTTATTAGACAAAAAATGTGGATATAAGATTCAGTTTAGGTGGTTGAAACTCTTTATATAAATATCAACGAAATCAATTGTTATTAATTTGTTATTACTTCCTTGGTATTCAAAGTTTTGTGTCTTTTGTTCTACAAGTTTTGATTCATAGTTGAATCACTTTTTAGATCATGATGACTATTCATCTGCCGTCGACGTGAAAACCCCGAAGGCCAAAGCATTTAGGATCAAGCTTAGTGGCATGGGATATTTTTTTGTTGGGTCGAAAGTGGCATGGATATTGCAGTTACTAACGACGAAAATAAAAATTACTTTATATCGACGATTTCCAAACACTATGGCTTTCACAATTCAACATGTTTGATTTTTGGAGTAGCTAGAATGTTGTAAATATCTACTACTAGTGATGGTTAGGGTTAATTTGTTTTTATTCATGAATAATCAAAAAAAAAAATTGGTATTTTGGTGACAATGTAGATTCAGATTTGCTCACTCTTTTTTTTGGTAAAATTTTCTCATCAGATTGGGCAATGGATTAAAAATTTGGTTGAAAAAGAGTTAATTTATAATCATCTTCCTGAAAGACTTTTGGGAATTGCATCTAGTTATATTATATAGTCACTTAGTTTGAATCATTTGGATACAGCTTGCGCATTTAGTTTCTGATATAGTGTATAATTTAGGCGTGCATGAGTAATTGTGATTTGTGTATATATTTATAAATAGGCAGACAAATATCTGAGACCAAATCGATCTTGATTGTTTGTATTTTGTAAGAGTCAATTGACAGGTAAGCTAACGATTTACAATAATAAAGACTCTTAATTAACTTTCTGCCAATTACCTACTAATTTCCCACTATGCCAAATTGCTAATTTAAAATTATGCGAAGTCTTAGAAATACAGCTAATGTAAGAAAATAGATCGGAACAATTAGACTGATGAATCCTAACTAACGGGTTTCCCTTGCATTAGCAATCAACATTAGATTATAATATAATACTAGTCTTTTAAATATATGAAGTTTGAATATTTCATTAAAAAATTTTGGGACATTGTTTTCTGAAAATTTTAGTTAGTTTCTCTCTGAAATTGGTTCTAAATTCAGTCTGATTTATGTTGGTTATCATTCTGGTTAGGATTTGATTGGAATACCAAATACTAAGAAAAACACAGTTGTTTTATACCTTTATGTATAAGCAAAATGAGTTTTATACCTCTTCACAATCTACTTGATATTCTTGATATACCTTTTTAACTTTTTTATTACAGTTTTCAATATAATTTTCAAATAGTTGGAACTTGTTGTATTTTAATTAGCTTTAATTAACAAACACTTCCTCTGTTATATGTAGTTTAAGCTTTTAAGATTTGTTTCATTTTAAGTGTTATTTTGCATTTTCAATGAAGATATTTGATAAAATTTCTAATGTTGTGTCTGAAATATTTAGTTAAAATTAAAAAAATTAAATTGACTAAAGAATCAAAAACTAAGACTAATGTTTTTATGTTTTAACCATGAAATAAACGAAAATAAACATTAGTTAAGGATTAAACAGAAAAATAAATTATTTTTTTAATAAATGTGAAAAAACTTAAAATTACAAATCAAATTAAATAGATGGAGTGTAAGTAAACCCGAATGGATCTATTTTCAAGTTATTAAAAAGTTCTTAAATTATGGATTTTCTATGTCTATACAAACTTACAATAATATGGGTTTTGGGTAATAAATAAACAAATTAATCGGCAGGCCTCTTAGTTTAGTGGGTTTAAACTCTATCCAGGCTCATATCCAATCTTCTGAAGATGTGTTTTACTTACATGATGACAAGACAAATAATAAAGCGGCTAAATAGTTTTGTATGAGTGTGCATGTCAGATAGAACGAGAGTTTTTATTTTATTTTTTATTTTGTCAAAACGGATATTTTTTTTATTTTTATTTTAAAGTCAAAACGGATACTTCATTCATATTTAGATGGTTACAATAGATAAGCCTCATCGAACAAACACGATGTGTGAAAGTGAAATAAAGAAATAGTTTGATCACAACAACCAACCGAACGAGAGTTTAGTTGTCGAATTTGTTGGTAGAGTAGAAACGAGGCTATTAAAAGATAATAATGTCCAACTATCTTAACAATACTGTTATAATGCAATGAGCAGATTTTTATATACTGATTACGTTATTTTAATAATGAAAAGTGAGTATTTCATGCAATAGGTCTGGGTACGAAGCGAATATTCAAGTTTTTGAAAGTATTCGTTATTCGCTTTGCTTCGTCCGAATAATTGATTTTACTATTCGTATTCGCTTTGGATCTAACCGAATATTTGAACATCCGAATATTCGCGAAAATCTTAAATATTTGCGGATATTCGATTCACTAAAATAAAACAAAACAAAATTTATCACAAAATATCAATATTTTATTTAAAACTACATATTTTTCTTAATTTATTAAATTTTAATATTTATAAAATTAATTTTGATGAATAAAATTTTACAATTTCTATATAGATATGAGTAATATGCATTAAATTTATATAGTTATCTATATATACATACATATATATAGATATATTGAATCGAAGCGAATATTCATATCTAAATTTTTTAGTATTTGATATTTGCTTCGTTTTTAATGAATACTAATTTGTAATATTTACTTTGTTTTGTAAAATTACGAATATTCAATTTTTCCGAATCAAATCGAAGTGAATAATGAATCGAATCAAATCTAACGAATACTAGTAGTATCTATCTTATGCTAATAAAATGTTCACATATTATTCTTGAATGTAACAATGGCTAAAACAATTTTATCTGCGCTGGTTATAAATCTCATCAGCAAAATTATTCAACACATCATTCCTTTTTTTTTGTTTTGGAAACGACAAATCATTTTTCTTTTTCCGGTTTATGATCTGGATTGTCTTTGTGATATATATATATCCTTCCTCACTACAGTGATATCAATACCCAAAATAATATTCTCTAATACTTTAATTCTTAGTCTTTTGTCTTTCTAATTGATATCACAATTTTATTAAATTATAACAAACGAAATTTCATTTTTTTTAATGCATAAAGATAACTAAGTGGATTGTTATATATAAAGAAAATCTATTGCGCGAGACACGGAGTAGTGATGGTTGGAGCAAACATGAGATGAAAGTGTAACACTAAGGTCACAATCATATAAACTTGACATTCTCCAGCCTGTCTTCCAATCTCCCTATTTATATATCTTCTTATTTAATTTAGAGTCAGGATGCCACTAAAACTGTATTCATGAATATTAGGAACATTAAGTGAATTTTGTATATGAGTGAATGGTGCATAGTGACATGCTCACACTTAATTATTGTATATACACCATCTGTATCAGATATCTCGTGCAAAATAACATTTTCTTGAAAATAATATTTGATATTATGGTCTTATTGGTTAAATGTTAGTTTCTTTTAAAATTGATGACAAAATAAAAATATTAATTAGTTTCTGAAAGTAAGTTTATAAATATTTCATCGTTTTAATAGGTTTATAAAAATCGATCTAACTAAAAAAAATTAATTAATTTCTTCCAATCTCCCTATTTAGATAATGATAAATTAATAATAAGTAATAAATGTGTGGGATGTTAAATTATCATACTAAAATGCTATTTCAAAAAGAGAAACTCAAGGGTTTGCCAAAAAAAAAAAAAAGAGAAGTCAAGGAATGGAGAGACATGAGATGAGCTATACGACGAGACAAATCTTTGCATTTCTCATATCGGGGAAAATGTGTTGCAACAACAGAAGTGGGTAAAGATGATATTTTGGAAAAAAAAGTCGTGCAATGAAAATAAGAAAAACATTATGATTTTAACCATGGCCCATAGAAAATACAATTATTAATAGAAAATACAATTATTAATTTGAACGGTGTGAAGACAACAATGTGATGATAATGATTATGTACGTGCACGGCGAATGTTTCTGGTCCACCTCCATTGACTTCATATTCTCATCTAAATCTGGGTCATGGGGGTATAGTTACATGTAAATTTTCAATTAACTCTTATAAAATTATTTTGAGAATTTATTACATTGTGTAATAAGGTTTTGGAGAGAAAAGTTATATTATAAAAGTTGGAATTTATTTTAATTTTAGCAGAAAAAATTAGTAGATTAAAAAGTATTTTTGTAATAATCATTAAGCAAATATAAAATTTTAAAGTGAAAATCCTAATACTGTACATGGTAAAAAAGGAACTATAGATCTTTGTAGCGCTAACCATGTTTAGAAGTCGAATAGATTAATCAGTATAGAAGCTCAATTAAGGAAGCGAAGGTTTCATGGCAAAAATTTGTCCACAAAACTTTCTCTCTATTTATCACAAATTCTCAGGAGTGAAGAAGATAGCTTTGTAAGTCAACACAGCTAACGTGGATACATGGGATAGAAATATGGTCATGTGAAGATAATGTTCTCTACAACATGTATTGTTCACAAGAATTTGGTTTTGATTTAGAAGCATGTAGTGGATTTGGAATTTATTTTGTTCGTATAAGAAGCAGTTAATGGTGCTAGTTGATAATGGATAAGAGATTATACAAGTTCAATGGAAGTGGCCCATGCATCAAGTCTTGAATTTAGGACTGCACACACTTCAAATGGAGCTACTTGTTAGACTGTGTGTTTGTATCTAACATTGCTTGCTTTCATCATAAGGGCAAGGTGAGTTTTTCTATGGTAAATATTTTCAATGTATTACTTTATTTTTTATTTCAAATGGAGTTAAAATAGAATAATAAGTAAAACAAATAGAGTGGAGAATAAAATTATTCCATGTTTGAAATAATCTCATTTTTACTGTATTATGGAATTAAAATGGAGTAGAGTTTGAGCAAATTTTACTCCAAAATAGAATATGGAGTGAAATATGGAATAGGATTGGAGATTGTCTAAGGGTATGGACAGAGGACTGACATGTTTATAGAGAAACCAAGAAGTTAAGGAATATGGAAAATAGAGATAAGAAAGAAAAGAATAAAACTTGAGGTTCAAGGGCATATTGTTTCCTACAAGGTGCATAAAAGAGAGATGCTCACATGATGTTATTGGTGAAAGATATAAGCCACTATTTGAGACCTCAATTTGAGACCTCAAACAGAAGTAAAACACCATTTTTTGAAGATACAATTCATGATAAGTAAGCTACAAGAATATTGGAAACTAGTGTTCAAGACATAACTTTAATCTGCTTTGAAATAGGAGTGTACAAATCCGCCTGGGAAGAAGAAAAAGTGCATGCCGATCCTAAGCGAACATAGAGGATTTTTAAGGCACGATACAAGAGACATGTTAAAAAACTGAAAAACCGTACGTATGTGAACCACAAAGGAATGATGAGTTTTGAACTGCGTATAAAAAAGAATCTTAATCCAGCTATCCTCATATACAGTTAAAGAAAAGTTTAAGCGTTTTTTTTTTGAATTGCTGAAAGTATAAAACAATGTATATATGATGCTAGTTGTTCCGAATGGGTGATGTGTTCCTGGTTGGCCCTAAAACGCAAGTCAAGGAATGGATAATATCAAGAAGGCAATGGACTACCAGGGAACAAAAAGAAACCGGAAACTGAATCTTGGAACAAAAAAAACCAGAAACTGAATCTTGGAACAAAAATAAACCAGAAACAGAAGCATGGAAGTCAAGGAGCATTGCAACTCATGCATAGATTCCACAAAAAGGTGTGTCAAGGATTGCATGGGAGTCGCCAAGGATCCATGGCTTTCTTCCCGGTCAAAACATTTCGTCAAGATTTGCGAGTGTCCTTATCATCAAGGGATATTCAAGAGGATCAATTGGACCTTAAGGGTTGTATTCATGCCACATTGGTTGTGATACATGTTCAAGTTGGCTAAGGCATTGGCCATATGATCCACTAGCACTCTTTTTCTCTTAGTTCGGTTTTGTCCCAATGGGTTTTCCAAACAAAGTTTTTAATGAGGCTTGTGGCTCATATGCTCATTATTGCCAACCCATAGTCCGATCTATTGCATGGTCTGTCTTCATCTTTTGGCGTGGCCCATGATCTCTTATCTCTCTATCTTAAACTTGTTTTATTGCATGGTCTTTGAGTGTTCACGAGGCATGTCTCGTAACTCTCCTTGCCTTTATCACTTTGTCTCTTATCCTTCTCACCTCCTCTCCTATATATTGAGGCTGAGACTCGTTGTAATCTTCATCTATCTTTTTAATCAAAAACCCTTTTAAAATATAGATCATTGTTCATCTTTTTTTGTGTGATTCGAACTAGGAAAACTCTTAGGACATTTTGTGTGATTCGATTGACCAACCTGTCTCATTAAAAGGCTATTCCGCATCCTTTTATGGCGATATTCGATCCATTAAACCGCAAGATGCTTGTTAATCAGGTCTTGCAACCCTTCACACTGAACTCACTCTCTCATTGAAATTGGGAAGTGTTTCCTCACGAGGAACACATTATGTGGTATCAGAGCCGCATCGAGAGTTAAGTGATCTTCCTGTGTTCTTGTTTTAATTTGCATAAATCGACTACTTATGCTAAAATCCTGAAATCAATTGGATCTGAACCTAGATTGAGTCTAATATTTGCTAAAATTGATTTGAGATTTTTAGAGTTGATTTGATAATTTTTCGGGATCAATCTTATAAGACAGCCGCGATTAGGGTTTATCAGAAGTTGATATGTCATTTTTGTGTTCTTGTTATTTTTGATTGTTTTCCTTTCAAACGAACGTGTTACTGTTGTAGTTTATGTCAATCTTTCAGGTACCATGTCAGAAGAAGTAGAGTCAAGCAACAAGAAACTGATCGATACCCTCACTAAGACCTTCGAAGCCATGATGAATGAAAAGATCGGCATGCTACGTGAAGAAATCGTACCGGTGCTTGCCGATGTCATGTCTAACAATCCAAGGAATGCTCAAGATTGACATCATGAAGGCAACATAGACCCTGAAAGACAACAAGGCGTCAACAATGGTCGGGTATTACAACAAGAAGACCATCTCCGAGAATTATCTCGTGAGCACCAAGATCGAGACTCCGAG